>LPNX010912914.1:17500-44457 GCA_001517045.1 Pseudotsuga menziesii
ATATTATTGATCCATTAGTAAACGGACAATATTCTGAAGAGTTCAATAATTATGTTACTCCCGATGCAAATGTGACTCAGCAAGAACCATGGTCGGTGGTTCAATCACCTAATCGAAGTTGTCAACCTGTAGTGGATGTAAACGTCACTCCAGCATTTCAAACGGCAAGAAATTTTGCATCAAAACGAAAGAGAACTCCTAAATGAATATAAGTGGACGAGAGCGAATTGACTTCCATGGAAGGTAAGGTGTCTAAACGCACTATCCTTCGTCATTGTTCTCAAATAATGAAACAATATTTTGATAACAAATCTGAAGTCGGTAAATGCCAATTGATTTTAGCTTTGCTTAAATCTAGAAATATGGGCATAAGAACAATGAAGAATATCGAATCAAGTAATCACATTGTTAAATCTCTTGTTGTTGCATTTGAATCGATTGGTAAAAAAAATCGGTCACAAGACTGTAATGTGGCTCATCGTGTATTGGATAAATCAATTGTATGTGGATCCACAATACAACGTCGTTTACTTAAATGCACATCACAAAATGTGCCTTTACATTCAAAGACACTTAAAAAATATTCAGTAAGATGAGACAACCTTGATGTAGAGGGACAAATGGAAACATTATAGGCATTTAGCGGTGGGTTGCCCCACAAAGACATGAAGTTAGTCGAAGCAGTGAAGGGCCTAGTGCAAACATTTTGGCATGATAACACTAGGCCTTCTTCTAACACGAAGGATGTGTTAAAACATTGTAGGGGTTCTAGAAACAATGAACCTCATGTTAAACATTATCTTGACATGACATAAACTCAACTGTTTAAGATGTTTAAAGTTGCCCACGTAGAGCTAAGGCTCGGGCAAAGACCTTTTGAATAATGCAAGCCTTGGTATGTTAGAATCAATACCATCCAGAACACTTGTTGTTGTAGATACCACATAGAGTTTGACCTATATTACCATACATTTGCACACATACATCATTTTTTGCATCCTAACTATGTGCAGGAATGCTCAAGTACAGTACCGCCAATGTCATCCAGAGATTTCATCCATAGCATAATGTGTCTGAGGAAAGATGGGAAGACACATTACTTAAAACAATGTGTATACGGTTCTTGCAACAATTGTGGTGGGCTATCATTATGGTCTGATTGCATCCATGAAAGTGAAGATCAAGCATTCGATAATGCAATTGTCGAGAAGCAGAACTATCAGTATGAGACATATCAACTACATGATGGGAAAGAAAGCAGGAAGATTAAATTGGTGACTTCACAGGTAAATTGTTGAATATTGACATGTTAATATTCATGTAGACATTTTTTTATGTGGTTTATTGACATATTAATATTCATGTACCAGGTGCGAGTATGTGATTTTATTCCAGAGTTTCATGGAAAGATCCAACAGTACATTCAACATGTCGATATGGCATGGTAACAAGATGAGCAATTCAGAATATGCTGGGACACCTTTCCTCTCGGAACAATACTATCAGTTGTTGAATTTGTAGAAAATTACACCCTACAACCACAAAATGAAATACAAATCCAATACTATCACTCAGATCAAGTGAGCATAATGGTACATATCACGTATCGACATGGGCAAGATAGCAATGAAGAGAAATGTGTGATGCTGAAAGAAAGTCACTTCTACATAAGTGACGACCAGACCCATGACATCCATTATGTGCAACATTTCTTTAAATTATTCTATGATCATGTGATAGCTATGGATATACCATTTTATCGTCATTTCATTTGGTCAGATGTTTGCGTTGGACAGTTCAAGAATGCACGTGTATTTGAATGGTTGTGTTTGTTGCACATAAAATAGAAGGTGCCACATGTATGGAACTACTTTGAAACTGGTCATGGAAAAGGAGAGCACGATGGTGCTGGCGCATGCATTTAAATTTCACTTCGAAGGGAAGAGATGAAGTTTACAGGTGCTCGCCTTCGAGACGTTGTATCTATAGTGAAATGATGTGCATCTGTCATGGGAGAACAAGCAACAAGGAAACACCTAGTGCAAAGAATATCCTGGGAGGTGACAAATGTGGACTGATCACAAACACATCGAGTGAAAACAGTGCATGGAACTCGAGAGTTTCATCAATTAGAAGCTCAGACAACTCGGCCCTACAAATTTGGACAAGATTGAAGGCTTGCTTTTATAGTTCCTGTACCATCGGTGAATGGGATGATTGTGAGTATACAGATACCATTGATACATGGGATCGAGTGACACTTGGCACCAATTTCAACAGGGTTAATGAAATAGACCATTTGGAAGATGATCAGACACATATTTCTACAGACTATGATCACACATTGAATCTCATACAAGCAGGTACATGAGTAGTACCTAAATTAGAAAATGCATTTATGTATTGTTTACTCGACCTATGTAGAATTTAATTTATGTAGAAGACCTTATTTAAAAAATGTATTGTTAACTCGACCTATTTCCTTTCACAGGTCAGATATATGCAGTGGTTGCCCCAAAAAATAATGAATGGGGTTCTGACTATTGGTTGGCACGTTGCTTAGAGGGGAAACAAACCATTCTCAAACCCGTTACAGATGATGAAAATATTGAATTCCCAACCGGCTCGATGGTTATAAAAGGGGAGTACTTGACACTTGCAGCACGACAGAAAAGGAAGGGTGGGTATGTATATCAGGATTATAGACTAGGAGCTATTGTGTACCACTTCACCAACCTAGTAGTTGGTATAAACATCAAGTTGCGTACACTTGGTCACAAAAATAGGTCACATGTACGATACTTGCTACCTCATATAGAGCATGAAAGATTGATGGACACCATCGGCACCAGAGATGATCCGGATGGCCTACTTGTATGAATGCATTGTCAGGTGCGTTATTTAACCTTTAAAGTGATTTCTGAAGCTCAATTTCAATTATTTAGCCTTACTTTATTCCCAATGTAATAAACTTGTGATTGACTGATACCATTCATAGAAATAATATTATTAAGAGGATACTGGACACTATAAACATGATCGTACAACCTCGGGTGAGTTATTTATAAATCATGTTTGCAAATTTTCATTGGGTTCTCTTTTTTTTCTTATGATGTTACTAATGGCTAGGATTTCATGTGCCTAGGATACAAACACCATCTACAACACATTGGAGGTGCCAAGGACGGTGTCTTTAGACACCAACAAATAGAATTCGGAAAATAACATTCTCTTGAGTTGTTGAAATTTACATTTCTTGATGTTTTTAGTTTAACATACATTTAATTACATTGCCATGTAAAAATTGGAAACCAACTAGGGTTTCATGAACACCACTTTGCATGCTATCGGTAGGGTTGACAAGTTATGAGATGGAACTAGGGTTTAGTGAGCAATTTACAAGTTAAGAGAGAGAACTAGAAACACATGGACATGTACAAATTGGAAACCAACTAGGCTTTCATGAACACCAATTTGCATGCTATCACTAGAGTGGACAAATAATGAGATGGAACTAGGGTTTAGTGAGCAATTTAAAAGTTAAGAGAGGGAACTAGAAACACATGAATATGTACAAATCGGAAACCAACTAGGCTTTCATGAACACCAATTTGCATGCTTTCACTAGGGTAGACAAATAATGAGATGGAACTAAGGTTTAGTGAGCTCTTTACAAGTTTTGAGATGGAACTAGAAACACATGGACATGTACAAATTGGAAACCAACTAGGATTTCATGAACACCAATTTTCATGCTATCACTAGGGTGGACAAATAATGATATGGAACTAGGGTTTAGTGAGCAATTTACAAGTTAAGAGAGCGAACTAGAAACACATGAACATGTACAAATCGGAAACCAACTAGGCTTTCATGAACACCAATTTGCATGCTATCAGTAGGGTAGACAAATAATGAGATGGAACTAGGGTTTAGTGAGCTCTTTACAAGTTATGAGACGGAACTAGAAACACATGGACATGTACAAATTGGAAACCAACTAGGCTTTCATGAACACCAATTTGCATGCTATCACTATGGTTTACAAATAATGAGATGGAACTAGGGTTTAGTGAGCAATTTACAAGTTAAGAGAGGGAACGAGAAACACATGACCATGTACAAATCGAAAACCAACTAGGCTTTCATGAACACCAATTTGCATGCTATCACTAGGGCTGACAAATAATGAGATGGAACTAGGGTTTAGTGAGCAATTTACAAGTTAAGAGAGGGAACGAGAAACACATGGCCATGTACAAATTGAAAACCAACTGGGATTTCATGAACACCAATTTGCATGCTATCACTAGGGTTGACAAATAATGAGATGGAACTAGGGTTTAGTGAGCAATTTACAAGTTAAGAGAGGGAACGAGAAACACATGGCCACGTAAAAATCGGAAACCAACTAAGCTTTCATGAACACCAATTTGCATGCTATCACTAGGGTTGACAAATAATGAGATGGAACTAGGGTTTAGTGAGCAATTTACAAGTTAAGAGAGGGAACAAGAAACACATGGCCATGTACAAATCGAAAACCAACTAGGATTTCATGAACACCAATTTGCATGCTATCACTAGGGTTGACAAATAATGAGATGGAACTAGGGTTTAGTGAGCAATTTACAAGTTAAGAGAGGGAACGAGAAACACATGGCCATGTACAAATCGGAAACCAACTAGGCTTTCATGAACACAAATTTACATGCTATCACTAGGGTTGACAAATAATGAGATGGAACTAGGGTTTAGTGAGCTCTTTACAAGTTATGAGACAGAACTAGAAACACATGGACATGTACAAATTGGAAACCAACTAGGCTTTCATGAACACCAATTTGCATGCTATCACTAGGGTTGAAAAATAATGAGATGGAACTAGGGTTTAGTGAGCAATCCAATTTACAAGTTAAGAGAGGGAACGAGAAAGACATGGCCATGTACAAATCGGAAACCAACTAGGCTTTCATGAACACCAATTTGCATGATATCACTAGGGTTGACAAATAATGATATGGAACTAGGGTTTAGTGAGCTCTTTACAAGTTACGAGACAGAACTAGAAACATATGGACATGTACAAATCGGAAACCAACTAGGCTTTCATGAACACCAATTTGCATGCTATCACTAGGGTTGAAAAAATAATGAGATGGAACTAAGGTTTAGTGAGCAATTTACAAGTTAAGAGAGGGAATGAGAAACACAGGTCCATGTACAAATCAGAAACCAACTAGGTTTTCATGAACACCCGTTTGCATGCTATCACTAGGGTGGACAAATAATGAGATGGAACTAGGTTTTAGTGAGCTCTTTACAAGTTATGAGATGGAACTAGAAACACATGGACATGTACAAATTGGAAACCAACTAGGATTTCATGAACACGAATTTGCATGCTATCACTAGGGTTGAAAAATAATGAGATGGAACTAGGGTTTAGTGAGCAATTTCCAAGTTAAGAGAGGGAACTAGAAATTGGAAACCAACTAGGGTTGACAAATAACGAGATGGAAGTAGGGTTTACTGAGCAATTTACAAGTTAAGATAGGGAACTATAAACACATGGACATGTACAGATTGGAAACCAACTAGGGTTTCATGAACACCAATTTCCATGCTATCACTAGGGTTGACAAGTTATGACATGGAACTATGGTTTAGTGACCTCTTTATAGGTTATGAGATGGAACTAGAAACACATGGGTGTATGTACATATTGAAAACCAACTAGGGTTTGTAGGGTATGATGTATGTTATTATGGTATGATGTTAGTATCATAGGGTATTGTAGGGTATGATATGGTATATTACACATGCATGCATGACTTAGTGTTATGATGTTAGTGTATGGTATATTACAATGGTATGGTATGTTAGTATGGTATGATGTTAGTATGTTATGTTATGGTATGTTATTGTATGTTAGAATTCTATGATGTTAGTATCATAGGGTATTGTAGAGTATGATATGGTATATTACACATCCATGCATGACTTAGAGTTATGATTGTTAGTGTATGTAATTTAGTTAGTGTATGGTATGGTTATGATGTTAAAAAGTTGAGGATAGCCATAATATTAAAAAGTTGATGAGTCATAAATTCTTTCCTTTAAGTATTGGAAATTCATAAGTTAGCACACATGTGAACCACACATATCATTATATCACATAGGTGAACCACACATATCATGTTCCAAGATCAAGTCAACCATATATGTATAAATTTGAACCTTGCTTTATATTATATATGTATAGAAATAATGTTACAAAAATTGGCATGCCACATGGCCATAATACAAAATAGTGGATCAAAAAGTACATATGTGTGTATATGAACAAAATGTTACATCTATGTATCCCCCCTATACATTTATTCTAGTTATCCCCCCTTTCGCTGCCACTGCCAATGTCTTCAGAGAAGTCTAGCTTTCTTTTTCGACTGCTCACTGGTGATCCCCATCACTGAACAAGAGGGATAGGTCGCATCAATGGAGACTGTAGAAAAACCAAATTTTGTAAGTTAGTTTACCAACCTATAAAAATTCTATGTACATTTGTTCAAATTCCAAAACCAAAATAACATTTTTACTTACTGTACATGAGTAAGTAATGGTGGGTCGTGGTGCCTCACTAATAGCGACCCTGATTGGGTGCTCTTCAAGTACCACTTGCTCACTATCAAGCTACATAAAAAAAAAGTATATGCCAATGTCAACAAATATACATGTACATTGGGGCGTAGGATGTGGGCCACTGATTTGGGTCTCTTCAAGCACCAAATTAGAGAAAGTGATACACAAACGTACAAAAAAAGCAATACATAAACGCACCTACTGGCTCGTCAGAGGTGGGTCACTGATTTGGTGCTCTTCAAGCATTGGTGCCTCATTAGAACCTTGCATAAAGTAACATATATGTCAATTTCATATAATAAAAATAATCAGAGGCATAAATACTACATGGATGAAAAATGATGTTTCCAAAGAAAGCGAAACATACATGTACCTGGCTGGCAGGAAGAGGTGGGTCAACAACAACCTCGCTTTTGTGCTCTTCAAGCACCACTGTCTCAATATATTCCTGCATAAAGTAACATATGTCAAAGAGATACATAAACCTACACAAACGTACAAAGAGAAAGCACCAAATCAGGGAAATCCATACATAAACGTACAAAGAAAGCGATACATAAACTTACCTACTGGATCATCAAAGGTGGGTCGACAACAACCTCACTTTGGTGCTATTCAAGCACCACTGTCTCAATAGATTCCTGCATAAAGTAACATATGTCAAAGCGATACATAAACCTACAAAAATGTACAAAGAGAAAGCACCAAATCAGGGAAAGCCATACATAAACGTACAAAGAAAGCAATACATAAAATTACCTACTACCTTGTCAAAGGTGTGTCGACAACAACCTCACTTTCACTACAACAAAAACCTGTGATTAGCGTCTCTTTTAGCTTCCTTTTTAGCATCCACTATCACTTTTAGTGTATTTTCCATCATTTTTTGGACAAAGTGGATGCTTGCCCATGAGATGGCGCTTTTAATGGCATTTTTTGCATCCCTTTTTAAAAATTGGCGCTATTTTGGACACTAATTAGCATCCCAATTAGCCTCCTAATTAGAGTCTCAAATAGATTCCCAATTAGCATACCAGTTAGCATCCCAATTAGCGTCCCTTCTTAAAAGTTGGTGCTATTTTGGACATTAATTAGCATCCCAATTAACGTCCCAATTAGCATCCCAATTAACCTCCCAATTAGAATCCCAGTTAGCATCTCAATTAGTATCTCAATTAGCATCCCAATTAGCATCCCAATTAGCGTCCCATTTTAAAAGTTGGCACTATTTTGGATGCTAATTAGCATCCCAATTAACATCCCAATTAGCATCCCAAATAGCGTCCCAATTATCGTCCCAATTAGTGTCCCAATTAGCATCCCAATTATCGTCCCTTTTTAAAAGTTGGCATTATTTTGGACGCTAATTAGTATCCCAATTAATGTCCCAATTAACATCACAATGATCATCCCAATTAGTTTCCCAATTAGAATCCCAATTAATGTCCTAATTAGCATCCACAAAGGCATCCCATATAACGCCAAGAATAGCCTCCAAAAAAATGTCCTGAATAACATACACCATATATCAATCCAAGGTTAGTGATAGGAATCACGACATGAATTTCGGTAGGAAAAACATCCAACATAGCTCCAAGTATAGCACCTGGAATAATGCCAAAATTTTCAAAAGGAACTACGCTAGGAATTGCACTAGGTTTAGAGCTAGGGATTGTGTTCGGGAAACGTCTGACATAACGTCAGATATATCAATGTCAATGTCAATGATCATGATCCATGTGATAATAATTTTGGATCTTGATTTATCATAGTGGCACCTAAATGATTGTAATCATGTCACTTTTGGAACATGATTAATCCTAATGAGGGGTAAATTACCTTAATGTCACCTAAATTTCTCTTATGGCATTTTAGTGTCCCCAACAACATTTGATATACCCTAATGGCATATGATTCTCCCTAACAACATGCTGATGATGCATTACGATAATTATGATGGAGCATATGGATATGATTTGATAAGTATAAGAGTATATCATCCATTCTTGTGAGGTAGTATGACTCCTTGCTCATTATTATCGCAATTATATTGATGATGACTATGACGATGACAATGGTGTTTATTTATTGTATGATGATGATGACGATGTGGATTTCAACGATGATTATGTATATGGTATCACTTTTGGATCCTAATTGTTTCTAATGGCACCTAAATGTATGTAACGACATCTAAACAACCTATTATCATCGCAATGACTGTAACAGCATATAAATGACCTTAACAATTACATGACATGAATCCTAATGTCGATGAGTGATTAAGAACACTAATGGCATATGTGTGACCATAAAGACAATGATGACGATGATTTTGTTGATGATGTACTTGATGTTGACGACAATGATGATAATGAGGATGATGATCAAGATGATGTTGATCGACCATATGGAATTGATGATGATGATGACAACGTCAATGTCCATGATGATGACGCATGTCATAATACTTATGTATACCCACTACTACATATGGGTCAAAAGTCCCATGAAAATTTGCCACAAAATAGGTAAAATCATTGCTGTCATCGCTAAACAATTTTAATTTGTTGAAAAAATTCAAAATTATCTCGATGTTCGTCGCTATTGTGACGAAATAGTGTGTTCTGTCACTCTTGCGATGAAATCCCATATTGTCAAAAGGCAAACATCGCTATAGCGACGAAATTGTGTATTCTAAAAGTTGCCCTTCATTAGTAACTTTTATATCATCATAATTGAAAGTATTTTCTTTATATTATATTGATGAAACAAGTATTTGTCTCTATTCATCGTCATATTTGCACTCTATGCTCACACCATCAATATGCACGTAATAGAATAAATAAGTGTAACAAAAAATGTAGTATATTAGATAAAAATTACATTCTAAATTTCTCTAAAAAATGTATGCCATATCATACCATGTCTATCATGTTTACATCTATTACGACTAAGACTGCTATAACTTTATCCCCACTACATTCAATACAAGTAGCCCATATCTAGGTCTCTTTCTATTTTTGTTATAATCTTTACAAATGATGTTAGGTTTTTAATTAAGTTTTTTCACAACATAAAACACATTACAATAAGTAATAATTAGAATTATAAATGCAACTCTTTGTAAAATAAATACACATTTCAATACTTTATGAAATTTTAAAATATGTAATTACAACTCATCAATGTCTTCTCACCAGTATTGTCTTCATTAATTGGGATATGTTTCCTTTTCTTCTCTCATCTTACTCTCTTTCCCTATGTCTAGTTTCATCATTTGAGAAATCTCCACTAGAATATGTATAACCTATAGATATATTACAACAACATTCTACTAAGTTAAGTGCAAAAATTTGTGTAATAAAATATATACATGACTTGACATGAAAAATTTGAAAATATACATGCATAAAACCAACATAGGAAGAGACACAAAGAATAACCTCTAAACTAAATATATATGCATAGGATAATGCTCCAACTCTCTAACATACTCGCTAATATGTAGAATATGTATTTTTTTATACATGGATTCCTAACTTGTATTATATAGGGGAATCTTGTTTAACATTAACCTTTATTTCCACTAAAGCTGCACTACAACATATCTCTATTCATAAATTTCATTTACTTTTAGTGAGTGTTTTAAATCCTAAGGGGTTTTTGAATATGCATTCAATTTATATAAAAGCATTGAAACAAACCAAATATCTCGTATAATGATCATAGTGTTTGATATCATGGGTAAATATGGATTTGTTAGTTTTGAAATTCAACATATCTAAAGCATGGAAATGCGATTTTCCTTTACCTTCTCATAGTAAGGAGTATAGCCTCGAATATATTTTAGTATTTTAACCTTTAATTTTCAAAATGTTTTGAACTAGCTCTTTTCATGTCATATGGTTAGTTTGTTGAATTCAACATCTCTACCTAGAAACTATTTCCTATTGATATATGTAGTTGCAAACAAATCCATGTAAGAGAAATAATGGATAAATTAGGGCTACAAGAAAATTGGATCATGTCATGTAAAGTTGGACCTAGTGGGTTTAGAAAAATAGATCACTATTGGGATGAACAATTTGCATAGTACATCCCTTTATCACCACATCACTTATATTTATATTCTACATCCCTTTGTTGATTCATTTTAATCTCATTGAGGATAAAACTAAAGGGTGAAAAGGAATCAAGGAAATACTCATGCATGCATCTCTCTAAGGATTAGTTACAGTTTTTTTTCCACATATTCCTTAAGTGTATATAAAAGGATCATGGTTATACCATCATTTGAAATTGTCAATGTGGATTTGAATGGTCATTAGGAATTATCATAATGATAACACACAAACATTGTTGTGAATTGGCATAGGTTAACCTGTAGTGTACTTGTTACACTTATAGTATAGGTTAATGATGTCTCCTCATCTCATTGACAACCTGTGAATTGTGTCCCATTTTGATTCCTTTTTTGGCATCCATACCCCTTTTAATGTATTTTTCTTCATTTCCTTGGCCAAGTCAGCACAATTTCTTTTGTTGACGCAATTTCTAACTTTCACTTCACACGACCAACTCATTTAGTGTGCACAAGTGGAGTTCTTGGGTATTTTAATTGTAAATTTGAGCATGCTACAAGTTAATATTTAGTAGCATGCCATATCAAGGAATCTAAGGATTCTTGGAAATGGAAAATTGTTATCTACGGAAAACATGGTCTAACCATGCTATGTGCATCAGTGCTCTTAGCCTAATTCATGCCACGATCACACTTGTAGAGTGAAAAAAGAAAAAAAAATAAAGTTGTTGGAACTAAGCAAAATAAAAGTAAGCTTAAGAACAACAAAAACTAAACTCGATGAGAAAGCACATCTATAAAAGCAAACAACTAAAAAGAACATGAAGGAAAACACTATTTTATTAAATAAAAATGACTAGCCTATATCCTTCTTAAATGCATTATACACAACATCCACTACTACAATACAAGGTTATAGCGTCACATTTAGTAGTGTTGCAGTCTAGTTTTTTGAAATAAATAAATAAATTTGGATGACACAAAGTGTGAAGCACATCAAGACATCGTATTTTGGATTAGATTTGTGTCACTCATTTCTATGAACAATCTTTGAAGTGCCATTTAATTACAACAGAGGGAAGTATTTGTGTCAATTTGTTGTATTAGTTTGATCTTCGTTGCATCAATAATGTTTGGAAAACAACTTTCAAAGTCATCTTTGTGTCTTTTTTGTGTTACAAACATGTTTTTTGCATTATTTTAGAGTTAGTATGCATTATATTAGCATCGTCGTTAGTACCATTAGCGTTATGTTGGCAATGTAGTTTAATTTATTATCATTGTATTAGCATCAAAGTACACAACTTTTGCATCATGTGTTACATCTTCCAAGTGGTAGATGATCATCATTTTTACATCATGTTTACATCATTTTTACTCAAAAAAAAATCATTAGGAAAACCTATTTAAAATTGATTTGACTATAGTGCTAAATGATTCTCTAGTAGACATTATGGAATTTATGGGACTATAGGGAGAGGAAGAGAAAAGGAAGAAGGGAGATGAGAGATAAGAGAAAGGGAAGATGGGAAGAGTAGGAGGGATGTGGTGAGATGGAGATGAAGGAGAAGAGAGAGAGAATGAGAGGGAAAGAAAGAGAGGAAGAGAGGAGAGGGAAAGAAAGAGAGGAAGGATGAATAAAAAGACAAGTGAAGACCATGTCAGTGTCAATGGTGCCCCATCAATGTAGGGACAATGTCAGTGGTGCCCCATTCTTCCATTACACTTTCTCTTAATGTCATTCACAATAAATATCCCATTCATACCTTCACTAACCTATATCTCATCTCCCATCAATTTCAGTGTTTGAAGAGCCCTTGTTTGAAGATGCCCCGACCCCGGTTATGCTAGCGTTTCTAACTTGCTTGGTATGTAGGATTTGTTTTGTTTATGTTTTTTTAGTTGTGTATTATTTTTTCCTAGGTGCCCAATCCCCATCATTCTTACATCTCTCAAGTTTGGATTGTTTCCTCTCTCTGGTTTGAATTAAGTTTTTGGTTGGTTATATCTATCTATCTATCTATCTATCTATCTATCTATCTATCTATCTATCTATCTATCTATCTATATATATATTTGGTTGTAGGTTTATTATTGCCTCGTTTTGCTTCGTGGCTTCGTTTTGTACATAGTTAATAGTAAGTAATTCTCTCATGGTTCTAGTTTTTCTTTAAGACTATATCTAGCTACGACATGCACTATGCACAAGATCACGCAGATGCCCCAATATGGTTATCGCATAGTCTAAGTAGTTTTTTTCTATATAATGAAGTGTACTCCAACTCCAAAAAATATAATAAAATAATTGTTATGTTACTTAACTATAAAATTAATAATACATATATGACAAATTAATGTTTCAAAAAAAGTTTTATTGAAAATATATGAGAGATGCTCAACTGTTTAAAATTATAAAAATTTAGAAAAACAATATTTGTTTTTTGTATTTTTTTTGGTGAAAAGGTTTATTTACTTTATACTTCTTCCACTTCTTCCATTTGAAGTGCAATTATTATGAAGGGCTCCTGAAATAAATGCCCTTCCAATCGAAATTAAAACCCACCCTTAAAATTTGATCACTGGAGCTTTTGATCTGTTGTCATTGAAGAGTTTTGTGGAACACTTCAACCATGGTGAAAGCCAAGGCCACGGCCATGACCTTCGTAAACACCAAAAATAACAGCATCGGGATCAACAACGACATTAAGGGATCGAGAGAGCATTTTATCCTAGTCTTCGTTTATGCGACATGGATTGGCTCAGAGAACAGTCTTGCTAAAATTACGTTCCAATTTGCGGTAGATCTCTCCATGTACCTAAAGGTATGTCTTAGTTGCAAACCAATTTAGGGGAAACCATTAAACTCTGATAATTTCGTGTGAATATTTTCAATTTCCATGCGACATAGAGATTTTTTCCTTCGAATTTCTTTTAGCGTGTTTGTATCTCTTTGGACTGGGCCGGTGAGATTCGTCGATGGAGGTCAACATGAGGAGATTGTTGTTTTTGTTCTAGGTTATAGTTTTCATGGGTTTCAACATGTTGGGAAGTTTTTCAGATGCATATTATTTGAAAAGAAATTGCACCCTCAATAGCTCCGAGGGGTGATCAGTGTATTGGATGGTTGCTCCTTCATGGTGACCAATTTTGATATGATTGAAGGGGTCGAGGTTTATTGGTGGGGGGTCAGATTTCATTCATGTCCTGCTGGAAGTTGCGAATGAATCTTCTGGTTATGAAGGTTTTTCTCCAAGCCCGGCCCCTACTCCTACTACATCAAGCCCAAATGGATCTGCATATTCAGGTGGAAGGGTTAAAAGGGGTGCCAAACAGCTGGTGATGTTTGACAACTGTATAGAACTTGCACCCAATTTTCGTTTATGATGGTCTTTGAACAGAAATAGAGATGCAATTCATATTGGACTTGAAGCAGCTGTAACTGAATGCCATTACATGGCATTTGGATGGGCACATCCAGGGTCATCGGGTAACTTCTATTGTTGAGCCAATGTCACGGTGGCTGGATTTACTGACCAAGGTGACCCATTTGCAGATGATTACTATATTACTAAGTATACTGAATGTGTGTTGGACAAAGATGGACCTCCATCAAGAGTCCTTCCATATTTTCTTTATGTCGATCGTGATGGAAATGTCGATGTTAATAACATGAAACTTGTTTATAGTTAAATACAAGATGGCATGTATCTTGTCCATTACCAAAGGCCTCTTGAAAGCCCAGATACAAAATTTGATTTCTCAATGAATGTCACTGATAATATGACTGTGATTTGGGCTCTAGGTTTGATGACGCTACCGGCCAGTCTTCGACCTTTATACCTGCCTCAGTCTCATGAACATAGACAAATTTTTGGGACCTTTAGAGACAGAAAACAAAGAGGATGACCATCCTTTAATTGTTGCAGATGGGAAATCCCCTCTTGTTGTTGGAGTAGAAAATGCAGTGCATTATCCTAACCCACCAAACCCATAGAAGGTTTTGTATATAAGCAGGAAGGAGGATCCTGTTTTGAGAGTTGAAAGGGGTGTACCAGTTACATTCTCAATACAGGCCGAGCATGATGTTGCATTTTGTATTACTTTTAATCCTATTGGTGGGGCTGCATCCAGAAATGAAACACAAATTATCTATGTGGGTGGAGAAGATGCCCATGGGGTGCCTGCAAATCCTTTGGAGCTAATGTGGAAAGCAGATCGAAACACACCTGATCAATTCATCTATGAGTCATATTTTGAAAAGAAGATGGGTTGGAAGGTGCAAGTAGTTGATAGTTGGCTATCTGATATGTACAATATTAGTGTTTTTCTAGATGATCAACAAGTAACATCGTTTTGGACTTTATAAAAAACTTCAATATTTTTCGCTGTCTGGGGAGAGCATAAAAGTGGATACATAGCGATTGGTTTAGGTGCGGGGATGGTGAATAGATTTGCTTATGTGGGGTGGGTTGATGGCATTCGAAATGGGAGTGTGATCTCATACTAGATTGATGGGAAGGATTCTTTAAGTGTGCATCCTACAAGAGAAAAACTGTCAGATGTAAGATGCAAATCTAAGAATGGAATTATTACATTTGAATTCACTCGCCCTTTGGATCCACGATGTAGTGGAAGAGTAGAATGCAAGAATATTATAGATCCATCTTTACCATTGAAAATTGTTTGGGCTACTGGTGCCCTTTGGTCTGAAGAATTCTTGAGTGACAAAAATATGAATTCTCAGACAAGCAGCTGGGAAATGTTAGTGCATTTGATGAGAGGTGCAGCTGAGGCTGACAAAGCACTTCGCCCTGTTTTAGTGGTTCATTGATTTATGATGTTCCTGGCATGGGGAATTCTGCTCCCCGGAGGAGTATTGGTAGCAAGATATTTGAAACACCTAAAAGGAGATGGTTGGTTTCATATCCATGTAAATTTGCAATATTCTGGTATAGTTGTGATGCTACTTGGATTGCTTTTTGTTGCAGCTGAACTCACAGGATTTCACATAGAATCTCTGCATGTGAAGTTTGGTGTGGCAGCTATTTTTTTTGCATGTTGGAAGCCAGTCAATGCTTACTTGCGCCCCAAGAAAGCTGTTGCAGGGGAGCAATCTTCCTCAAAGAGAATTTTGTGGGAGTACCTACATGTAGCTACTGGAAGAAGTGCACTTGTGATTGGGATTATAGCACTTATAAGTGGAATGAGACAACTTGGAGACAGATATGGCGGTGAGAATGTGAGAGGGCTTGATTGGGCTCTAATTCTATGGTTTCTATTTGGTGTTGTGGCTGTGGGTTACTTGGAGTACCAGGAGTCTAAAAGGGGAAAGAAAGTTATAATTCCACCCAAAAGCGACTAGATTATGTGAAACCATCAAGATGATGACTCTATAGATCTCTTGCATCTAAGTGTACCACCTGGTGAGCGAGGCCTTCACCGATCTGAAGGAATGGAAGTTCAATTACAACCCCTGTACTAGTTTTGAAGTTAGTGGTGCTACAATCCTTTGTACATGTAGTCAGTTATGCTTGTATTGTTTGGCCCTTGGATAATTTGACATATTTTTCATTCTTATGGCATGCCATTAACTGTTTCATCAAGGGGTCATATAGATTTATTTTAAGCATTTAATTCATGGTGAAATAACTTGTCATTCGCTAAGAAATGGGATGCAAGAATATCAGGTATGGCTTGAGTCCTTTATAGATTTGAGATATAAATATTTGACAAGCAATGAGGCATTTCTGACGTTGAAGAGAAGCACCATAACATTTATGATGAACAATGCAGAGCAATGAGTGAAATAATGTACTGGTATATAGTCCAAAAAAATTCGGAAAATTTTCTAATTGAAGAACATTTTGACTATTCCCCGTGGCTATCAAAATATCAAACTAACAGGTAATCCCCATGGCTATGAAATATCAAACTAATAGGTAAAATATATTCAAGCTGCATTTTTACTCAGCCTTTTCAAATGAAGGGACCTTAGGCCATTAGTTTTATATTCTCATGCGTGTACATGATCATATATACTATTTTTTGGTGGCTTACCTGATAAGCCATTTGTTTTCAATGTGTGCACATACAAATCTAAGGTATTATTTCTTACTAGCCCTCTTTCAAAGTATTCAAGCCTTGCCAAGTCGGTAAAGCATAATTGCAATTTGTTTTTGGGTTGCCCCCCTTTGGGTAATAGCACATAGAGTCTCTTAGGGTTGGAAATGATAACTAGAGATTCATACTTCTTCAATAATCAAATCAGTGAGGGCTCAAATCTTTTCTTGAGCACCCTTGAGGAGATGTCCTTCTTCCAAGAGACTCCAAGGAGCTCTCATCCAAGACCCCAGATTGGATGTTACATGAGTGATTCACAATGTAGCTCTATGAGATCCAAAAATAAGAGACAAATTCTATCTATTGAGAGCACTTGTCCCATACACTTTGTCAAGTAGAAAATCATTGATTCAGAGTTTCTTCCCCCACTTTGGCCTTGAGTGGCAGGAGAGATGGGGCTCTTTGTGTGGAAATGCACCCCAAGATCTTACCCAGGATTATGAAGCAGGGGCACCTCTGTGTTGTTATTCTTTGGAGGACCTTATCAGACAACGTTATTGTCAGCATTACAGTAATTGATGACTTAGAGGTTTCCCTCCCTTCTCTTTAGGCCTTCTTAGTCCCTAACTCCAATTTACACTCTCTGTTGGATGATGTTCTCACTTTTGTACTCATTTTCTTTCATCTTATATCCTTTTGTCTTTACTTAATGTAGCTAGCTTACATCTAGGAGTTGCCATCACACTCCCACTTCCTAATAAATTGGGTGTATTCTTTTTAGTCCCATTGACCCTACTTTTGTGGGAATTCGTTGGACATTAATAAAATTATCTTAGTGAATCTTATAGGGATGTTGCATGCTTTTCAATTTCCTTTCCAGTGTGCTTCATTGTTCCATCCTACATTGATTAAAGCTTACAAGAAATAATGCTTTGTAAATTGTAAGTACAACTTCTTTACATGTTTGCAATATATAAATAGGTTCAACATATTGGCCAAAGTGTTTTTTATTTTTCCAGACAATACAATAGCAACTTATGTATTCCTTTCCTTTCTACATGTCATTCCTTGCATTTTGATTCAATGTCTCTCATTATCTAATGTCTTGTTGCATGTTATTCAATTGTGTTTCCACTGCATTTCATTTTGTGCCTCCTTGGCTCTATATGTAAGCTAGCCTTAAGATCATGGAAATTTGTGTATATAGGTTTACTACTCTTGTCCCATTTCACTTTAGGTTTGCAAAGTATTGACAGAAGTTGTAATTGAGGGCGAGCAATATCCACCCTGCGGTAGAGTGTTAAATGCAACATGGGGTGGTGTGTATGCAGTTGGATCTGAATTTTTTTATATCCAACTTTGTACACACAACATTTAATCCCACATAGCAGGGTGGACAATTCTCTCTGTAATTGAGATACATCAATGGCCTTGCAACGATTGTTAGGAGCAATTTCTTGTCCTATATAGGGAGTTGAACTGTTTGCTCTCAACTGTCCTTGATCAAAATGTTACAATGCTAAATTAAATAGAGTAAGCAAGGTTGAATAATCTATCCCATAATTATCTATTTGAAGCCTTGTTACAAAACTTAGCTAGGTAGCCAAGTACTCCCATGGAAAATTTGGTTTAGCACAGAAAACAAACCAAACCGGTCAAATTTGACTCAGAAGCACCCATGGGTATTTTCTGAGTTTTTCTTGGGGTCAGCAAGATTGACTGATGAAATAATTCAAAATGCTTAACATCCCACTGAGACCATTTTTTCTACTAGACCTTTCCAAGTTTGTTACGCTTTTATATCATAATTTATTGTCTAGCTATTACTTGTCTTTTCATGGGATGCATATACTTTAGGGGAACTACTCTCACACTGGCATATTGTCTTTTAGAATAATGAACAATGACTACTTTTGGATTATAGGGATGTTCAAGAAAGTAGCATCCTTTTGGATGAAAAATTTGAAGTACGGATCAGAAGCCTGAGTGAAGTCTGTCCACAAGAAAGAGAATCTCACCAAAGTGTGATAGCTTGGCTACTCTGGATATCACAGTAAGTGTTTTCTGTCAGTCTGTGCAACAATTATTTTTGGAAGTTTTTAGCCTTCATAAATAACCCTAGATGTTGATATATATGTATCATCTATTGTCAATATTTTTGGCCTTGAAATTCTTTAGGGGTTTGAGTCTGGGCTTGAATGTACTCACCTTTACTGTAGATTAGAACTTCTTAGGTGTGACACTATAGGCACTCCTTAATGCTATTGTCAAAGGTTCTACTTCCTAGTTTCATGTCTCATTGACCTATTTTGGTCATCCATGGACTTCAATTTCATTTCATTACTCATGTTTGGTTATTTCAAGTAGTTTTGAGTGATAGCTTATCTATATGATGTAGTCCACTACTATACTATTAATAACTTCCATATCTCTATATAAAGTGCTTAAGATGCTATTTTCGAATACTTGACGCGATTATGAAGCCAATATGCCTGGCCACATTCTCTGATTCCTATTATGCCTTTTTTCCCCTCTTCTGAAGTCTATTTTTTTCCCTCTTCTGAAGAGAATGGGATACCAAAGCCAAATTTGGCAATGGGTTCTTGCCCTAATTTTGGATCTCAGCAAAAACAATTTAATATCTCGTTTGAAAGATTTAATTATATAATGTGTACGTTGTTGCTTTTCATGGATAAACGTCAAGATAAATTTACTATAGCTTATTTTCAGTACTCTCATTAAGGTTTTCTTTTCCCCTCTGTTTTGACAGAAAAATCAAGCAAAGTAATTGACAGTCTTCAACTTGAAATGGTATAATTTTATATCTTTTATGAGGAAATAATTTCCAATACTTTACTATAAAAGTATTTTAGTGCACTTCCTGTGAATAGCAAATAATATTATGGATTAAATTGACATATATTAGATCTGAAAAAAAATTCTATTTGAAGAATCCCAAACTTTAATCGGGTAAACTTTAGTTATGGCAGAACAATAAAAAGTGGTTCATTCCTATATTTATGAAAATATTATATTTTAAAGGAAGGGGGTGAATGTCATGATCAACTCAAGAGTTGGGAGATATAGTGCTGATTTCTAATTCATTGAATGTTCTTTTACAGACAAGATCTCCTAGTAAAGTGTCCATGATGTTCTCTGGAACTCAAGACAAATGGGCTACCTTTGGAAAAACAACATACCCTCTTGAGAAGGTAAGACTTTGAATTAGTAGTTTGGTTTGCACTTCTCTTGTAAATTTGTTTGTAATGTACCTTATTTAGAGCATAAAATTTATTTCAACACAAGGCAAAGATAAGTCAAAAAGCTTTCTTACTCTTTGGTTTCCAATGCCTTAATATATCTATATGGATATAGAGGACTGTTTCATGTTATTTGTTTATTTGTACACTGGTAAAATAAATTGACAAGAAAACATATTTATAAGATAAGTGGTCTAGACAAATGTAGTAGTTTTAATTGGAATGAGATGGAACTCATACCAGTAGGGCTTGCCCCCTCTTTAGGGACGCGCAGTGGGATTTCACCATTTGCTTGCTCTTAAAGGAAGTGATTTTGAGTAAGACCTCGCACATTGTTATTGGGACCAAACACATTGTACACTAGTCAGTTGGGACCTCTCGAGCCATGGGGAGAATGTGGGCAACTAAGATGTGGAGAGTTGTATCTAAACCCTGAACGTTACAAACTCAAAATAACAAATCATTTAAAATTTGAGATGTTTCTTAAATCCAAACTTGTGTTTTCTAAAGGTACTTGTATTTCATTGGATTTTGATTTCAATACAAGGTTGAGAGAGAATATTTTGACCTTATTTATCTTCAATATAATAATCCAAACTCGAGGGTTATTTCATATTTGTATTTTCAGGAATTATGGTAAAATTAAAGAAATTACGTTGATGGTTGTTTACCCCCTACCAGGTCATTGTGGAAAGCTTATCCTACCACAAGTCTTGTTTCAAGTAGAGTGAGCCAGGGCAAGCAATATACACCCTGCGGTAGAGTGTTAAATGCAACATGGGGTGGTGTGTATGCAGTTGGATCTGATTTTTTTATATCCAACTGTGTACACACAACCCCACACAACATTTAATCCTACGTAGCAGGGTGGACAGTGCTAACCGTAATTGAGATACATCAATGGCATTGCAACGATTGTTAGGAGCACATCTTGTCCTATATACGAAGTTGAACTATTTTCTCTCAACTATTCTTGATCTAACTGTTACAATGCTAAATTAAATAGAGTAAGCAAGGTTGAAGAATCTATCCCATAATTAGCTATTTGAAGCCTTGTTACAAAACTTAGCCAAGTAGCCAAGTACTCCCAAGGCAAATTTGGTTCAGCACAGAAAACAAACCAAACCGGTCAAATTTGACTCGCAAGCACCCATGGGTATTTTCTGATTTTTTCTTGGGGTCAACAAGATTGACTGATGAGCCCGATGAAGGATTCAATGGGCCCCTTTATTATTTTAAGTAACCCAAACATGAAAGAATAATTTCCATTTTGCTCAATAAAATTAATTGAGTTTTTCCAGATTCTAAATTAATTTCAAACTCTCCCGCCCGGCTAAGTTTTTCACTAAACCGAGTTTTGAATGATTGATTTTAAGACACTTTTAAATCTATTCGTTCTCTATTTGGTCTTTGTTTCATACTGATTTTTTTAATATGGTTTCTTTCAAACCAAGATCATATTCCAAATTGCAATTGTTACCAATGACAAGACTTCTGTACTGTTTAAATTTTGAGGGGTTTTTCTTTGTACTATACCGATGACAAGACTTCTGTACTGTTATTGTTACCAATTTGGTTTCTTTGATGTTCAAGGTCAAATTCAAACTCCAAATCACATGTATAACACATATATTTTACTAATAAAAGGATGTCTTGAAAGTACGTTATTGTGTCTCTACTTTTGCATGTAATTAGCTTGTAGTGAAGCTTATTATAAGTTATAACGAATATCCACGAATTTCTTTTGAAGTAGGAGGATTTTGAATTTCAATTATTGTGTAACTAATTCCAATTATTTTTATAAAATTTAGATTTAGTCATCCCATTATCGCGAGGCATATATATTAGTGAATTTTGAATTATTTCATTGGCTGTAATGGTTGAATGAAATTTGAATCAATTGAATGGAATTCTTAACATCCCACTGAGATCAATATTTTATGTTGGACCTTTCCAAGTTTGTTACGCTTTTATATCATAATTTATTGTCTAGCTATTACTTGTCTTTTCATGGGATGCATATACTTTAGGGGAACTACTCTCACGTTGGCATACTGTCTTTTAGAATACTGAACAATGAATACTTTTGGATTACAGGGATGTTCAAGCAAGTAGCATCCTTTGGGATGACAAATTTGAAGTATGGTTCGAAATCCTGAGTGAAGTCTGTCCACAAGAAGGTGAAGCTCACCAAAGTGTTATAGCTTGACTACTTCGGATATCACGATAAGTGTTTCCTGTCAGTCTGTGCAACAATTATTTTTTGAAGTTTTAGCCTTCATAAATGACCCTACATGTTGATATATATATATATCATCTATTGGCAATATTTTTGGCCTTGAAATTCTTCATGGTTTTGATTCTGGGCTTGAATGTACTCACCTTAACTGTAGATTAGAACTTCTTAGGTGTGACGCTATAGACACTCCTTAATGCTATTGTCAAAGGTTCTACTTCCTAGTTTCATGTCTCATTGACCTATTTTGGTCATTCATGGACTTTAATTTCATTTCATTTCTCATGTTTGGTTATTTCAAGTAGTTTTGAGTGATAGCTTGTCTGTATGATGCAATCCACTACTATACTATTAATAACTTCCATATCTCTATATAAAGTGCTTATGATGCTATTTTCAAATACTTGACGCGGTTATGAAGCCAATATGCCTGGCCACATTCCCTCATTCCTATTATGCCTTTTTTCCCTCTTCTGAAGAGAATGGGATACCAAAGCCAAATTTGACAATTGGTTCTTGCCCTAATTTTGGATCTCAGTGAAAACAATTTAATATCTCGTATGAATGATTTCATTATATAATGTGTATGTTGTTTCTTTTTATGGATAAACATAAATATAAATTTACTATAGCTCATTTTCAGTACTCACATTAAGGTTTTCTCTTCCACGTATTATTTTTTCCAGCAACAGTGATAGTTTAAAAAATTGCTTTGCAATAATATCTTTGGCATCTATTTTGCCATGTTAGTAGAAAAAGTTTAAACAAATGAAAAAACATACAAGATCCTATGTGCCTAATATGTGTGTGTGTGTGTGTGTGTGTGTGTGTGTGTGTGTGTGTGTGTGTGTGTGTGTGTGTGTGTGTGTGATCATTATTATATACTGGCTCAGATATCCAAAGGCCATTTTTAATATTAGGATAGAAGTCATATAAATACCACACATTATTAATTTGCCAATTAATTTTTTTAAAATATGTTGAATTTATTAGATAACCACTCTTGCCAAAACTTGCGGCAAATGATCTGACATTTTTGCCCTGATTGGTTCAAGCTGGGGTATTAATAGTGGTAAATAAATGACAGCTCTTTGGCTATTGTTGCAATTTGAAGCAGCCAAGGAAGGAAGATCTATATAACTGCAGTATCAGGCCCAAAGGTCAAAAACCATTTTTGTAGATAAATGTTGCATCCTTGGAGGTTGTTGTAGTTGCTTTAATATTATTGAAGATCTCAGTGAGTATCAAAACCATTTTTGTAGATTAATGTTGCATTCTCGAAGGTTGTTGTAGTTGTTCTAATATTATTACAGACTCAGTGAGGAGTCAAAACACTCACTGAATCAAGATTACTGCTGAAATGAGCTAACCATACTCAGTAAACAGTGGGGAGGGTTTCCAAGATTTGACAATTACTCAGTTAGTATAAACGAAGATGGCAATTCCATACCAGAAACTTGATGAGTCCATACTAGAAACTTCCATAGTCTACAAAAAATTTCTTGTTTTGGTAAAAAATTTAGCATTTTTTTAGCTTTTTCTATTTGTATCAGTTTCATTTTAGAATTTTTGCTAGTTTTCTTGAATCCAAATGATATTCCTAATCTTCAAATTTGTTGGGTTGATCCTGTGTTCAAATAATGTGACTTTGATTTTTGTTACATGTAAAAAGAATGGTTGGTGAGGCATAGGGTTGATAGGCCTAAAAGCTCAGGGGAAATTAGCATCAAAATAGATTGTAACAGCCATGTCTCAGAATGCTCCCTGGAAAACTCTTGTTTGGCATCATATTCAGATGGTGATGCATGTTGCAGGCATAAAAGGGTGGTAAATTCCATATTGATCTTGGTAAATGCCTTTGTCCCAATGGCTGTAGGATGCTGATCTAATCATGTTAGCATTGTCTACTCATGAGGTGCACTTCTCAATTTTGAGAGAGGTTAGTGCTCCTGATTTATAGAGAACAGAGTGTAATAGAACTATTGGTGTTCTTCATTGTTGTGTAGTAGTTCAATCTCATGATTATTTTCTTAGAATCAAGATCAAGGTCCTTATTTTCATTTGATATGGGTCATGATGCATTGACATGCACAAGAAGCCACTAGGTTTTGCTTTTAAAGATTTAATAAGTACATTTTTATCGCTATCTAATTTTTTTATTGCACTTTTGTGCATTTCATATTGTAACATCCGCCCATTCTCTTAGATCACGTTGCCTTGAAGTGACAATGGTTCATACATTGTCAAACTCTTAGAAATAATTATTTCATCTTTGTATTGGGAAGAGGTTCTAGTAGTCCTATCTTCGAACTCATGGGAAGTACTTTCAAATTTATATCACTCTTATTGATCTCTAGATATGTTTTATATGTTGATGACCTTCACCAAAACCAATAAACGTCTGAACGTTAACCCAATAAACTTCTGAACTATTATACTCATCTATGTTCAAGTTTCAATACTTAACCCCATTTCTAGGCTTTACTCTTGAGTGTTACTGGGAGACAAATACCAAAAACCATTGAGGGTAGGAGTTATGCTTATAAATGCTACACATGCACCATTTCCAAGCATGGTCAGTGACAAAATCATCCCCACAAAAGTAGAGACTCTCTTTTAACAGTTTGGCCTTTATGAAAAACAGAAATTAATTCTCATCCTTTGTTCAAGATGAAATTTTTAAATTGCTTGATAGGTTTGTATGAATGAAATGCATTCAGATCGCATTGTCATCTCTTTTACTATAGTCTTTTCAAATAGTGAGAGGAATATGATAACATTGCCTCTTTCCTTATATATGTAATTGTGCAGATTGTGGTTACGCATGGACAAGAAGACAAATGCTTCCTTTGTGGTTAGGTTGGTCATTTTGCAAATGCATGTGAAGGACAGCCAAAAAGAAAGCAAGGAGATTTTGATGAGAAAGGTGGTGAACTAAATGTTAATCCTAAAAAGCCTTATCAGGTAAGTCGGATATATGTATAATTTTTTATGTTAGGATTTTGGTTATGCATGCTTGGAGCTTTTTTCTTTTTGTTAATGTTGTATGGTTGCATTAATACTAATAACGGTCCCATTTAGGTCATGATAATTAAAGCAAGTTTCAAGATTATTATAGATCATGTGGATGTTTTACTATTATTTGTACATATAACTTGTTTCTGATATCTCAAATATTGGGTAGTTCGTCAACATCTGGGTTTTACGTGAATATTTAGAGTATGATATGAAGATTCCAAAACCTCCAATAGAGATTGATTTTGAACGGGTTGTTGATGATTTTGTCTTCATCTATTTCTTTATTGGCAATGATTTCCTTCCACACATGCCTACATTGGAAATTCGTGAGGTTTGTATGTAGAGATGTTACACCTCCTATATTCTATTTGAATTCCTTAAATAATCGCTGAATAAATATTATCTAAATTTACATTCTGTTTTGAAATTCATTTCAGTTGAAACGCTTGGAATATTTTTATGTCCAAGCTGATTGTTGTTCTAACTTCTATGCATGATTATCTCTAGTGTGTAGATAGTTTATTATAGATCTATTTTTATAGCTCACATTCTCTGTTTTGGTTTTGTGTCAATATTCTCCAGGAAGATAATTTGTTGGTGGCTATTTTCTATTTTACAGGGTTCAATTAATTTGCTCATGGCTTTATACAAGAAAGAATTCAGTGCAATGGGTGGCTATTTGACAGATGCAGGCGGGGTATTATGACACTAATTGCATTTATTATATAATTTTTGTTGGAAAATATTATGTTGACCGAAGGACTTCACTATATGTTACTAGATATTGTGATATTTTCACTTTGNTGCAGGCGGGGGATTATGACACTAATTGCATTTATTATATAATTTTTGTTGGAAAATATTATGTTGACCGAAGGACTTCACTATATGTTACTAGATATTGTGATATTTTCACTTTGGTCTTCTAAATCTTGCAATCTGAAGTTGTGTGGCCTTTGAAATTTTAATTATCACTTGAATTGCAAGATCTCATGTCCCCAGATTGATGGAAATGATATCAAGTTCATCTTGACCAGCTTTATCCAATTGCTAGCATTAAAGCTGTATAATGTTTTCTCTTTCTAAAATTTCAAATGCACATGGATTTTTATAAAGGCTATAGGACGCCTCCTGTGTCTAAAATTACTGAACATCGAATGAAAGGGTGTTAACTGGTTTGGATACAACTAGCATTTCCAGCTAAGCTGATATCACACTAAAATGTGGAACATTTTATCATGTAGGTAATATTGGACAAGGTGGAGCATTTTATTCAAGCTGTTGGAACATAAGAGGATATGATTTTTCAAAAGCGAGGTCATATTCACGAGGTACACATTTAGTCTATATGAAATTATGAAAACCTTTTTCAGTTGTACGTATTTGGGCCTTATTTTGAAAAAAACACAGCTATACATTTTTTAACTATTCAATAACCCCCACTGAGGATAACACCCTTCCATTGGGCCAAGCTGTGACCTTAAGAATATTTTGAATAGGAACTCTATGCCATATGAAAAATGGAAAATGGGTCAATAGCTATTTTTGTAGAGCATTCTATTAGGAAATACATTAAGCCAAGGGAAATACTTTGTTAAAACTATGGAAATATTAGGAAATACATGTATTTTACATGCTCACACATATTTTACATGTA
>LPNX010912930.1:0-36026 GCA_001517045.1 Pseudotsuga menziesii
TATATAGTGAAGTTGAATTCTGAACTATACTGATTCAAATTTTTAATTCACTTGAAAATTTCAAAAGCAAGTTAAAGCTAACTGAGATGAGTTATCAACTGAGTTATGTCCTTGATTACTCATCGTTGAATGTTTAGAATACCTTCACATCTTTGATCAAAATATCAACTACTTTCATTGGGTCTTGTCTATATCAAAAATTTAATCGATGCCATATAATCTAAAAGTGCAGACTATGTAAATGTCATTTATTAAAAAGTTAATTGAAGCTATGTAGTCTACAACGGAGAAAACTATGGAAATGTCATTTAATAATTTAATAATTTAATATATATATATATATATATATATATAAACTTTTGTTTTCTAATAATCTTAATAATATTTTCAATATTTTCATGGAATACCTGTTATCCTGAACCTTTGGAAAGCCTTATCCTCAAAATACTTCATATTGAAAGAGAAGCGGTTGCTCAACCTGAATAGTATGTTCCAAAGAAAATGGAGTATAAGTAAACAACACAACTAAAGATTGAGCCACAAAATAATACATGATGTCAAGTGTTATTTCAATTCTTAATGCACATAAAAATTTCAAGAATAATACATGCTGTCAAGTGTTACTTCAATTCTTAATGCACATAAAAATTTCAAGAATAATACATGCTGTCAAGTGTTATTTCAATTCTTAATGCACATAAAAATGTCAAGAGCAATTCAAAACTACCTAAAATTATCAGTGTTAGAAGGTGACTTCTTAACGCTGATTTCAAATTGGAATTCACATAAAAGTTACACAGCAATTCAAAGCTATTTCAAATACTAATTCACATAAAAGTTTCAAATTGGAATTCACATAAAAGTTATAGCAGCAATTCAAAGCTATTTCAAATATTAAGTCACATAAAAGTTACAAAAGCTACTGAAGTTATATAGTGTTCAGGTGAGTTCTCAACAGTGATTTCAAATTTTAATGTCCAAAAAAAAATTCAAGAGCAATCTAAAGCTAACTGAATATATCTAGTGATAGAAGCTGAATTATCTCTTTGATATATTTTCGTTGAATGTTGAGAATACAGATCTTTCACCAAACGTCGGCTGCTTTAGTTAGGTCTAACAAAAACGAATTTACTTAATGGATGCTACGTACTCTAAAACTCCAAACTATGGAAATGTCATTAAAAATAAAGTATCCATATATCCACTATTAGTACCAATACAAGGCGTCCAAATACTCTTGTTTCTTAATGTGGAAGAACATTTTCATATAATGCCTGTGATCGTCAACCCTTGAAGTCTGGGAGACAACGCTCAACTTCATCACTTTCCCAGCCTGAGCCTTATCCTCCAGATACTAATTATTCAAAAAGAATGTTAACTTTTGCTCAAGCCTGAAGGTCAACTAGTTCACCCTGCTCTATAAAATAAGCCATAAGAGTCCTAACTTTTGTTCAAGCCTAAGGTCAAGTTCACACTCTTCTATAAAATAAGCCATAAGAGTCCTAACTTTTGTTCAAGCCTAAGGTCAAGTTCACACTCTTCTATAAAATAAGCCATGATCAGTGCATTTTTCATCAATTTTAAATAGACAGAAAAGGCAAAGGGCAGAATACAAATATAGTACTCACTTAAGGAACACCAATTCTATACAGGCAATGACATGATGTCAGATTTTACATTAGTGTTAAATATCCAAGTCCATTACCAAACATTCAAACAAATAGCAACCCCTACATACCTGGGGTGCGTCCAATTCTAATTTTTGTTGGTAGAACTTTTGGTTAACATTGGTAAAATTATATATAGATTTTTGAAAATATAGATCACTAATTTCAATCAATCAATCAAACTGCAATCTAAACCATAATAAAAATAATGATTTCAACCCAGATTTTATGAACAAATTCCATAAAAAACAATAAACAAACTTCAGTGAATAAACATCAGCACGAAGATAATCCAAGCCTATAACAATTAACCATTAGTGCAGAAACGGACAATTGGCAGGAGTATATCGGTTTGGGATCCGGTTTAGTCAGCGCTCAACCTGCAACACAACACAGCACTGACAAGGGAGAAGAAACATGGCGAAGGAAGGCTGAAGCTAATCCAAACACAATAACAAATAACGCATAAGTGGACAATTGGCAGAATCTATTTTACTTGGGATAGGTGCAGGGCTGAACCTACAACAGAGCATTCACTTGGCAGAAGAAACATGGTGAAGCTAATCGAAACATAATAACAATTAATGCAAAGGAGGACAGTTGGCAGGAGGTTCTTGGACTTGGAATAGGTGAAGGGATGAAACAGCGTTAGCTTTCCACTTGACCATTTGCATTGATCGGATGACCAGCAATGCGTGATGTGAAAGCTCATGCGAGCCAGGTCGTCTGATCGGTGCAAATGGTCGGGTGGAAAGGTAACTCCGGGATGAAACGCCTCGAATTTCAACCTGATGTTACCTATCGAAAGAAAATTTGTTGACTGTCAAAGATGTTGTGATGATGAAATGCTAACAATTAACATCTGGAACCTTTTCTATGACATGAAGCTTTGTTTATATTCAATTTATTGGTTACATGTTGTGAGGTGATGATCTATATGTAGTCCACAAAAATGGAGTAAGCTATCTACTTAAAGATTTGCATTGGTACTCATTTTACGTTGTCTAGTAGATAGCTTGAATAGCTTACTCCATTACTCTGTGTGAGACTTATCGGTATTTGTGATTTTATTAGTATTTGTATTTTCATACACTTAGAAATTTATGTGCATATTAATATATGCATTGCTTATATGCTGACTACATAATGTTCCATAATGTTTGGATTAAGTTGATCAAACTAGACCAGTATAAACACTATTAAGCTAGACCTGTATAAAAACTATTATAGGCCAGTGGAAAATGGGACGTTTTGGTTTGCCCACTAGAAAGCGGGGATGTGATTTAATCTCGATTGAACTCCACACATTATATTAAAAAATAACAGCCTTGGTTTTCTTTTTAATCTCTATTTACTTGTGTTAACTTATCTTCAAATCAAGCTATCCGAAATTTGTTTGATATCTTGGTCTAGAATATTGTTTCTTTCTCATTTTTAGTATTTTAATTTAAGAAAAAATGCATACCCATCTCATCTTGTAAAGCTTTAAAAACTGGATATTTGGTTTAGGTTCCATTCTAAATGGTATGATAGTTATGGTTGTAATAAGGAAAATAAAATTCAGAGTGTAACTCAAAGTAAAGTTTATGGATTAAAAAACTTAAACTTATTGGTGATGTAATCGGAGAAACCACAGTATCTAAATGTGACATTTAAATCATGTATATGTTTTTATTTGATTAAATTAAAATATATTAAGTTAGTTTGGTGTATTTTTTAAAAATTGATTAAATTAAAATATATTATTTTTTTTTAATTTATTTTAGTTTAATAAATGTATAAAGATAACTTTTGCATTTTTTTTTTAGTATTTTGAATTAAAAAAATTAGATTATTTTAAATGGAAAATTTTTAAATAATATTTTATTGATTTTAACATATTAAAATATTTTGGATTTTTAAATAAAATGATGGTTTATTTATTTTTTTCATTTCCTTTTATTAATTTTTAATAAGTTAATAATATTTTATAAAATAAAAACAAAAGCTCATAAAAACTTGAAATTGAGAATAGTCTTAATACTTGAAAATGAGATTTATTTTAAAAATTTTATAATTTTTTTAATATTGTTAAAATATTTAGAATTAAACACGTTTTAATTTGAACTTGAAATATTAAATGAAAACCAAAAAATAAATTATATATATGAAACTAGAGTCACCATGCCATCTGCAAAGATTTTTTATAATTGAAAAATAATTATAAGCATACAACATATGTTGATTCTCAACATCAACATGTTCCAAAATGTTGGAACATAATGATTAGGATGAGCTAATTAAGCTTTGTTTTTTTCACTATTTCCTCTTTGTTATCATGTCTAAAACGATGTGCTCTTCCCATTCATGCTTATTTCCACCATTTTCATCATTATTTGGTCTAGATGTCCATACATGCAAAGCGTTGTCATGGTTTTTGTCATAGTGCAACTCAGTCGCATCTTGTAGTTTAGTCGTTTTTCATAAAATGCATCGTCATGCTATTATTTTTCTGCCATCAGGTCTAGGTCGAAGCACTGATCCTGTCCATATTTTGTTTTCCAAATTCTATGTATGTTTTAACCCTTTTGGCACTCAATTGATGTTTCGGCAAGTCGATGTCTCTCACGTCTTGACAATGAAATCCTCCAATTTTACATCATTCAATAAATTGTCAGGTGCATTCATATGCCATTGCCATAAGCACGCTTATGTCCTCCATATTAAAAAGACCTTTATCTAACACTCATTCTCCCCTTTCACCTTTTAAATAAAAAATAAAACAAACTCCTTAAACCTTCCTAATTCTCCTTTCCCCTCATTTTTTTCAAAAGTCCATTTACCCCGTGCTATTCATTATTATCAACCATCCCTACTTTCCCTATTGTTATACCATTGTGAAAATGAAAAAAGGTACTACCATTTAAAAAAGAAGGATAGACCATTGTCCCCTTTTGGGTAAAAGCAACCTATGTATGGCCTCATTTGTTCCTATGTGCATTATAGAAATTATTTCTCCATTTTCGCATTAACCCTCCATCACCTTTTAATTTTCCTACTTTGAGAAAAGGGTTTTCATTTTCTCTTAATATTACAAAGTCTCAAGTCCCAAAGTCGAAGGCTTGATATAAAAAATAATTTCAACACGTGTTTCTTGATTCTTTCATCATTTAAATGTTGGGAAAAGGTAATGCAAGAATTAATGAAACATAGGAGGGGGGTCGTTATTAAATGTAGAGACGACATAGGAAAAAATAGAATGGAGATACCAGGGTAGTACATAGGTGGAGATTACACATATATTATAGTAGGATTGGTAGGAGGAACTACCATGACTCGGCAAAATACCAAAGACATAATGATAGGAATGAATTATAACGTTAAAATAAACAAAAATGACCAGAGTTGCGGATCACATCACAAGCAGATAGAAGGTGATAGGATAATTGACTTCCAGGCAAGAGAACTAATACACGACCAGTTCGTGAAGACCTCATGCAAATTAGTAAGGTTGACAAACGAATGACACATTAAGGAAAACCACAATGGAAGGAGACCATTGAGCTAAAAAGAGATATTCGTAGAGGCGCTCGCCAAGAGAGTAATGCACTCCATTGTGGCAAGTAGGAAGGCATGACTTGTAGATCTCAGAGAACAGGTGATCACTAAATCAAAATACAATAATTTGTTTCTAGCACCATCAAATTTTCTGCCACTACAAGTTTAGTAGACATTGGGAAGTAAAATGTTGGAGGACTCAAAGAAGAAAAGGAAAATTGAATTTCCTGTATACGACAAGATTGAATTCTAAAAGTGAGATATATTTGTTTTGACAGCTATCCAGTACAATAGATCACGATTGGTAAACACTTGAGAAAAGGAGGTTTACGTGACCCTACACAACTCTCAACACAGAATCTTTCAAGGATTCTCTGGGTGTTTGCGGAACTTTTAACTTGTTGATAATATTCTCAAAAAAACGATTTTTTTTTCTTTCATCTTGTTGACTGCTTGATACAAAATTAAAAGGTCATTCTTTGTCTAAAACATAAGACCATGTAATGATGGCCTTACCAAATCTTTGGCCTAAACATCCTTCCTTCAATCTTTGGAAATGTTGCAGCTACGCTTTAGAGAAATTATATAGTGGGTTGAGAAGTATGACAGGGAAACTTCTTAATATAAATAGGCACTTTGCATTCAATCTCTTCAACTTTACAACATACCAGTGAATGATGCTTTTGGTGGGGAAAGAAAACACATTTGGAAATATGGCATAGTTCCGAAATTGCTTAAATAACATGTTGTTGAGGGCCTAAAGTAACGTTAACACTGACAAGATGCTTTGTTCCCCATCAGTATGTTTTTGAGCCAGCATAAGACCTTCAACATCACATTCTTCCTTTTATTGATAATTATGGTTCACAAAAATAATGTCGTCAAACTTCCATCCTTCCATTGAGGTCTTCACCAACTGGTTGTGTATTAGTTCTCCCACATAGCAGTCAATTATCTTATCATCTTCTTTCTTCTTGTGATGTGATCTGATGCTATGAGCATTTTCGTTTATTTTAACATTATATTTCATTTATATTATCATGTCCTTGGTATTTTAATGAGTCGTAGCATTTCCTCCTACCAATCCTACCATAATATATATGTAAACTCCACTTGTGGACTACCCTAGTATCTCCCCTCTATTTTTTCCTATGCCATCTATGTGTTTAATAACGACCCCCTCCCGTGTTTCATTAATTCTTTTATTACCTTTTCTTAGCATTTAAATGATGAAAGTTTCGAGAGAGACGCGTATAACAGTTATCCTCACACACATGTTTGTCATAATACATGAAAATTACTTTTTATATCAATCCTTCTACTTTGGGAAGAGACTTTGTAATATTAAGAGAAAATAAAGACCCTATTGTGGTAGGAAAATAAAAAGGAAATGGAGGGTTATTGCGAAAAGGAGGAAATCATTTTTAGGATGCACATAGGAACAAATGACACCATACATAGGGTGCTTTTACCCAAAAGGGGGCAATGGTTTATCCTTTTTTTTTAAATGGATATGCCTTTTTTATTTTCATGATGGTATACCAATGGGGAAAGTAGGCAAGGTTCATAATAATGAATAGGAGGGGGTAAATGGACTTTGGGAAAAATATGAGGGGAAAGGGGAATTATGAAGGGTTAAGGAGTTTGTCTTATTTTTTATTTAAAAAGGTGAAATTGGAGAATGAGGGTTTGGATAAAGGTCTTTTTATATGGAGGATATAGGCACGCTTATGACAATGACATATGAATGCATATGGCAATTTATTGAAGGATGCAAAATTGGAGGATTTCATTGTCAAGACATGGAAGACATCGACTTGCCGAAACTTCAATTGAGTGTCGAAAGGGTAAAACAAACATAGAATTTGGAAAAAAAAATACTCAAAATCAGTGCTTTGACCCGGACACGATGGCATAAAAATGATAGCATGACGATGCATTTTACGAAAAAATGACCTAACTATAAAACACGACTCACCATGACAAGGCTTCGCATGTATGGTCATCTAGACCAATAACAATGAAAATGATGAAACTAGGCACGAATGGGAAGAGGACATCATTTTGGACATGATAGCGAAGATGAAATGGCAAAGTGACAAAGTTTAATTTGATCATCCTAATTGTTATGTTCCGACACTTTGGAGTATATTGATGTTGAGAATCAACATGTGGTGTACGATTGTAATTATTTTTCAATTATAAGAAGTCTTTGCATTGTGGTTCTAGTTTCATCATATATATATATGTATGTTTTTCTAAGTGTTTTAAAAAACAAACTCTGAAAAATTTATCAATGACACACATATATAAAAGAAAGAAAAAACATAAATATCTATGAAATCTAAAAAAAAATATTTGAAACATTTAATTATTAAAAAACAAATATTATTTAAAAAGTTTATTAAATGTTTTGAATTTTTTAGAGTTTGTTTTTTTAAACACTTAGAAAAAAAAAAAAAATATATATATATATATATATATATAACAAACTTTTTTTGGTTTCTCATTTAATTTTTCTAACTTAAACTATGTTTAATTCTAAATATTTTAACAATGTTAAAAAAATTATAAAATTATAAAATAAATCTGAATTTCAAGTATTTTAGGGAACTTTTGTTTCTATTTTTTTTTAACAGAAACTAAAAAAGGTTTTTTTATAAAACAGGTTGTGCACAGCCATTCATTACAAAGAATATAGCGGGAACAGAGAGTTCTTGCAATTCAAAAATGCTGCATACAAAACTGATCCAAAGAGATGTCCAAAAAACTTCACATAGCGAATTTGCAAAACAACTAGTGCCTCGGGTGGTGTATACCCTTATAAACTGACTGCAAAGCAAAAGACAGTAAAACATATTAACATATTTAAAAGAAAACCGATTAAGGATTGCCTCTCGGCTTCATGGGCTGAACCATTGATTACTCCTCCATGGGGTGCGCTGCAGCTGCAGGGGTTTCTTTCACCTTACTACCCTGGTTCATGTTGATCAGGCGCTGGAGATCTTCCTGAATTCTATCAACCTTACCCATTATCTCCCTGAGATTGCTCTCGTTGTCATCAATCCTTGCATCATGATTGCTAATTTGCAGAGAGGTATAACTTACCACTTCCCCCATGCTCTTGACTTCCTGTGCTATTTCCTTATTGTCCATTATGCCTATCGCCATCAACTCGTAAAGACGCCTGAGATTCGGACGGGAGACTGGAGCCAGAATCAGTGCTTGCAAACCACAACGAAGAGCCTATGAGGGTGCTATAAGAGCAAGAGGGGAAGGCTGCGAGGGCAAGCCTTTCCTTCACAAAAGTCCTGGTGAGAGGGAGAGTTTCCCATGGGATTTCCTACATCCACCCTTCGCCTACACCTGCAATGACATCCAAGAGAATGCACTCCGGAGGAATCACATGATGGACAGAGCTGAGAGATGGAGAGAAATGAGTTTGCAGGTTGCTTCAAGGAGAAGACATAATGAGGTGATCGAAAATACTTGGAGCGTGCAAGGAGGAGGGGCAATTAACCCGGGGGAGGTGAGCCATAAATCTGATGTTGCCCAAGAGAGGATGTTGGCTGAGAAACTTCCATGCGGCGGGGGTAACTGTAATGGCAGGACAACTCATTGAATGAGAAGACCCTTCGGGAAGGAGCACGAGATGGGAGCCAGCTGTGGGAGGATGATGCAAGGTGGTGTGAGGAAGGGTGAGGGGAGGGATAAGGGAGGGGGGTAAGAGAATAGCTAGGGAAAGAAATAAGGTGAAGATGGAGGGATAAGGGGAAGGGGAGAAGGAAGGAAAAGGGGTGGAGGGATAAGGTGAATGGAGGGGGAGTTCCTCTAGAAAGCCTTTAGGAGTAATAAGAGACACTTCCACGAGTGGAGAGAGGGAAGACCACTTGCCTTGAGAGAGGAGAGAATAAGCTCGGCAAACCATTAGGGAATGAATTTGGTGTAAGGGGCTTTTCCGTTAAGACTGAAATGACCTTGAGGTAGGGAGGCCCCCATGTTTTCCAAGGCGTCCGCTGCAGAGTTATTGTGGTGAAGAATGTGGAATAGCTCATAGGATTTAGACATGAGTGGCTTTGCTTTGTCACACAGACGACGACAATTAATTGAGCCGGAGGTGTAACCATTAATCAGCTTGAAGATAACATGCCGAGAGTCTCCAAAGATCGTTACCTTGTGAAGGTCTTTGCTGACTAAGGATTGTAGTCCCTGTAGGAGAGCTAGCCACTCGGCCTCATTGTTGGTCCTATGCCCAAGGCCCCAAGCGAAGGTTTGTTCAACCTATCCTCTGGAATCCAAGAGGATCCCTGCACCTGCCACCCTTGGGAACTTTTGTTTCTATTATATAAAATATGATTACCACATTAAAAAATAATAAAAACAAATAAAACAATTAAATAAACCATAATTTTTTTTAAAATTAAAATATTATTTTAAAATTTTCAATTCAAAATAACCTAATTTAAAAAACTTTAAACAATATCAAAATACATAAGAAAACAAAAATCAAAAGTTATCTATTAAAAATTAATAAAAACAAATAAAACAATTAAATAAACCCTAATTTTATTTAAAATTCAAAATATTTTAATATGTTAAAATCAATTAAAATATTATTTTAAAATTTTCAATTCAAAATAAGCTAATTTAAAAAAGTTTAAACAAATTCAAAATACTTACGAAAACAAAAATAAAAAATTACCTTTATACATTTATTAATTGAAAAAAATAATATATCTTAATTTAATCCATTTTTATAAAATAAAAACACTATATTATCATCCAAGTTGCAAACCAAATGGTCAAGGGCTTCTACCCAGATCTATTGGGCTTAGAGATCCTCCTCATGACATCTCTCCATACTTCTATGAGCAATGAACAATAACTTTATCTCTCGCTCTCCTACGAAGAAACTCAAAAATATTGTAATAATAAATTTGGTTCAAACAAACAAGTGCGGGACTAAATTTCTGCAGCCACGACACATTATCTTGCAGAACCAGAACCAACAACTTTCTTGTCCAGCTTGGAAGCTTCTTGTATGCATTAGTCGAGCGAACAACGGCCAAATGAAAAGGGTATCGACTAAAGAGCCTATCAAAAGGTTGGTCATGAAGCGGGAATTTTCAAAATTCAAATTGTGTCCTTTGGAGGCGATGGCATATGCATGTTATGCCAATGCATGATAAGCGAGAATCTGTTCGGATAACTGTTCCGATGGGTAACCCATATATTGATTAGACTACTCCACGGTGTATATTTATTGCCACCGCCATGTAGCAGAAGACAGTCACTGGTATGACATGACAAGTGAGCGGTTTTATAAAAAATAGGCGTTAGCTTTCCACCCGATCATTTGCACCGATCGGGCAACCAGCAATGCGTGATGTGAAAGCTCACACGAGGTCTTGATATAAAATAATGTAATAATAAATTTGGCTCAAACAAACAAGTGCGGGACTAAATTTCTGCAGCCACCACACATTATCTTGCAGAACCAAAACCAACAACTTTCTTGTCCAGCCTGGAAGCTTGTTGTATGCATTAGTCGAGCGAACAACGGCCAAATGAAAAGGGTATCGGCTAAAGAGCCTATCAAAAGGTCGGTCATGAAGCGAGAATTTTCAAAATTCAAATTGTGTCCTTTGGAGGCGATGGCATATGCATGTTATGCCAATGCATGATAAGCGAGGATCTGTTCAGATAACTGTTCCGATGGGTAACCCATATATTGATTAGACTGCTCTGCGGTGTATATTTATTGCCACCGCCATGTAGCAGAAGACAGTCACTGGTATGACACGACAAGTGAGCGGTTTTATAAAAAATAAGCGTTAGCTTTCCACCCGACCATTTGCACCGATCGGACAACCAGCAATGCGTGATGTGAAAGCTCACGCGAGCCAGGTCGTCTGATCGGTGCAAATGGTCGGGTGGAAAGGTAACTCTGAAGAGAAAAGGCGTTAGCTTTTCACCCGACCATTTGCACCGATCGGACGACCAGCAATGCGTGATGTGAAAGCTCACCCAAACCAAGTCGTCCGATCGATGCAAAATGGGGCGTTTTAGTTTGCCCATATCCCATTCCGGACAGTCAACCGGACAGTCAAGGGAATGGAGCCCCCGTTTAAAGTTGTAAAGTGGCCATTCCATCAGAATATGAACGATTCCAGACTAGTTCGAATTGTGCGATGTGTGCCGATCAAAACAACGTGGAAATTGTGCAATATAGTAGGCTCTATCGTTTTCTGTGGATAGTACCATTATTATGAAGTTTAAGTAAGTATTTATAGATTTTTTTAAAGTATTTATAGAGTTTTGAACTAATGGCTTTATATAAGAAGTACATTATACCTATTCATAGTTTATTTACACCCTAAGTGGCTAACTTTTAATAAGATATCATAGTTATACTATGACCAATATTTTAATATTAAATAAAATATTGTTGATGGAATACGAGCAAGAATCAAAAGTGGAGACTCCAATGTTGCAATCCTGGAATTTCAAATCGGGTCTGCTTTTCAAATAAAAATTCATGATGGTTTTTGGTTTTATATGTTTATGATTTTTTGTTTTTATTATTTTTTTATTGTCCTATTTCAATGACTTCATTATTATTATGTTTTTGTTTGGTTGGTCAACCATTATTCAGAATAAAGTATATCTTTACGAGTAAACAAATACATCCAAAAGAAAAAAATGGAAAAGTTCTTGCCAAAAAAATGGACAAGTGACATATGATGGATCTAAAGACCAAATCGATGAGTGTTTAATGATTTTCATACCCATCACATTTAGGATGCCAAATTTCAATCCAACTGTTTAAATTGAAAAAACGTTGAAATCACCAATGGACTTTCAATGTTAATTTTGCAATATGAAACTTGAGCATCATTTCCATCCTTTACATATTTCACTATTTTTTAGTGGAGATACTTATTGGTGGAATTCAAAATTCAAGATGTGACTCAAAATAATTCAGCATGTGAATATTTCTATTTGTTACGGAGGTGTTACAAAGGTATTTATTAGTAGAATTCAAAATTTAATTTCTAAACTTTAAAATAATTTAGTATGTGAATATTCTTATTTGTTAAAGCAATTTATTAATATATTTGTATTATTTGAGAAAGAACAATATTGATATGAATTACTCAATTGGATATATAACTAACATAGCTATAAGTAAAGTGGTCTAGATAGGCACATCTAGCTACTTAGTTTGGTGGAGATAGTTGGTTGTTAAATAAAGACTAAACATTAAACTAATTACCAAATAAACATTAAATTGATTAAAATAAACATAAAACAAATACTATTTAATAATTAAAAAAAACCATTATTACTACCCATTTATTTCACCACCACTTAAGTAAAGCTTATTTAAATCTTAATCAAGATGCATTTAAGCATAACAATATAGGAAGACCATGAAATGAATCTTGATTGTACACTTGTTATACTTGGGTTAATCTTATTGATCCACTAAAAAAAACCCTAACTTAAATAATATAACTACAATTATAAATAATAATCATGCTAATAAACAAAAATTTTCTTTTATACAACAAACCTTTTGGCACAACAATATCATATTATAATCTTTTTAAAAATAATATTTAATCATAATAAAAACATATATTTGTATAAAAATGCCAATTTTTTTCATTTAAAAAAGTACAATTTTTATTAGCTTTAAAAATGAATCTAGAGTCAACAAACATCCTCACTATTTTCACTAGTGGGCTATTTTTGATAGACTAATCTCACAAATTCACTTAGTAAATATTAACATAAATAAATTGTCAGCATGCCTAAAGCTATGCTTAGGGTCACATAAATAATTTTTTTTAGCATAACACATGTTGGGCTTGGCCACATTGAATGTAAAGTTTATTCTTACCAATACACTAAAATATTTTTACAGAAATAACGAATTGACAATTATTTAAAACTTATGATTGGACTTCAAATCCCTATAACTATCACAAGATGATGCAGCCATGGTGATACTCTTCTTTCATAACAGTGTAAGATGGGTATCCAATATAAGGCCCATAGCCACTGGCATTCACATAATAGATAACAGTAGGAGCCTAACATCCTTTTTGTAATGTGAGGTCTTTTACCCAATTGAAATAATTGAGATTTATTAAAAAAATTGTTTAATGTGAGGTCTTTTATTCAATTGATATTTTTTATTGTTTAGAATCTACTTTCATTATAAATAGATTGAATATTTTTAAATATTTTGCATTTTCTCAAAAGTTTATATATATATATATGATTCCAGCCATTTTTCTGCTAAATTTTTATTTAATGCTTTTTAAATATTTTGCATTTTAATTGTACAATCTCAAAACTTTATATATATATATATGAGTCCAACAATTTTTCTGCCAAATTTCCATGTGTTTCATGGAAGGAGGTTTGACTATTGTTTGATTCATTCCACATTCTTTTATTTGGTTCTATTTTAGACATTTTAAAATTGCAATTTTAATTCATGGTTTGCTTAGGTATGGATTGTTTCAATTACATAAACAGACATAGTAGGTATGGATTGTTCCAATTACATAAACTGACAGATTAGGCATGGAGAATTTTAAGGATTGGGCAAGGAGAATTTTAAGGATTTATAAGTGGATTTGTAATTTTTAAATATTTAAAAAAATTATTTCAACCAATAGATCTCAAAATTAGTACATCAAATATTAGTGCACTTTTTCAAGGTCTTGATATAAAATAATGGATTGGATTTTCTAAAGCATGTAGAGGTCAATGTCTTATAATACAACATATCTTTTTTTTATGAAATGGTTGAGAAAAGAAAAGGTTATAACATGATTAGTTTTCTAAAAATCTAGTTACAATCTATATGGTTCAGCAACTTCATACACTCACCCTTAACACATTTACTTATAAAGGAATTACACTCTATATGGTTCAGCAACTTCATACACTCTATATGGTTCAGCAACTTCATACACTCACCCTTAAATCAAAGAATTTTATATAAAAGTTACTTTAAATAACTTATTAAATTAATTAAAAAACCTCTTAAATAAAAAAAATTTCAACTTAAACCAAAAATAGTTTTTTCATTCTAAATATATAACCAATAAGAATAACTGAAAATGTAACTTATATGCACTATTAATATTACAGATTTTTTCCAATTTCTATACATTAAAAATTCTTATTAATTGAAATATACAGGTTATTAAAATAAAGTATTCACTCTACTCATTATTAAAAAAAAATATTTATTCTAACTCTAAAATATATTACAAATTTGGATCTATATAAGCTATTGAATTCTTTTTTTAAATGAATAATTTTTTTTAATATATAATTAATAACTATAATATAAAAATAAAAGTAACTTATGCATTATTAGTATTAAGGTTTTTTTTAATGTCTATAACTCTAAATAATTTTGGTAGTGAGATTAAAAAGTCTGATTAATTTAATTGTGTGGCACTCTACAAAACAAATTATCTCAAAAATTCAAATATAAGTGATTTAAGTTTTTTAATGCAATATTTAATATTTTGAATAGAAATCACAATATTTGAAGAAGATTAAAAATTAATGTAACTTTGATGAAGCTTATAATGCAACAACATTAATGTTGCACTATATGGAGAATTTTAAGGATCCATAATTTTATTAAAGTGTACAAATTTGGACAAATTTTGATAATTTTTAAATTTTCAACCATAAAATGTTTGACCATATTTATGTAAAAATATTCAATTTTTTAAGGATCTATATAGTTTCTAGACAATTTTGGTGATGTTTAAAGTAAAATATTTTTATCCAATTTGGGATAAATATTTTAGAAAAAAATTGAAATTAACAAATATTTGTTTTTGAAAAAACATTGAAAATTAGTAATGGGCTAATTTTCATCACCAATTTTCCTTAGCGACATAACCCTTAAGCACATAAAAATGTAACACAACTCCACCAAGCTTAACTATGATCAATTACAAAGACCCTGAGTTGAGTATATTCAACTATAGTCCATTCCAATCACTAAATTGCAACCATATCAACCATAGTGAATCATACTCAACCAAAGTTCACTAAAGTCAAACATTATTAAGTATTCAAAATATATCATATTTATTTTACTAATGTAAAAAAAATTATTACAAATTTAAATAGAAGTAAACATTATCAAGGGTTATCAATAATTTATCTATTATATAAGACTTACTTGTTAACCTATAAGCAGGTATTGCTAGGAAATAACTTATAAGATTGGTCTATCTTTCTTTTTAAGAGTATCCAAATTGATTGATTAATACATATTAGGTAAACACGTGAGGTAAGAATCATGAAGAAGAATAGTAAACAATGGTTGATCATGTGTGTAAATGACACCAAGATTATTAGGAAAAATCCCTAACCACACAAAGATACTCATAGCAAAGTAGTTAACTTATTTACAATGGAAGAAAAAACTATTATAACACAATTGTCAACCAATAGTGAAGAAAACCATCACTTACTATTATCTATGAATAGATGTTGAATCATCACTATTATTAAAAGAATATAACACCATGTGAAATGACCCACTGGTGGTTCATAAAGGGGAGGGAGTTCACTCCTGTAGATGTTTATAGGTCTTGGTCATTAAAGTGTTTTCTTATGTCACATCGAAGATAAGATCTTAGGGAATCAAAAAATTTTGAAGTCTTACTTCAAGACTAAATGGTGGTTTCAACCTAGGTATAATCCACAAAAAAGTGAGTATCCCTTGTCATCATCACTTATACTACCTCAAGTCCTGTAGATGTTTATAGGTCTTGGTCATTAAAGTGTTTTCTTATGTCACATCGAAGATAAGATCTTAGGGAATCAAAAAAGTTTGAAGTCTTACTCCAAGACTAAATGGTGGTTTCAACCTAGGTATAATCCACAAAAAATTGAGTATCCCTTGTCATCATCACTTATACTACCTCAAGTGGGGTCATGTGTCCTGCCAGTATACATGAGAACTATCCCAAGTTGCAGTTTAACCTCTTCTCTAAGTGGAAGTGAAGCTTCTCCCATTAAAATTGATAAGATTTATGCCTTTCAATTATAAACATTTTTTTCAATTTTACAACAATGTCCTTATTTTTTCATATTTTTATTTGATTAAGTTAAATTACTTTCTTTGTTTACATGCCTATGAATGTTTCACTACTCAAACTATTAATTATACTTTTTATTTTTGTTTGCAAGATATTGTAAGGAGATATAAATATATGTATATTTTTTTATTTGACAACACTCAAATCTTATCAAATATTTTATAAACTTGTATAGACCCATCTAACTCCAATTCTACAAGCTTCCAGATATTTATGAGAAAGTTTTTCTCTAACATATACAAAATTTAACATTTTTCATTTTTTCTTTGTTAAAATAAGAAATTAAAATTTATTTATTTCTATGGAAAAAATGATATTATAAAGATTTCATATCAAACATAAATATATAGTCTCATGTATATGATGACAAAGAACAACTATTTACACTGATAAATGATAGATATAACACATGTATCAATATAATCATGATCTTGAGATACCTAACAACCATCGACAAGTCATAAGTATGATACATAAATCATGGATGTCCACCACATATACTAATGTCAATGTTCCACATGCCATTAATGGTCCCATATACATTATGACACACATGGACTATAGAAAATGATTGTGCAATGCACTCAGAGATCCAACTAGGCATGTTTCAGGTTCTCTTATGAACCCAATACTTCGGATGAATCATGGATGTATACCATATATACTAATGATGCTGTAATGATGTTGGTTATGCTATGGATTGGGATGTAACGATAGGAGCAGTATACCGAGGATTAAAATGGGTTAGAAAATTGTTGGATATCTAAGCCAAAACATATTTTAACCAAGTTGAATTTGGGTGAATGGAATGAAATTTAATATGAACAACCATATTTTTGACTAATCACAATCAATCATTTAGTTTAACAAACATGACCAATTTTGATAATTTAGATCATTTCAAAATCAATCATTTAGTTTAAAAAAGCTGATGCTCAGATCAAAACATTTAGTTTAAAGAAGATGACACTGAAAAGAAAATGCAATTTTCAGACACCCAAAACAACTAGGCATTTTAGTTTCTATTTATCGAGGTCGCAACAGTCGCGTAACCATGGTCCGTGACAAGCTGTACTGTGATTTGATCGCTCTGTTGTATTGTGATTTGGTCGTTTAGTCTAATGGAGATATAATCACCCTGAATTACACCATGATTTCTCAGATTGTTGTTAAATTTTTCTATTTTATTTGATGATTGTCCACATTGATTGTATCATTATATAGAGTTTGGCTCCAGGCCATAATTGCAAGTACGCACACAGGGCAAAAGCGAAATTTGAGCACAGGGTTGCCCCTCTTTGCTCCATGCCAAAAGCCTAAGAGTGAGCTATCTCAATGGAAGATGGAAAGAAAACCAAAGAGTGAGCTGTTTCTATAGAAAATGGAAAGAAAACAGTTGGGATAGAAGCAGGTTTGAAGGTGTAACACAACATGGTATAAGTTAAAAGTTCTATATTGTGGTTTTTTTCTATTTTTTGGGTAAAATTTTGGTTAGCATTGTTAAAAATATATATGATTAAATATAAATTTTTGAAAATATCTATCAATCAATCAATCAAAACTGCAATCTAAACCATAAAAAAATTCATGATTTCAACCCAGATTTTATCACCAAATTCCAGAAAAAACAGTAAACAAACTTCAGTGAATAAACATCAGCGACGATAATCCAAGCCTATAACAATTAACCATTAATGCAGATACGGACAATTGGCAGGTGTATCTCGGTTTGGGATCTGGGATAGTCAGCGCTGAAACTGCAACAAATAAACATGGCGAAGGTTGAAGGCTGAACTAATCCAAATGCAATAACAAATAACGCATAAGTGGACAATTGGCAGAATCTATTTTACTTGGGATAGGTGCAGGGCTGAACCTGCAACAGAGCATTGATTTGGCAGAAGAAACACAAGCTTCCGAAAGCTAATCCAAACACAATAACACAATAACAGTTAATGCAGAGGCGGACAGTTGGCAGGAGTTTCTTGGACTTGGAATAGGTGAAGGGATGAAACGCCTCGAATTTCAACCTGATGTTACCTGTTCAAAGAAAATTTGTTGACGGTCAGGGTTTTCTGTCTCCTTTATTTGAAGTCTTATCTAATATTTTAGAATATTTTTTTTAATGTTCCATGTAGAGAGATTATTATCATGTGCATGATGTTATACTATTTTATTTGATGAGAAATCTAAACGATGAGGTGATATTTCTCATCATGTTATTTCATGATATGATAACATGTTTAATCACATCAATCAAAATGAAAACTAAGTTCATTCACCTAAGTTATATGGGATGATGGGATCAATCAATGACCAAGTGAAGTTATTCACCGAAGTTCATGTGGGATCTTGATCAAAATGAAAACTATAACTAATATGAAAGTACTCAAATGAAATTTCTTAATTAAAAAAAAAACTATAAATATACAAAATTACATCAATGTATTTAGCCAACATCTTAACACCATGTTAAATAAATGAAAATTTTAAATTCCAAAGACTCATTATAACATTCATTAATGAATTCTTGTTGATAACATAAATATAAGTAATTTCAAACTCAAATCTTCTCTCAATTTAAATATAGTATATAAGGTTTTCACCTTTTCAAAAGAAAAAAACTTTTTTTTCCTATTCATGAGAATAAAAAAAAAGTTATTACAGGACATTCATTCTCTATACTTTCAACTTCTAAAACTTTGATTGCCAAAAATCATCTACATAAAACTTTATAGAAAATATTAACTATTAAAACTAGGAAAACCAACCAAACAACTTACTGAACCAACCCAACATACCCTCACAATAGGATAATAAAAACAAAATGGCTAGTAACCAGACTTTTCAAAAGAAAAAAACTTTTTCTTCCTATTCATGAGAATAAAAAAAAGAGTTATTACAAGACATTCAATCTCTATACTTTCAACTTCTAAAACTTTGAAAGCCAAAAATCTTCTACATAAAACCTTATACAAAATATTAACTATCAAGACTTTGAAAACCAACAAAACAACTTACTGAACCAACCCAACATACCCTCACAATAGGATAATAAAAACAAAATGGCTAGTAACTAGACAAAGTATATCAACATAACCCGAAAGACTAAATAAAAAGATATCAAAATATAGGTTCAACTCTGTCATGTATAATGGAGCCTTCCATAAATTCTTGAAAGCACATCTAACCTTCATCACATTGAACTGCCCTCTTTGATAGATGATCCGCTTCCATGTTGTAAATTCTGGAAATGTGAGAAAAAGAAATTTGATTGAATGAGCCAATCAAATATTGAACTCTATTGCAACAATGACGAAGTTGAATTACCTGAAGAATATATCTACCCATATCCCATTCTGTTATAACCTTGGAATCACCATAAATAATTACTAAATCAATCCCACTTTTTGCTGCAAAATGAAGAACTCCCCATAACCTGAGCAATTCTACCTTGGTGTTGCTACCATTTCCACTTCCCATTCATAGCCTAAAAATATGATCTTTATTGATCATGAGTACCATTCCACTACCGCAACGTCCCTCCATTAAAGAACCATCAAAATAACCAACAAAAAAGGAGAAGGAAAGAACACACGAAGAAGGAACGTTATGCACCTTAGACTTATCTTTACTGAAATATTACCTATAAAAACTGATACTTTTGATGCAACACTAATTGATACTTGGCATGAGATTTTCAAAAATTGCCCTGTTCTGCATAAGTTACAAATTGACCAACTTATAAAAATAGAAAGCATCTTGTGTCTTATTTCAGAAAGAAGCCAATTCCTGAAACTTTCATATAGGTTGGATTCACCCCAAGTGGAACTAATATTTAAATCTCCACATACTAAAAACCACACATGTTTGCTGAAAACACATAAAAATAAACAATCAACTGAATCGGAGTCTATTCTGCACAACAGACAAATCTCGGGGCCATTCCATCCCCCCCTTCAACAGAATTTCCCAAGTAAGGAAACTATTTACCAGAAGCAACCCAAAAAACATTTCAATTTTTGCAGAAGATGCCAATTCCAAAGGTTCATGTGCCACCATTTATTATCATATTGTTTCTGAAATGTAATTATAGCTTCATATGCATCCTTATTGTAATCTACCGAGAAGATTTATTCCACGTCCATGATATCTTATCTTTTGAATTCCCAAGTCTAATGCATGCACTGTTTAAGGAATTTATATAATTATCCCAAGTATCCACCCACCCTCCATATAAGCCAATATCTTTTGAATTTAGCCAGTAACCACCATTTAAAATAGACCACCAAGATCTCTTGATTTGATTGAGAGTAACCATACTCAGTTCAACAATATCATCCAGAATTTCCACAAGCAAAATATATTTACCATCATCTCCAATGTAGGGATTAATGTCAATTTGCATGATTTTTCCATTCCCAATATCCCAAGGAGTCCATTTTCTGATCTAGTGAATTTTTTTAATAAAATTGTTCCAAATAACAGAAGAACCAGTATTTCCTATCTCTACAATCCTGAACCAACTCATCAAAGATTTCCTTCTAAGATATTTTGAATGACTGACCATACTCCATAAACTAGTACCAAAAAGATTATGCCACATACTCTTTAAACAAAGTGATGAATTGAACCAACTCAATTTTTTTATGTCCCGGCCTCCCATAGATTTAGGCAATATTGATATTTCCCAAGATACCAAATGAAACTTTTTCTCCACCCCTAAACCAACCCAAAAGAGTTAAAAAAAGTTTGATTTGATAATGTTGATGATGGACTAAGGGATCATAACCAGGAGAACCAATACATTGTAATACCTAGTAGCACAGCACACACTAAGGTTAACCTTCCGCCCAAGGACAAAAATCTCTAATCCCAATTGCTAATTATTCTTTCAATTTTTTTAACCAACCACATCCAATCATCAATTATGTAGTTATTAGGCTTTAACAAGTAACCAAGATATTTGAATCCCAAATCTAACCTTTCCACCTTGAACTGGAACATCGAATTAAGCTCAGACAAAACCTCATCAGAGACCCTATTTTGATAAAAATAAGACTTCTCCAAACTAATATATATACATAAATAAGACCCTATTTTGATATAATTATACGGTCACCTTGGTTAAATACATTGGGTACCTTCATGTTCAACACAAAGAAAAAAGTTTTGACATTTCGTTACAAAAAGAAGAATGTCACATTCCAGGATGTTACACAGAAGTCTAGTTCAGAAGTTATGTCTTCTAAAGACTTCAAAGACATCTCGAAGGTGCTTTCACAAGAAGATCAGAAATCAATACAGAGAATACATAAAGAATTTGATAAAGTCATAATGGACAAAGAAGAATAGATCTCTTGTCTAAGATATCATAATCAGAAGTTGCTTCTTCAAATCAAGAAGGACAAGGATAAGGCAAAAGACAACCAAAGGCTAAAAGAGGAGGATCAAGATCTTCAGAAGAAACTATTAGAAAATATTGAAGAGTATAGCCACCCTAAGAAGCGTAAACAAGATCTAATATATCATATTCAGAAGCTTAAAGATGATGAGAAATTGCAAGATGAAATGATCAAGAACCTTAAGAATGATAAATATTCGTTGGAAAAAGCTAAGCAAATACAAATCTAGTCCTTGTCATAGTTCAAAAGAAGCAAATCTATTAAAAAAACAAACAAGAAGAAATTATTATCGACACCCAAATTGTAATACTCATTTTGACCAACAACGGGGTCAAAATGAAAATAAACAGAGGAGTTCCAATTTCATAACGGAAAAAACACAAAATCAACAAACTAAGCATAAAACAAGAAGTTCCATCCAACAAAGTCATGAACAAACAACTCCAATAACGGATAGATCTCGAATGGACCACTTCACAAACGATGCGACATTTTTTCTTGGAAATTCACACCTCGTATAGTTTTGTTTCATCAAGTGTTGCAGTTACTAACACACAAGATCGAAAGATGACATTACAATAAAGAAATCAAGCGTAAGCCTTGTCTTCAATAAGCTCTGAGGACAAAGCTTCCCTTGAGGAGAAGACAATGTTATATAAAAAAAATATAACAATATATATATATATATAATAACAGCAAACAATTATAATATAATAATATAATATTAATTAGTAAAAAAGGTGTAGCTATTTATGAAGAGTTGTATTAGACACCCTTTAAATAATTATTTATACCAGCGATTCTATCTTATAAAATATCATATCATATTTATTGACTTTTATATTTATTTATGGATTATATGTATTTTAGAAAGTGGAAGTTCTAAAAGTTGCAATAAAATGATTTTTGCAGTTAAATTATTGGCCAAATATAACATTGTAAAAAAATTCACAAATTGAAACCTCTATTTATTACTAATTACTAAATGGATACTACTATTACTTCTAACTAGTAGCAGATTCCTCTATAAAAGAAATAAAAAATAAAAACAGTAAAATTAAACCACATACTATGACTTCGAGTGAGTGTTACAGTGTATTTTTTTTTTTTAATATTGTGTACCTTTGTGTTTAAATGGTTTCTACGCTTCTCTTTCTCTGTGAACTAGTATAAAAGCAATATTTAACACCACTTTGTAAGCAATATTAAACTCAACTATCTAATCTAATTTTCAAAGTGTGATAGCTACCTGACTCTTAAAATTATTAAGTGTTAAGAACTTACAGAGCTTTAAGCTACCTAATCCTTAAAGTTGTTATTTAGTGTTAGAAGCTGACTTTTGACCTATGATTTCAAATTTTAGTTCACATAAAACTTACAAAAGCATCTCAAAGCTACCTAAATGTGGTAGAAGCTGAGTTCACTTACAGATTTCAACACCATTTTAGAGCTACCTGAAGTTACCTGGTGTTAGAAGCTGAGTTATCTCTCCTTGATATCTCTTTGTTAAACGTTGAGACTACTGTCAGATCTTTCACGAAAAACTTTCCACCACTAGTTCGCTTTTCTCTGTATCAAAATGAAATCCTTAACGGATGCCTAAAACTGCAAATGTTATTTAAAAAAAAATATTCATATATTCACTGCTATTAGCACCTGTCCAAGGCCTCCAAATAATTAGATGTTTCTTAACGTAGAAGAACATTTTCATAAAATGCTGGTTATCACTAACCTTACCTTTGTCAAGCCTAGACAACACTTAACTTCATTCCATCCCATTTCCAGCCTGAGTCTTATCCTCAAATACTTCATCCTGACTCCTGCTTAAGCCTGAAAAGCGTGTTCCAAAGCAAATGTAGTATAAGTAAACAACATAACTAGAGTAATTTCAACCACCAAATAGTACATGCTGTGAACTGTTATTTATTTAAAGTATTTCGACACCAATTCAAATCTACCTGAAGTTATGAAGATATTTAAGTAAACAACACAACTAGAGTAGTTTCAAACACAAAATAGTAAATACTGTGAAGTGTTATTTAAAATATTTCAAACACAAAATAGTAGATCCGTGAAGTGTTATTTAAAATATTTCAACACCAATTCAAAGCTAGAAGCTGCGTTCTCAACTATGATATCAAATTTTAATTCACATAAAAATTATAGCAACCTAAAACTACCTATGTCTACATAACTTATACTATACTGATTCAAATTTTTACTTATACTATACTGATTCAAATTTTTAATTCGGTTGAAAATTTCAAAAACAAGTTAAAGCTAAACTGAGATGAGTTATAACAAAAATTTAATCGATGCCATATAATCTAAAAGTGCAGACTATGTAAATGTCATTTAATAAAAAGTTAATTGATCCCATGTAGTCTAAAAAACTATGGAAACGTCATTTAATAATTTAATATATATATATATACTTTTGTTTTTTAATAATCTTAATAATATTTTCATGGAATACCTGTTATCCTCCTGAACCTTTGGAAAGCCTTATCCTCAAAATACTTCATATTGAAAGAGAAGCGTGACCCTTGCTCAACCTGAATAGTATGTTCCAAAGAAAATGCAGTATAAGTAAACACCACAACTAAAGATTCAGCCACAAAATAATACATGCTGTCAAGTGTTATTTCAATTCTTAATGCACATAAAAATTTCAAGAATAATACATGCTGTCAAGTGTTATTTCATTTCTTAATGCACATAAAAATTTCAAGAGCAATTCAAAACTACCTAAAATTATCCGTGTAAGAAGCTCACTTCTTAACGCTGATTTCAAATTGGAATTCACATAAAAGTTACACAGCAATTCAAAGCTATTTCAAATATTAATTCACATAAAAGTTTCAAATTGGAATTCACATAAAAGTTACAGCAGCAATTCAAAGCTATTTCAAATATTAATTCACATAAAAGTTACAAAAGCTACTGAAGTTATATAGTGTTCAGGTGAGTTCTCAACAGTGATTTCAAATTTTAATGTCAAAAAAAATTGATTTCAAATTTTAATGTCCAAAAAAAAATTCAAGAGCAATCTAAAGCTAACTGGATATATCTAGTGATAGAAGCTGAATTATCTCTTTGATATATTTTCGTTGAATGTTGAGAATACAGATCTTTTACCAAACATCTGCTGCTTTAGTTAGGTCTAACAAAAACGAATTTACTTAATGGATGCTATGTACTCTAAAACTCCAAACTATGGAAATGTCATTAAAAATAAAGTATCCATATATCCACTATTAGTACCAATACAAGGCGTCCAAATACTCTTGTTTCTTAATGTGGAAGAACATTTTCATATAATGCCTGTGATCGTCAACCCTTGAAGTCTGGGAGACAACGCTCAACTTCATCACTTTCCCAGCCTGAGCCTTATCCTCAAGATACTAATTATTCAAAAAGAATGCTAACTTTTGCTCAAGCCTGAAGGTCAACTAGTTCACCCTGCTCTATAAAATAAGCCATAAGAGTCCTAACTTTTGTTCAAGCCTAAGGTCAAGTTCACACTCTTCTATAAAATAAGCCATGATCAGTGCATTTTTCATCAATTTTAAATAGACAGAAAAGGCAAAGGGCAGAATACAAATATATTACTCACTTAAGGAACACCAATTCTATACAGGCAATGACATGATGTCAGATTTTACTTTAGTGTTAAATATCCAAGTCCATTACCAAACATTCAAACAAATAGCAACCCCTACATACCTGGGGTGCGTCCAATCCAAACTGGACGCTCAAGACGAGTATTCTACAGTCTCAAATCGAAAATTTTAGGTCTTCTTGAAAATTTTCAGGCTTTTCATAGAACAATGATGACGTTTTTCGTTGGGTATTTAGCTCAAGCATCCACACCCACCGTTAGGCAAGTAGGACTCCAATATTTCATATATCACAAACATCTAATGAGTACCCATGTCTCTATGAAGCAGCCCCTGAGAAAGAAAGTGATCGGTTTTAGTTTCTCCTCGTTATATTTGTTGTTGCACATTCTTTGGCGTGTTGATTTTGTTTTTACATTGTTGAAACCTGAAGTGGAAGAGATTTTGTGTGCACAACCTGCAAACTCTTTCCTTTCCTTTCAGTGTGCAACTGAAAACAACAAATATTACATATTTCTCCTAACTATGCGTTTTTGAAATGGTAAATATGAAAACACTTACAAAAAATGTACGGTGAAAATAACAAGCCTAGAAGATCGACATACAACTTATAACTCGGGTGAAAGCATGGCCTCCAAACAAGCTCTATCAAATATGTTTCTGAATTAGAATGTATAATTTCAACCATGAAAAAAGTGACTAAGGAAAAGATTCTTTTCATCTGACTATAACCACCAAATCACCAAAACAAAATCTAAGATTAATGAGCAAAGTAAAAACATGAACATGCTCGTTTTTCAATGTCCATCATTTACATCACAGACATTGAGATTGACAAGTGCCATGATTACAGTGAAATAATACCTGCACAACCAAGGGTAGTAATAACACTGATGGTTTATAATTCGGCTGAAAGTATGGCCTCAAAAAATAAATAGAGATTCACAGGTCCATTTTTTTTCAACCAAAATTAGGCTTTAATTGTTGGAATTGTGATGGTTGGAATTGCATAAAAGGGTGCACAGGGGGTAATGGGGGAGGGCACTGAATTCATTGTTGTAATCAAAATTGCAATTTGAATAATGTTGGAATAGCTCGTTGAAATTACATAATCTTTTAAAGAAGGATTATCCATAATTGAAGATGCTGAATCTATTTCTGTAATCAAAAACAATATTGGAATTACAGTTTTAGATGTGAAATGGATGTGAAATTGCATAATTGAGTATCCCAGAGTAATTGTCTAAGTTGAATCCATTTTTCAAGCAAAATCACAAATTAAATAATCAAAATTAGGATTTCTATAATAATCCTTAAATTCAGGCAAAAATCACCCCCAAAAAAATTGAAATCTTGAAAACAGCTCCCTCCAATATTTGCCATATTTACCTGAAACATATTTCCGACCATAAACCAAATATTTGCCTGAATTAGACATATTTCAGGTCATAAACATGCTCGTTTTCAATGTCAGTCATTACATCACAGACAACTGTAATTACGACATTAAAAGAACTGCCTAATTAACTCATTGAAATATGAAACTCTGAACATAATTTAAAAATGAGGGTCTATCACCAAAAACTCATATGAAAGGTTTTTTTAAAGAATTATAACTCCACAAAGAAAATGTTAATGTAAAACAAATCATATGAATTATTCAACCAAACTTATTGTCAAAGGGATAAAGGGGATAGAAACTGAGTTTTTTTCTTAAGAATTATAATTCCACACAACAAAACGTCATAAGAATGTTATAATGGTATTTAGTACAGAGAAAATAATATGATGACTTCTAGTTTAAATTTTAGTTCAATCCTTTGAAACATATTTTTAAAGGTAAAAAAGGAAAGGAAGCCATGAGTTCTAAGTTCAAATTGAATAAAATTCTCAGGATTATTAACTACTATCTTTCATTTCTTTAAAAATAGACGAGATATATTGCACTGAGTGATGTGCATATATAGAGATGGATGCGTATACTGTAGGGAACGATGTGAATTTATGAGCATGGGCGTTTTCATAAATTGATGATATCAAGTTATAAATCAGTAAGGCACTGAACAAAGGTACAGTGATTCGGCCATCCACAGTTGCATCTAACACCTTCTAAATGTCCCCCTGTGGCGTGTGGTATGTCCTCGGGATCATTATTTTCAAATTTACCTAACTTATATAGTGAAGCTACCTAAGTTTACATAACTTATATAACGAAGCTGCGTTCTCAACTATGATTTCAATTTTTTAATTCACTTCTAAGTTTACCTAATTTATATAACGAAGCTGAGTTCTCAACCTTTGATTTCAAATTTTTAATTCACTTAAAAATTTTAACAGCAGAAAAAATACCAGTCTTTGTTATTCAAATAGAATCAAAAGACATCTTTTACATAGCATCCATGACTGAGCATTCAGCAATCAGCAGAACATGGCATTCATGACTGAGCATTCAGCAATCAGCAGAGACAACAGCCAGATCAACACAACAAAAGCAGAAATACAGAGCATCTACATCATCCAAGATAGAAGAATTAAAGTCTGATCTTTGCAGACGTTACTCATCATTCCCGCGTTAGCAGGTCAGATATGCTGATGAAGTTCAAAGGTAATCCACAATCAAGTTTCCAGAAGCAAAACTTGCTAACAGAGAGGACTCAAAACGAAGCAAAATATGAGAATAAGCACATAATGCTGGTGGCAAAAAAGCTGAGAATCTCAGCATCAAAAAAGAACAAAGTGGCCCTCATTAATAGCCATGCCATCCAAAAACTCAGTGAAGTAACCATGGCCCAAATCCAAATTCAGGGCCTTTTTAGAAAGTCCATCTGCTAGAGAGTTATGCTCCCGAAAGACGTGCTTGAAGATCACCTGAGGGGCCATGTGGATCAAATTTCTTATATCTTTGCACCAGTGCATCAGAGAAGGAACATCAAGTGCCTACGTTAGATTGAGCCATGAAATAACTATAAGAGAGTCTCCATAAATCAACTGAATTGGGATACCCATCATCTGGCTGGCTGACTCTGAGGACAGCCCAAGAAGCCAACAATTCTGCTCTAGTATTAGTTCCATGACAACCACAAATGGAGAAACAGAAATAGTGCTGATAATTTATATAGATCACAAGACCCGAGCCACTTATATTTGCTGCAACAGCTCCATCAAAGAAACCACATGGGAAGGTCAAAACAGGTTTGGAGCCAATTTGCCTGGATTTAAAGGAAATTGTGGGAGCAGGATATGTGTTTAAAAGACCTTCTATTCTAACTATTAGAGCTGGGAGAGTTGGTTTCCAATTTTCAAAGATACATTTGTTGCGGAGAATCCATAAATTCCAAAAAATGAAGAAGGGCAGATATCTATAAGCAGCTTTGCGGAAAGGGGAGTTAAACCACTGAATCAATAGAGATGATACAGAATCATGAGAAGGGAAGACAAACCCAAATTTTTCAGCAAAGAACGAGTAGACTCTCAGGCTGGTAGGACAAGATAAGAAAAGATGGTGAATATCTTCAGAAAATCTTCCACACAATATACATTTACTTGGACCTTGAAGTCCTCTTCGTTGAAGTTGATCCCAAGTTAAGATGCGTCCTTTAACCAGAAGCCAAGAGAAACAAATAAGTTTCAGAGGAATACGTTGCTTCCAGAGGAAATCCAACGAAAGATCTGGAGTGTCTAAACAACTATAAGAGACACATTCATATCCTTTCGCTACCGATAAGGATCCAACATAATTTGAATGGGACCAGAGCAAAGAATCGGTTTGGTCTGATAAAATAATTCTTCCATATTCCAGACCCCGAATATAACGATCCCAATGAAGTTTCTATTCATTACAAAGATCTAAATCAGCTGCCGAGTACCAGTATGAAGATGCCGGAGAGTGGAGATTTTTGGCCTGATTTAAGGTAACAATTCCAAAATCCTCAAGATACTCCCTTAAGCCAATTGGCAGAATAAAATTTGAGCCAAAACCAATCATAGGATCTACACCAACTCTAATAGAGGTGCCATTACCCACATTCCAAATCAAACCTTTACCGATCCACGACAGCGTTTCAACAAACCCTCTCCAAAGAATAGAAACGTTGCCAGCAACAAATCTTTTGTCTTTGAGCCAAGAATGGACAAATTTGTTCTTCAGATATTTAATAGTGATAAGCTTATTCCAGATGCCTGATGAATTAAGCACGAGCCAGAAACTTTTCATCCTTAAAGACAGGCTGAAATTGGGTAAATGCTTTATCCCCCGGTCTCCCTGATCAATCGAGCGAGCCAGCAATTTCCAATCCACGAGATGAAATTTGAATTTATTTGAAGAAGATCCCCATAGAAAGGAGAAGATAATTTTCCTCAGTTTGTCAAGAATGGAGGCCGGAATGGGAAAAAGGGATAACCAGTAAACTGGGATACTCGAGAGAACAGATCGAATGAGAACGAGGCGACCTCCAATAGACAACATTCGATTGGTCCAATGAGCTACCCTTTTTTCAAATTTTGAGACGAGCCAGAACCAATCTTTAATCAAATAACCAGAGGGCTTCAAATAGCATCCCAGATAAACAAACCCTTTAGACAGAGTATCAAATTTGTAAGGAAAATGACCAGCTAAATTCTAAAGGGTATCCTCATCCAGGTTATTATGAAGGAAGCTGGATTTATTGATATTAATACTCATACCTGATGCTTCACAAAAGGTATCCAGAATGTCCTTAAAATCCTTCCATTCCTCCAAGGAAGCAAACCCAAATAAGATCACGTCATCCACAAATAATAAATGAGTAAGTGAGAGACGGGCCGAGATTTTTATACCCTTGATTTTTCCTTGTCTTTTAGCCTCCTCAATCATCAGGCTTAGTCCTTCAATAACCAAGATAAACAGCAGAGGGGATAAAGGACATCCTTGTCTTATACCCCTAGAGGCTGAGAAAAAGGAGGAGGGAGTGCCATTAACAAGAACTGTAAATTGAACAGATGAAAGACATCCCAAGATCCAATTCACACCAATCAATGGGACACCAATTTGAAGAAGTATAAGGCGGACAAAGGACCAGTTAACCCGATCAAAAGCTTTAGATAAGTCAAGTTTCAGAATAAGAGCGTTCCTTTTCCAAGTATTGACAGTATGTAAGACTTCTTGGGTAATCCCTATGGGATCAATGATCTGACGATTTTTAAGAAAACCAAACTGCTGAGGGGAAATGGCTTTATCCAAAAAAGGCTTTAGTCTCATGGCAGCAATTTTAGAGATCAGTTTATAGCAGAGATTGCAGAGCGAGATTGGGCGGAAGTCTGCAAAGGTATTAGGCTTATCAACCTTAGGGATAAGAGTGATAAAAGTGGAATTTATAGCTGGGGAAACCCTACCAAGAGTCCTAGAGGATTCAACCAACTGAACCAGTTGAGGGCTCATTAGGTGAAGGAAAGTCAAGTAAAATTCAACAGGCCAGCCATCTGGGCCTAGAGCCTTATCTTTCTTGAAATATTTAAGGGCTCTTTCCACTTCATCAATATTAACAGGCTGAGAAAAAACCTCTTTCTCATCTGACTCCAAAAAGGAGGGAAATAACCGGATAATCTTGAGTTGGGCAGATATGGTGGACAGATTATCATCTTCAAAAAATTTCCTGAAATGAATAACCCCAAGAGATTTGATCAATGAGTCATCCGAGACCCAATTCCCATCTTCATTTTGTAGACTCCAGATAGCATTATGGTTCCTTCTAGCAGAGGCAACAGCATGAAAAACTTTGTATTTGCATCCCCAGTTGAAGCCCAAGAGATACGGCTTTTGAGTCTGACTGAGTAGAGTTCATGATCAATCACTTTTTTAAGATCAGCCTTAAGAGAAAGGATTCTAAGTTGTTGAGTGTCAGTCAATAAAGCGGAGACAGAGGAAGAAAGGAGGGAGTTTATTTCCTCTTCCAAGAGGATAGATTTATCCTTCATCTTACGGGCTTCATTTTTAATCCAAGATTTAACTTTACTTTTAAGGATCCAAATTTTATAGGAGAGATCAAACATAGGATCAAGGGGGTTGTCAGAAAGAATATGAGGCCATCCAGCTCTAATCATTGACTTAAAATCCTCATTGGAAAGCCATGATTGGCTAAATTTAAAAGGTAAAGCGCAGGAGGACCGATGATCCTGCCAATCCAGGATAACCAGAAAATGATCTGACAAGCCACATCTATGGGTCCAAACCCTATATCTAGGGAGAGAAAAAACCAGATGTTCAGATAAGAGGTAACGATCTAGTCTTTTGGAGATACCTTCTTCCCCCATCCTTCCATTCCTCCAAGTAGGGCCCACACAGGTGGGGGCCACATCCACCAAATGATGATCTGAGAATAGCTTAGCAAAGAAAGGGCCCAAAGGATCCAGCTGAGCTTTTGACCCCCAAATCTCAGAAGCACTTAATGTAAAGTTTAGGTCACCTGCTAGAATGAGATTGGGAAGAGATAGAAGCCCACCAGATGCAACAGAATTCCAATAAGAGTCTCTATGAAGGTAAGGTCCGTAACAATTAAGAATAGATAGTTCTAGAGAGGAGCTTCTGAGAGAAGCTTTGAGAAGGATACCGGCTGCAGTATGGAAGGCTTTACATCTAAGAAGTTTTGGGTTCCAACCAAAGAGGAGACCTCCAGAGAGACCTTTAGCCTTATTGGCACAAAATTCCCAACCCGGACAGAGCTTAGAGAAAGCAAACAAAGCAGGATAGATACTAGTCATAGTTTCTTGAAGAAGAATCACATTAGGGGAAAGCGAGGAAAACAAATGGCAAAGGCTTTTTTGCTTGGCTAAGCCTCCTAAGCCTCTAACATTCAGAGAGAGAAAACGCATTAAGGATCAAACTGAGAAGGGGTCTGAGCTCTAAGGACCCTAGATGAAGGTGAGAGAGGGTTGCTATCCGCAATCCTAAGCCTGGTAGATAAAGGAATATAAGGATCATTCATTGAATCCACTAAATCCTTAGAGGGCTTTTTCGCTTTCTTTTTCCGGATTGTAACATTTTCAAATCTGATAGAGTCAAGAGGCAAGACCGAGGGGGAAAGGGGAGATTTGTCAGAAAAGATGTTCAGGGATTTTTTCAAGGTGGGATCAGCAAAGGAAGGAGAGCTGGCTGGGCTGTGAGGATAGACTGGTATGGGTCCAGCCCTTTCAAGAGGAGGAAAATCAGCTTCTAAAAAAAGAGGAGTAGGAAGAGCAACCACCTTTTCGGTGGGTAAATTGGATTTATTCAGAGACTGTAAAAGAGGGGAAGTCTGCTGGATCTTCTCATATGGATGCTCAAATCGGGGAGAGAATGGAACAGGAATGGGTTGAGGAGAGCAAGGGGCTCTTCTACCGGACCCAACAAGGGAAGGGTTAGATCCTCAATGGGTGTATTTGAAACAGTCGAAGGGGTCATCACAGCAAGGGCTGGTTGAGGGGAGTCGACATAAGGTAACGAAAAATATAATGATTTTTGAACCCGATTAGCAGCAGATGTGCGCCTTTTAATTTCTACAGAATCCAAAAAAGCCAACTCTTGATCCGTAACTTCATCAAAATGATCTAAATCCGGGAGAGATGAAACAGGTGTACTTACCTTAAACCCCGCATAATTTGCAGGAGGAGAATGGAGTACAGGTGAGGAAGAAGCTTTACGGAATGACGAGCAGTTTCGACGAAGATGACCTGCATCCCGGCAAATACTACATCGGAATGGGATTCCTTGGTAATCCAGTCTCTGTATAAATAGTCTTTCTTTACAAAGAATTTCCACATTCGCTGGTAACCCTCTCGAAATGTCAATTTCCACCAGGATTTTGGCTAGCCTCTTATCATAGCAATGCATAAAATCTTCATCGAGCGCTACAAATCGACCAATGGTGTTTCCCACACCTTCGAACAAAGTACGGTTCCAAAGAGGGAAAGGAAGACCAGGAAGTAAGTTCCACAGGTGCCTTTTTGCCACCCGTTCTCTTGCCGGATCAAAATTTGTATGCCAACAATCGAGAACCAATGATCCTGTGCCAACCCTCCAAATCCTTTGCAGAACCTGGGTAGCATGGTCATCTTCAAGGAATACTATCACAATCCAACCATGAGCGAGAAGGCTAACTGCAGGAACATAGGAAAGAAAGGGTTTCCAATTTTCTGTCGCCCAGCGAAACCATTCTTTTTTGTCCATAGAAGCGTATTCAAGGCGGCCTACCAGAGCACGGGCACATAGTGCTTCAACTCTGTCCAAGAATATATCATTACCAACCACGAAACGCAGTTTGCCGTCCAATACTTTGTGGGATTTTGCCTTACGTTGTCGACGGAACCGAGAAGCTGCGGGATCGACTGGAGGGACGGGTGACCCAACCGCATTCTCCGACATAAGGACAGATGCAATGTACCTCCAGAGATACTAAGTCAAAAATAAAACCTTGGAATAACACTTATAACCCCAGGAGCTTCCAAATCTTCTAGAAAAAGGATTATGTGTTAAAACCCCCAATCACGAAGACCTGGGATCGAGCCACCAAAGAGACAAGGAAAAACAGAGATCAAACCCTAAGGATGGCAGCATATGTCATGAAAGAGAAGAAATCATGACCCACGAACCGAAACTGACAAGAGACAGCAAATAGAACAAACATCCACCAAGAAGTCAATAAACAATGATATAACCCTGAATCAAAAAAGGGCGACCCCCATAGTCAAAGAAGAACAAAGATCAAACCCTAATGATGGCAACATAAGTCATGAAAGAGGAAAAATCATGACCCACAAGCCGAAAGCTGAAAAAGGACAACAAAAAGAGCAAATAGGGAAGACGGAAGGTGCAAGAATCCCTCAATCTTAAACTTGGACAGAAAGTCAAAAGAAACCGCTGAGTTCAGAAAACTTTCACACGAAAAAGGTGGTGGAATCTCACAAAAAATCCAAAAAAACAAACCCAATCATGGATAGAGCCAAAGCCAGCTAAAATAAAAATTCCCACTTGATTAAACTGGTTGGTACTAATCCTCGGCTAAATGAGGAGGGACTCCAGTCGCTGGCTCCAACATAAACAGTCATCCATGGAAAAGGGTTGTTGCATAGGCCACAGCTCGAAAATAGACCAAGAAATAGATAAAAACAGAGAAAAAAACAACAGTCAACGGCTTGAGCAGGCAACGGCAAGAAAATTACAAATAGGGAGAAGACTTTCGTGGGCACAGCAGCCTCCTGCAGGCTACATCCTGCAAGCCTTCTCCCAGGCCCACGCCGAAACCCTCGCCCATCACCCAGAGACTTCTGAGGCATTTGATTGTGAACCATTATCAACAACAGCAATTTAATTTAAAGCTACCTGAAGTTATCTAATGTTAGAATATGAATTATCAACTCAGTTATGTCCTTGATAACTCAACGTTGAAGGTTGAGAATACCTTAAGATTTTTCACGAAAATATCAATAGCTTTAGTGCAGTCTTGTTTACCAGCAGTAGAATTGAACTCTGTATAATTGTGGTTCCTGAAAGTCTTTCAAATTACTAAGATTTAAAAATAAATTTAAAGCATCAATTCAACAAACAAAATATTATGTAAACATAAAATAATCCAAAAAATATTATAAATAATAAAATATATTGGCTTTTATGAAATGAATTCCTGGTGTATACTTGTTACACCAGGGTTAATCTTGTTAATCTGCTCAATGAAAGCCAAAATGTCAGACAATATCTAACAATATCTAAAAGCCTATTGGGATATTATAGCCATTTAACTTGGGTTGGTGAATAGTTATTGGCCATAAGTTAAATACCACGAATAAATTACTTTACTTGTTTTAGTTAAATAGTTTGTATGCCAATAAGTGTCAGTTATTCATGCATCAACTAAGAGTGATCCATTCAAAAGCTACATGTTATCCATCATCAACTATCAGTTATTTTTTATATTATTCTTTTTTTTATAATTGTTTATTTCTAATTTGTAATGAGTGCCATAAAATCATTATGCACAATACATTTGTGTAGTCTTCCTCCAAACTAGAAAAAGCATCGATGCTAGTCCACCCCAAATTCCAAGTTATAAACACCTATTGATGTAAAAATAAAATTACTTAATTGATGCCATGTAAACTATGAAAATATCATTTAATAAAAACTATATACAGATATAGTAGCTTAAAACTTATGTTTTTTAATTTTAAGAACATTGTGATACTCATCTCATTCTCACTATGAATCTTATTTTAAAAATTGGGAAAATTTTTAAGTATCCATATTTATTTATAAGTGTATAAACCTTCTTCCTCAACTTGAATAGTATGTCCAAAGAAAATATAGTATAAGTAAACAGCACAACTAGCCACAAAATAATATACAATGTCAAAATGTTATTTCTATTATTATTGCACATAAAAATTTGAAGACCAATTCAACTATGATTTCAAATTTTAACTCACATAAAAGTACTCAAAGCTACCATGAGTTATACCTGTTAAGTTGAGTTCTCAATGATAATTTCAAATATTAATTTACATAAAATACAACTATGATTTTAAAGCTATTTGAATTTATTGCCATCTTTAGGCATTTTTATTTGAGATCTCGGGTGGAGTAGGACTTTATATTTTATGGTACTAGTTCAAATTTTGAAATAAACAATTATGCGTGTA
>LPNX010912953.1:0-89278 GCA_001517045.1 Pseudotsuga menziesii
TGCAAGCATAGTATGTCTGCTTGCATTAGTTCATGGTCATTTGCAACATCGTCAATGTACAGAAGCAGACTACGTGTGTTTAATGAAGAAATAAGTAGATGCCTAGTAGTTGGCATTGAATTCAGTCCATATTCAAACTTCCAAGCTGCATGGTTTTTTAATCTGTTTATTTCAGTAGCGACTTTTGTAGAGGTCATGAAATTTTTTTCCTCTAATTTGTCTAAAATATAGAGACAGTTGATATCTTTCACACGAGAAAGTGCAGTGTAAATGAGGCCATGTCTTCTAATTCCTTTTGGATCGAATGCCAATCTATCCATTGTCAACCCCTGCGCTCTATGGATTGTTCGTGCACATGCTAGTTGAATTGGAAACTGTGCTCGCATGATATTCTTTTTGTTGTCAAGTACTATATGTAATGTGATTCTTTTTATAGGTGTCCACCTGGACATGATAGAGGGTGTATAAAGATGTTGCATGCTAGCTCGTGCTAGTACACCGACTTTTTCATCTGAGAATTCAATCTAGATAATATCAGTAGGTATTTGTGTATAATATTTGAAAACACCCTCCGCACCATTTACCAAGCCATCTTCAATGGAATAATTTCCTCCGACTAGTTCAACAAGCATGTTTGTTTTTAGCAATATTGTAGAAGAAAGTTGCAATGAGTTTTGAGTGTTGATGTTTTGTTCAATCGAATCAATTTTAGTGTCATGTGAGACAAGTGTAAATGTTTGAAAACACCCTCCGCATGTAGGTATTTGTGTATAATATTTGAAAACACCCTCCGCACCATTTACCAAGCCATCTTCAATGGAATAATTTCCTCCAACTAGTTCAACAAGCATGTTTGTTTTTAGCAATATTGTAGAAGAAAGTTGCAATGAGTTTTGAGTGTTGATGTTTTGTTCAATCGAATCAATTTTAGTGTCATGTGAGACAAGTGTAAATGTTTCTGTTTTGACAAGTGATAGCATTTTTGAATTGTGTTCTTGAACATCTTTGTTATAGTGAAAAAGATACGGAAATGTTGCATCTATTGGTGGTTTCCTATAGCAATGTTGGTTCAAGTAATCAATGTCATCTATTGTTTGAGAGCATGTTCTAATCCTATTCAAGATTGATATGAATGTTTGGTTTTTTTGTCTTACCACTTTTTTAAGCTCATAACACTTTATCATGTCAGGCCAAAAGTTATAGGGAAATGGTTGTTGTTGAAATCTTGGTTGTTCAAAAATCCAAGAATCACGAACAAGTTGCGCTTGACAAAGGTCACCACAAAATATGACATCAAGGTTTCCAAATGGCCTTGTTGGCGTATGCATAATTTCACGTAATCTTTTGTCTATGTTGTATAGCATGTGGGATCCTATCAAAGAGACTTCATCAATGAGCAACACTCGAAGTTGTTCAAAATCTTTTGTCAAAGCATCTAGTGTGTTTGAATTTAGCGGGAGCATGTTTGACGAATTTAATGGTAATCTTAGAGCAGAATGAACTGTAACACTGCCTACATTGTATGCTACCTTCCCAGTAAATGCAACTTTAAGACCCTTTTTTTTCAAAGGGTCACTACCAATTTCTTTGTCATAGAAATGTAGCAACGCATCATAAGCTATTTTTGCAGTGTGAGTTTTACCTGTGCCTGCCCCCCCTGTCAAGAACAAGTGGATTGGAGTTGATGGATTGTTCTTTTTTCTTGCAACAATTTCTTTTACTATTGATTGTTGTTCATTATTTAAGTTTCTTCTAATTGCATGGTAATTGTCCATGTCTAGAAGAAATGGTTTTTTTGTCAAGTTGCATATGTTATCGAGTTGTGCTACATGGGTTAACTTTTTGCGAAGAAGATCATGTTGAATGTCATATTGTTCAAAAGCAAATGCATACATTGTTTTTTCCTTTTCCATAGCAAGGTCAAATATCTCATCAAGATGCAATGCAATAGTTTCAGCTGCAGTGTCAATGTCACCCCACTTTGTTGTTGCTCTACCCATGAACTTTTTCTCAATAATGTCTATATGTGTTTTGTAAGCTATAAGTGCTTTAGACCATGTTTCGAAACTGCATTTTAACAAGTTGTAATTGTGTCTATGCGGTACAAAGAGCATGATTTTTTCCCTAGCAAAATTTTCAGGGTCTTTTTCTTTGTTGTAACGAATGAATCGTATGATACATGGTTTGTTTCTTTTTCTTGTAGTTGTATGAATACAAGAATAGTAAGATGCATATTCAGCCAAGGAGATACTTTCAAGTTCAACGGGTCGTGCAATGTATTTGTCTAAAACTGAGGGGGAAATAATGTCATCAGAGTCATCGGGCTCTTTTTCTAGTAGCGATGGCCTTTTTAGTACAACTGTCTTTTTGTCATCTGGAGAAGTATTGATAAATATTGTCTTTCTTGAAGATGAATGCAAAGGCAATGAAAGCACAATATGGACTGCTTGTCTACTAGACATTTGTTGCATGTTAAGCAACGTATTTCCAAGTTTACGTATTGTTTCTATTTTCCCATCATTATTAGTGAAACACTGTTCTTTGATCTTTTTAAAAGCAGTTGTCATAGTTCTATCTTTCTTGGTAATGTAAGAGCTTACATACTTTGCTGTAGCATAAGCATCTAAGACATATTGTGCATCTGTATTTGCTTGCCACAAGTCTGGGATTGCTTTTGCAAATGCATTGATCCAAATGTCATCAGGAGCTCTCTTTAGTATCAAAGTTGGACGAGTGAGCAAAGAGCGCAAAAGAAAAATGTATTCATCCCTAGGTATTTGCAATTCTTGAAGAAGCACCGCAAAAGACATTTTCTTAGAGTATTCACTATGTTAAAAAACAAAGTATATTTGGTTTGCTTTTTCGATTAAACAATTAGGGCTATTTTCGAGTGGTTCTAGGACCATAGTTGTATCTATAGGAGGCAATGGGAAATTGAATTTGCATCTAGATTGTTTATGTTTTTTGCATGTTCTTGTGTGACAATGAGTTTGAACTTTAACAAAGTTTTCATTAAGCAACGTTGAATCTGTTGATATATAACAATCAACAAAAGAAGTAATTTCAGCATTAGTATTTTGTCCATAAAATGGTGCATTTTGAATCCAAAGCAATCCATGTTCATGCTCATTTCCTCTTTGCTGAAATTCAGTTGTGAAAAAGAAGTCCTCTACTTTTCCAAACAAATTATCATTCTTTAAAATCAAAGATTTTAATGCTGTTATTTTGTGCCTATAGTATCGGCTACAGATCACGGGATGCCTTCTTATCAATGAGTCAATAGTATCTTCTTTTGAATTGTCAAGTGGTTCCTTTAGGTTTTTATTTTCAATTTAATATAGAGCATTGCACAAAGGCACCCAAAGATGTTCTGCACTTGTAAAAGTTACAAAGAAAGTGGGAGGGCCTAGTTGGCGAATCATTGCAAACAAGTCTTTTTTCATATTTTCAAAGTAGTCAGGCGACGTTCTTATTGACTTTAATGTACGATAGCCGATTGGGGATCTAAGAATTTTCTCAAGATTGTTTTTTGTCTTGACATCTTTCGCTAACAATTTTTTGCCTTTTAGCTCTCCTATGCGAATTGATATCCAAGCAGTGTTGGAGATTTGGTTTATGATGACTTTGACTGCTTTAAAAAAAATGTTTGTGTTGTGTGTTTCAAAGTCTGTACTTTCTTCTTCAAGCTCCCATTGCGATATTTGTTGATAGGAAAATCGATTGAAAATGTCTTCAGGTCGATTACATCCAAAGAAAAGTGTAGGGAAATTTAGTTCTTCAGAATATTTATCCTGGAAAATGCCCAATGGACGAAAATTCTCAGAGGGTGTGATCTCTATGATCTTGTTCGCCAAATCATCTATTAGATGAGTTTCTCCATATCCATGTATCAATGTCTCAGATATTGGTTCTAGCTCTATTGCATTTTCAATTTCATCTATTGAATGAATGGTTGTTTCTGTGTTTGATTCTTGGTGCACTATTTTATTAAACATTTCTTCCCAACTAGTATTAATAACAATGCCTTCATCTATATAAAGTTTGGTTTTGCATAGATCATTTAGTGCAGCCATAACAATACTAGGGCGAACATTCCCAGACAAAAATGCGTTCTTGTATTCCAATTTTCGCTTCAACATAATTGCAATCATCATTGTGTCATCTAGACTCCTTGGCAATGCTGTTTGAACTCTATCTAAATCTGTTGGCACATTGATAATTGTTCCAGTCAACCCTAGTTGTGCTCTTTTGTAACCAAGTTGTCTAATTTGTGCAAACGCCGTTCTTGGTGATAGTAGTCGTTCTTCCAAAGGGGTTAGAATTGCCACAGATGTCAATTTGTTGTTGCGTCGAATATGGATAGGCGATGCAAATTTCGACAGTTGTCCTTTAGAAATTGTTTTCTTGCAGAATCTACAAATTTGTTGCTGCAAAGCAAATGGTGTTGCTTCATCCATAGTTGTCAAAGACTTCCAAGCTAGCATAATTTCATTGTCAATTGCGCGAATATCTTTTTTGAAATGTAAGCGAGTACATAAAGAACACGCATAAATAGGTGTATCTTGAATAAGATTAAGGTATGTTGAAGTTGCTTTTTTTGCTTTATCGGATTCCTTTTGCTTTTGATGATTATGACATGCTTGTTTACGAATGGTCTGTTTCAATGAGCATAAGCTACTAGGTGTTTCATTGACCATAATCGAGTGCATATTGTTTTGTTGTTATAGAGATTCGTTGCCAATGCAAGATTGCTTTTCATTTTGATGACCTTCGAAAGACTCTTTATTAATACACGGTTCCTTTTGATTTTGACAACGATTCGTTGCTTGCATACGCATGTTCTGTTTCAACGAGCGTAGGCTGGTAGCCATTTGGCTATGCAATGCAGTTGTTTTTGCAATTTTTTTTTTGGCTCTATGCAAAAGTTGTTGACAATATTTTCTTCAAAAGCAGTGTCCTTTTGGATTGGTTTCATATGTTTTTTGCAATGGGGAATTGCAGGAGTAGAAGCGGGCTCTACAATGGTTTTGATTGGCAACAATAAAGTTTGTGCAGAAGTTGTCTCCAACAATAGTTGGTAATGCGAATGAAATCTATTTATTTCTTGTCGCATTAAATATACAACTTTAGATGAGCCATTTGTTGCATGGAATCTCAAGTCGACTTTTTGCAATTTGGTGTTCCATAAGAATATATCAATGTTTAGTAACTCGCATAACCATTTAATAGCGAATTGATCTCCTTCTATTTGTCCAAGGATAAATGGCTCTGCCAAATGGACAATATATGCTTTCCAACCATAAACAAGTTTCTTCTCTCTTATTGTGCTTTTTGAAAGGAATGTGTGCAAACATTTTGTTGCTCTAATGTCATTTGATGTAATGCAATTGAAAAAATTTTGAGCAATTGCCTTTCTAAGAACTTGCCCATTAGAGAACATAGTTACATTGGATACAGATTCAAACAGCGAGTCATGACAATCGCCATGAATGCTACCAAAGCTACAGAGGCCTTGTTGTAAAAGTGCTTGTTCAAACGAGCATATTTCAAATTGGGCATTTCACATTGAGTTACATAATTGCTTTTAGAAGGAAGATGGGGCTCTTGAGTTTTTCTTTGCATTGATCTATACGACAATAGTAGTTCAAAGTGACCAGAAGCTGGTGTATGATCATGGAACAAAAGATTATAGCAATATCCAGTTTGTTTAGAATTGAAATGAAGATATTTTGTCTCTCTTGTTAATGACCAAATAGCGATTGGAACATTTAACCATTTAGAAAACCATTTGATGCAAAAATATCACCCCATAGACCATATACATTTTGCTCATTTGCTTGTGAGGAAGACTGTGACATTCGAGTGAGATACACATCAACATTTTCTATGCCATGCAATTCTGACAAGTATTCAACTGCTAAATCTGTATGCATAGATAGAAGGGCATCAGGATCTTTTTGATCTAAACAAATGCGAAAATGGTTCACAATTGCTTCTCTTATCTCTATTGATGTATATCGAAAATGTAGCAAAATAGCTAATGCATCAAAAAGGCAGTTTCCTATTTCATAATGGAAATTGGCTAGCCGAAACAAATGGGATGCAGCCAAAGCCATATCAATTTTCTCCCAATGACTATGCTTGACTCCAAGACCATCTGCCCTTCCAACATAGTTTCTTGTATTTTTTCCTTTTTCCATAATAGCTACAAAAGCGTAAACAAAACTAGGTTCCCCCCCCCCCTCCCTTAATTTGTGTGTCTTTGTTTTGTCTTAAATCACAAATAGATGAGTGCAAATATGTTTGGAAATCGTCCCTACAGGAAAAGCATAGGGTGATTTAAATTAGGAAATAGGAAATCAAATCTTTTGAAAAAAGTCAACAAGACTAGACTATCCAAAAAAACACAAAGAAGCAAAGAACATGGATTCCTTTAAAACCATAAACAATGAAGTCTTGAATGATACATTTAAAAGTGCAACTAAGCAATGTACCAACTATTGTGGGAAAACTCTCTCTGCAAATAAACATGGATTCTTGTTTTCAAACGATGACCTTTGAAATATAAAATACTATTTTTCAAGTAAGTTGCAGCCTAGTTTAGAAAGGAGTAACTAGAAATAATTCAATGGCCTAGAAATGTCAGCATTTTAGCAAAGCAATGTCCCTACAATGCAAGCAAGCGATTAAATACTTCATATATCAGAGTCTAATAAGAGAAAAAATATGTTTCCTTTTGCAGGAATTGTAATGAAAACTCACCCTTACCAAAATGTATGTGCCATGGATTCTAGACCCGTCAAAGTTGAGGGTATGATCAAAAAGTGATCAATAAATTCATAAGACTCTTCTCCAAGACTTGTAAGTATTCTGTCTATGCAGCTTAAGACAATCTTTCACTCCACCTCTTTATAAAAAGCGTTAGACAACGGTCTTCACACGGATTAAAGCGCAAAATAGTCTTTACGGCTTTCCACTAAGGTGTAGCGTGTGGTCAAGACCTATCAGATCTATGTGAGATGGTAAATTCACGAATTAAAAGATGGCATGGGTAGATCCAGAAGATCCAATAGCATCTACATTAGTGGGGTAACTTCATAGAGATAATTTATATATTTGCTTAAACTCCGATGATCTTGTACCTTACTCATATGGTAAATTTGCGAGAGAAAAGGCGGCATATCCGGTAAAGATTATTAACGTGGCCTATAATTCAAGATGGGAAATTCAGGATATAAAACTTTGTAGGTGATAAATTCACGAGTAATCAAGGTGTATTTGTATGATATAAAGTATGAACGGGCCTATCCGGATAAATTCAATACATAAATGTAGCCTATGAATGAATAACAAGGTACTAAGTAGATACTAGTTCCATGTATTAATGTCATTAAGGATGGAAATCATTTCTTTCTCATAGGTTGATTTTCCATGTTCTAATCACACAATTGTTTACAAGTGAACACTAATGAGTACCCCTCTTGCAACAATATTGTCTTGATACCTTTTTCAAAGGCATTACATTCTAGGATGAAAGTATTAGTAATTTGGCACATCATTTGAACTCAATCTATAAGCCAATATATGTAACATAGATTTAGTACATCACATCATTTGGACTTAATCTAAAAGGCCATTGAACGGACGTACAATATATATATGGGGCATATTATTTTGACTTAATCTACGAGGCCATTGAACGGGCATATTATATATATATATGTCGGGCACATTATTTTGATTTAATCTACAAGGCCATTACAAATATATGTATGCGTGTGGAGGGCACATTATTTGGACTTAATATACAAGTCCATTGAAAAGGCCATATGAGGCCATTGAATAACATATATCTATCAATCAACGGTTGGAAATGCCACTAATTCCATTCAATAATTATTCACAAAACTGTATCCACGTGTATAGTTTACATTGAATTCTGCAAGCAGTCCCACTCCAAAACTCAGTCGTCCAAACGTCATCGTATTGAAACTGTGAGCGGCAATGGCCTTTTCTCATTGCAAGAAATTTATGATTGGCACGCCAAACTGGTTACAGCTTCGTGCACGCCAAACTATAAAAACTCATACTCACAACAAACTGATCAATGGATTCAAATCTCAATGCTGTCTCCAATATTTTTTAAGCACGTACGATTTGCATTCAACCTTCGTTTCTTCCGATTTATCGACTTGATCTTACATTAATATATTTCGATCACCGGTCTTGCGTAGTGTTTTCAATCTGTAAGTATATGGTCCAGGATAAACGGGTGATCGTTTTCTGATTCTTGCTGATGGTGTTCTTTCATCTTTTATAGAAATCTTTGGAGCTACATGTGTTAGAAGCTCGGCTCATTCAACTTTTGGCAGCCCAAATCCAATTCGATTTGATAGATACAAAGAAACCCCCACAGCAAATGCAAAAAATCGGAAAAAATTACTCCAGATTTAGGGTTTCATCTTGAAAAAGAAGCTCTATAGTGATGGGATTGCTGGCTTCTTGTGCGAGGGCACCTGATTACGAGACTGCTAGAGACTGCATCCGAGTACAGCAATTGAACGGGTTTGCCTATCAATTTGTGGTGTCGGTGAGAGTAAAAGACCTCCTGCTCCGCCATCCCAATCATTTTATTTGCAGCTCTCGTGGTCTCCAGGTCTGTGACCCCCACCCGCTTCCACCAGAAGAGGAGCTTAAGAGGGGCGGTCTTTACTTTCTTCTGCCTTTCTCCGCACTACAAACCCAAGATTGGTTATCTCTGGCTTCGCAACTGATCTCCATTTCAAAGAAATTGAAAGTTGCGCATGGCGGGTCGGTATATCCTTTGGAAATTGAAAACGATGACATCAGATGAGGAATTCGGGGGAGTGTGTGGAAAGACTGCTGGCGGAAGCCGAGCAATCCGGGGAGAGTGGTGAGCTGAAGCCCAAAGTAATGGGGATTTGTGACACTCCTGAGATGTGAATGGCTTACAGGCAGTATTTTCGATCTAAAAGCAGTTCATGGAGACCAGGACTGTGTTCAATTGATGAGAGTTGCTTCATTGAGCCTCTCTTGTTATAGCATATGATGATTCAAATTATTTTCAATTATCAAAATTCCTTTGAATTCAGATGGTTTACACTATTGGGGTTGTTCAAAATTTAAAAACATATATTAATATAGATTTTAAGGTTTCTCTTGAAGACTATCATTCTCTTAATTCTTTTAAAGTTTCTCTCCAAAAACTACCATTCTCTTAAGTCTTATTAATCATTAGAACACATGCTATTATTAATCAATCTATCGAGATCCATGCGGTGTGTTTCCCAGAAGAATGTTGAACTTATCAGCTTTATCCATTTTTCACACTAATGGAAAACCCCGCCCGAGCTAGTTATGGAAAATTTAGTCTACTAATAGTTGTGGTAAACTTCGAACCTGTGGTAGTTTTAGTTAAATCCAAAACCTGTACCAGAAAACCTGGGCAAGCTGTGATAAATTCCTACTATTATTGTTTTTCTGTGGTAATAGAAAATCTTGCTTAGTTGTGGTAAAGTACAACTATCACTGATTTCTGTGGTAAAATTGGCAAAAAACCTATGAATTCCTTGAATAGTTGTGGTAAACTCCAACTATTGCAGCTCTTTTTTGGCGAGAAAAGCAGAAAACCTGGGCGATTTGTGGCAAACCCCAACTAACACTGCTTTTCTGTGGTAAAACAGAAATTATATCACTTGTTTTCTGTGGTTAAAAAACAGTAAACATGAGCTCCGACTACTGCTTTTCTGTGGTAATAACTTTGGATCTGTTAATAATGTAGATATATCCTGACCCTGGATTTATCATGCAGGTTTAATATGTTAAAGAATCGGAAACTGTTACTAGTTTTCTGTGATAAACTCAAGATACCAAGGGTTTAATGGATCTCTGCTATTAACGTAGGTCAATGTTATCTATGGATGTGTTACTAATACATTGGTTATGGGGATCCATACTGACCTATGCAGCTCTAATTTGTGAAAGAATCACAAACCATTATTGGTTCTCTGTGATAAACTCAAGCTAGCAAGGTTTTCATGGATCTCTACTGGTTTATTTTCAATATTATCTATCGATGTGTTACTAATACATTGGTTATGGGGATCCATCCTGACCTATGCCGCTCTAATATGTGAAAGAATCACAAACCGTTATTGCAGCTCTAATATGTGAAAGAATCACAAACCATTATTGGTTCTCTGTGATAAACTCATGCTAGTAAGGTTTTCATGGATCTCTACTGGTTTATTTTGGTTTGATTGAATTGAGAGACATCTCTCCCAACCCCGGATGAGAGAGAAGCTAGCTAAACTCTTTAGATAAATTTATAAACCAGAACAGGTCCATCTTAATTTGCACATGTTAATAATGTATCTGTTATGCGGGTCTGTCTTAAACCATCTTATCCCTCTATATCTTTGATATATGTCGTTTTAAGAACTTTTACTTCGACTAATGGGTTAAAATAATTAGTTATCATAACAGATAAAGGGTAAGCATGGGTAACTTCAGATCACTGGTAGTATACAACCAAGGTATGATAAATCAATTCAGGGGCAAGACGTGGATTGGTTTTCAAGCTCTGTTATGCAGGCCTAATATGTCAAAGATCAAGTTCGAAGGGTCTGTGACGCAGACCCAATCTTGTAGTCGTTTTAATAAGTTCACACTGTGCGGCTGTATCCTCACGACTTTTCCAACCAATTTCCACGGATTCAAGCATCTCACTAACTGCAGGCTCATCTTCACAGAATTGACAGATGATTCTTTAGTCCGCTTTGTTTCAGAATTGACAAATGATTTATTTTTGCGTGCTCAAACACCGACACCGGAATATTTGACAGTTAATTGCCCTAATATTAATATTAAAACTCTGGACACAATCGCACAGCACCTCAGAGTGAATGGAACGGTTTTTTATGAGTTTTCCTCATTGATTAGCGGACTAGACTTTCCCTTTGGAAGTAATTTGAATGAATTGTCTTTGTTTTGTACCTGGCCTTTCATGGCGACGCAATTTCTTGGTGGACAGATTTTTTGAGGCATTGGGAATCTTGAGATCATTGAAAGTGCTTACGATGGAATGTTTTGGGTATGCACTTTATTTTAACCGAAAAGGCGTTGTTATTCCTCTTCTCAGCCCGCTGTCGAGGCAGCCTAACCTTGAGCGTTTCCAACTGCGCGGAAAGCTGCATTTGGTAAGAGATAACACTTATGGCGACTTTGCTATTCTTCCTTTCTTCATCATTATTATTTAGATGTCATCTAATATCATTTCTTCTATGTAACGCGACTTTGCTATTCTTCCCTTCTTCATCATTATTATTTAGATGCCATCTAATATCATTTCTTCTATGTAATGCAGGAGCCCGAGGGAGATCCAATTGCACCCACTTTGATCTGTCCTCGTAGGGATTGAAAGCGTCATGTACGTTTCAATGAATGTTGCAAAGGTACTTGCGTTACTGGGGTCGTTTCTCCAAATAGCTCTTCAACTCAAAGAAGTGAAACTCCCAACTCTTATTGAATCAGGGTCGGTGCTCAGTATACCTCTTCACCTCAAGGAAGTGAGCCTCCCAACTCTTATTGAATCAGAAGTGAAACTGTCAATTCGTACTGAATTAAATCAAATTGAAGAGTACAAGACCTTTTTGGATATTTGGGTGTCAACTAAAAGGATTTGTGAATTTGGCTTTTTAATGTGAAGTTGGTTTCTATTGGAAAAAGCCAATTGGACTATTATTTTTTTTTTTAAGCATTGTCTTTGCTCCCAACTGTTATTGAATCAGAAGTAAAACTCTCAATTCTTACTGAATTAATACATGATAAAAATATGAATTTTGTTCTTTTTATTAATCATTAGAACACACATGTTATTATCGTTCCCACTCTTGTAATTTTGTCTTTTGTTAATAAATATACGATTTTCGTTGATCGTTACAATGATCTGTCAGTGATTATCTAGGCGGTGGACGTTTCTTCAACGCCATGGAGATGAAGACAGATCAATCAGTTAGGGTAAATGAGACGATTAAAATAGCAACGCATTGCGCCGTCACGGTGGAGGATATTACTGTTCAGCACATGACTGCTTCTCCCTGTCAAGGTGAATTACTAATCCCTAAGTTTTTGGCACACTTTATGTAAGTTTTATTCTCAGATAAGTTCAATCAGTTTGTAAATTATGTGTATATCGATAGAATCGTGCATTGTAAATGATATAAAGTACTAAAAAAAATAGACATGGAGATAGAAAATTTAACAACTATTAATATGGAGAAGAGTCAGATCTGTCAACTATTAATTTATTTTCAGTAGATAAAAAAAAAGCAACGAAGCTTAATACTATTGCAAACTTTCATTTGTATCTATTATTAAAACCGATTGTCGAAGAGGAGCAGCTGCGTTACCCTATTTTAGTAATATGAAATGGTATCCTGGAAATTGAAAACGATGACATCAGATGAGGAATTCGGGGGAGTGTGTGGAAAGACTGCTGGTGGAAGCCCAGCAATCCGGGGATAGTGGTGAGCTGAAGCCCAAAGTAATGGGGATTTGTGACACTCCTGAGATGCGAATGGCTTACAGGCAGTATTTTCGATCTAAAAGCAGTTCATGGAGACCAGGCCTCTCTTGTTGTAGCATATGATGATTCAAATTATTTTCAATGATCAAAATTCTTTTGAATTCCGATGGTTTACACTATTGGGGTTGTTTAAAATTTAAAAACATATATTAATATAGATTTTAAGGTTTCTCTTCAAAACTATCATTCTCTTAATTCTTTTAAGCTTCTCTCCAAAAACTATCATTCTCGCATTCCCTCCAAAGCCCTCATGGTATAGGGTCAGTAAATATGTATTTTTGGTAGGCGGTTTGCATGAACAAGGCAAGTTAATATCATAGTGCCGTATTGTAATATATGGATCCTGACTTCAGGGCATGACTCCATCCCATGGTTGTAGGGTCTCGGTATAAAGAGAAGGTTCTATGGCAGGGAGAGAGTGATGTCAGTTCTAGTGCCGGTTGTAGTAGGTATAAGGTAAGGCTAATAACCTTACCTTATTCCATAATGCCATCCCTCCCATGCATGAAATCAAATCTGTGGCTCCGCTAAGCGATTTTATCAAGTTACCTAAATAAGAATGATAGTTATCGAACCTGGTGGATGAATATGCCTACGAACCCGACCCAATTATTCTTTCTCAAAAAACGCGTTTGGAGAGGAGACGTTTTTTTAGATCGACCGGTAGATCGATGGATGGTGCTCTAAACATGTAATACATGGAAATAAATGAACTAATTTGAGTTTCAGGTTTTAAAAACTGAAGTCTTCTTTCTGAAACAATAGAAATTTACAACAATATTAATAGAAGAATGTAAAGAAGTTAGATAGTTAAAACCGGGTAGGGTTTCAAAGAAGATTCTGCCTGTAAGTGTTTACAAACCTAAGAAGATTGGAAAATGTGAAACCATAGCGAAGTAGTTTGGAGAAAATTAGCACAATCGTTCTCATATTTATGAGTAGCGGATGGAAGGAAAGAGCAATAACTATATCGAAGATTGGAATAATATTCAGCACAGATTGAAGGGATTGCAGCCATTGCCATATTAATTTGTAGTGAAAATTAAAACAGAGGTGCAAAGTTAAGTTTAATTTTTATCCTTGTATCATGTCTTTTTTTTCAAGTTTTTTAGTTCCTCCCAAGCGAACTAGATATTGGGTTTTCATTATCCTTTTAAAACCATGTTATTTCAGAAATAATCGAACTATGGTATTTCAGAAAGACTCTGCTCACCTCTACGCTATACAATACAGCATACTAATTTCATGAAATAGAAATCATCACAACACTAAAACTATTCATTTGCAAAACCAACAAAGAAGTACAATTGGTTAACATACCTTATAGAAGAAACCGCTAGCAAGCAAACCAAAGTACCCTACACAAGAACCCGTGAAGCAAGCAGCATCTGCTAGTCACTGCACTCGAACTAGCAAAAAAAACAACCTCCGCTTTCACTGCACCCACAACCAACAACATGAGAAAGCCTAAATCAACAATCGGCCAAAAGAGAAACAGAAATAAGAAAAGGCATAGGCACTTACATTTTCACAAGGCACTCAACAAAACAGCTTGGAATCAGCAAATTTCAAAATATCAGAGCATTCATAATGAGCAACTAACTGAAATTTTCCTGTCCCATTTAAAAGGAGCCTGAGTCGAAGCCCAAAAGGATGCATTAAACATGGCCTTAAACAGGAATCATGAAAAACCTTGAAAAAACACAAAACCCGCATTTCAAGAGTTAAACTTTTGCTTGCTGAACCGAACCAGTCCTTAAACCCTTCCACGTGGATAAATAAATATTTTCATTTTAGAATGAGATTGTGGCAGCAGAAACAACGCTTTGTGTGACAAGCAACAACAACAAGAATGCAGATTGTGGCGGCACTTCATATACCAAGAAATGTAAGTCTTATGCATGAGTGCCATTGGGCGGGCAACCTATACTCATTGTAGGGTCAATGTGCAGCATTCAAGCAAGATGCATCGGATCTATTTGCAGGATCCTGTAAGCCATCAATAAATATACAAACCTAAATATTAAAGGAGGGATTTTGAAATTTGAAATATAGGTATTGTTTACGAGGAATATTATAATAACATTGCTGATATCAGCATGCCGCCGGGTCTTGGGGCACATAAATCTAAGGCAACGTCATGTTTCCCAGACCAATAACAAGCTAAAAAAATAGACATTTAACAAATTAAAAAAAGAACATAATAAAACAATATTACATAACTTTAGTCTAACTTCTATATATTTTTTAAAATTACTACAAATTCCTCGGGACATAATATACCCCCTTTGTCGGGGACATAACAAAGTACATGGGAGATAGGAGGCTTTCTAAGTTTTCTTCAAACTCTAGTTAAAATCACTTGCAATTAATAACACCCGAATTGAACATAAGGTTGGATGCAAGTAGGGGCATTAATTTGATAGGTTTAGGACAGTTGATGGGATGCAAGCGTGACGAAGAAAACCAGTGCATTAAAGAATTAAATGATAAGAAGAAAAAAAAAGATACTATAAGTAAGTGATGAACCATAATTTAGAATATCAAATGTATCTTTACTATTTAGTTAAATGTACGGAAAATAGTGAACATTTCTAAAATAATAACAAGTTGTCACTATCACTTTCTTGTAAAATGTCTTGTACAAACATAATTACAATGATCTAAGAATAATTCACTTAAAGCTTTTCAAACTTACAAATAAAATTAAAAAAAATATATCAATACTTACTCTTTTCAAAATTAATAAATCAAAATTGATTTGATTTAATAAAAATATCATCATAAATGATAAATTTAATAAATTTATTATCATATTTAGACAACAGTACATTTTTATAATTAAAAAACACTAAAATAAACTTTATTTTAAAATCCTAATATAAAAGCCATTATATAAAATACAAAACTAGAAATACCACAATTAAAAAATAAAAACACTAAAATAAACTTAAACATAAAAAAATCATTATATAAAAACAAAACTAGAAATACAACATTTAAAAAATAAATAGAAATTTATTAAATATAGATAAAAGTACTGTTGCTATGTTTATATAAATTTATAAACATAAAAGCTACAATAAACACTCTTTACTCTATTTACATTAGTTTCATTATAAATATACATTATTTACAATAATAAAAACTATTTACTCTATTTACATTAGTTTGATTATCAATGTACATTATTTCAAATGATAAAAAAACTTGTATTTTAATAATTCAATTTTTTTATAAATAACAATACATCTACTTCCATATAAATTAAAAGGGATAATATTTAAAATTGTTAACTAAAGTGTTAGGTTGACGTGCACTGTTTGTCATTGCTGAAATGACTTCACATATTTCTATATTTTTACCCATTTTTAATTATAAGTCTCCCAGTTTTACTTTTACTGTTAATAAAAGTTAGTCTAAAGATGGGCAACACAGTGGAATGATTTCTGATAAGTGGCTGAAGTAGCAATGACATATTAGAATGGTAGAAGTTGAATCTGTGCAACCAGTTGAATGATTTCTGTTAATGCTAGTTTTCCTATAAATGTTATGAAAACTAAGCTACGCCATTTGAAATAACTGGCTGCTGTCCATAAGGTTTTTATGATACCATGAATCATACTAAGAAAAAAACTCTTAAATCATAAACAATTTTGGACAAACAAAATTTTAGTTTGATACCTATATTATTTTATATTCTATTATAAATATCTTATTTTTTTTCCTGGAAAATCTGAGAACACCTGACTCTAACAATAGATCGTAACAGTTTTAACTCCCTTTCTGACGGTAATTTCTCTAAACCATGTGGAGCAAATTACAAATCACTTTTAATCTCATTTGTTACATTCAGAACTGGCTGTGTGTACTTCATCCGTTCCGAAATTTGGTGAAAAACAGATCTCCAGAGATACGCTCCTGATGCATGCAGATAGGCCCGATCCTTATTGGATTTCACAGGGTGATAGAGAAATAGGTACATCGATCTGTGCGTACATTAGGGTCACCATCAAATAATGGTCGTAGAAGCACATCATCATCCTTAATCATTTGAAAAGATGGTGGAAACTTGACACCTACAGCCAAAGACTCGACACCTACAGCAAGAAATGTGGCATCTAGCTAAAGTGGAAGGGTTGTGAACCAAGTTCGGTGGGTGGAACCGTGGAAATCACAAACTCCCACAATGAATGTTGAGGTAAAGAATTATTCTTGATTTTGAATGTCCATTAAATGTAATCCCAATCATGATCTATTGTTTCTTTTAAAATAATGTCTTCATGTTTTTAATGCAAAGAATACAAAGAACGCAGGAGGCACTAAGGTTGACAATGTAGAGTATCCCCATGATGGAGAAACGACATAGATCAAGGAGTGAGCTAGCTGTGGAGCAAAAATCCCTCCATCGGACGGAGGAGGAGCAAAGTCAACGCTAACTTTGCTCCTCCTCCGTCCAATGAGGGAGGATTGCTCCACAGCTAGCTTACTCCATAGATCAATGCAGCAGTAGTGCACAAGGCCCATGTACTCGACCAAATGCAGTATCGATTTATGGTGTGGCATATCAATCGATGCAAAATAAAAATAAAATAAAAGCACTGGAATAAGCGGTTAAATCACTGAATACTGTAGACAAAACTATAGAAATGCAATTAGAATACACCCCTTTCGGTGATAGAGTGAGACCAGTCGATCAAGTGTCCCTTAACGTTTTGAAATTTTATTTTTATTTACTCATCTGGGTTTTGGCAGAAATTTCATGTGGCGCAGTTCAAATGGTGATCTCTTTACTGTCTGAACCCGTTAAAGTTCTCAACGTTCTCGTGTGGAACTATGATAGGTCAGCTGAAAGGTGCACCAGATTTCAAAGATGTCAGAGAGAGCACCAGATTTCAAAGATGTCAGAGTATTACCTTGCTACCAAGAAACTCTCGAGAAACTAGCTTCATAACTTTTTTGCTAAAAAGTTGCTTACGCAAGCTCGCCGCCGGGTCTTGGGGCACAGAGTCCCAGGCCTACGTCACCTATATAAACCAATAAGAAGTAAGATAAATCAAGATTTAAATAATTTCAAAAAAAAATTGATATAACTATAGGAAAAATTATATGTTTTTATTGAAGTTGCTACATTTTTGTCGAAATAATCGGCCTAACCGATTCATATATATCCCCTTGTCGGAGACATAATAACTACAAATGTAATATAACAAACACTATACAAAACACCACATACATAAATTTATATTTTTATATTGTATTAATTTAATTATCTATAGAATTTTAAATATATTTTTAATGATGAGATTGTTTTTTATATAAATGAGTGCAAATGTAATGCGTATAATGTATTTACGACTTTCCTATTATATGAATGTTTTTCTATAAATATTTGTAAATATGAATTATTTTTTATTTATTATTTAAACCAAAAAAAGTATATACATATTTTAACTTAAATGACGCAATATATTATAAATTAATTTTTTATTATTATTTAACCTATAAAAACTAAAAATATCAAATTATAAAATATTTATAAAAAAATGATGCAAATATAAAAGGTTGTAATAAAATCATTATTTTTAATTATTTAAACCCACAAAAATAAACCTATTAACTTATTAAATTATGAATCACAAATTATATAAACTAGTTAACTTATTAAATGATAAAGTTAACTTATTAAACAAGAGCCACGTGGTGGCAATGTCCCCGACATTGCCATATGCTTTTGCCAGAAGAAAAAATGCCTGAAGGCACACTCTAAGAGCATTTGTTATCCATGATAGTAATCAACAACGTATTATTAAATAGAAATAAACATTGTCTCTTATCATTAGAATAGAGACATTGTAAAGATTGTGTTATTAAAAACATAATTCAATTTCATTAAAAACGTTATGTATTTCAAAATTTTGTGCTAACATATATAACAAACTAAGAACCATCTGAATGGATACAAGGTTAAATATCAGACTAATTTAACTCTACGAATAATTTATGTGTTGTTGCACCTTGACTATGGTCATTTGTATTATTTGGGATTTTGGCTTGATGGTCGTTAGTTTGATGGATTCAATGGATAGACTTAAATTCTCAAGTATAAGAACATAAATTTAGTCTTTTGCACTCGATACAAGAACCTCATACAAGGTTAAATATCATACTAAGTTAGATTGTTAATATGAACTTTTAATGTCTAGGATAATTTTATCTAACTTTTAAACTATTAAATAGGTTTCTTACTTAAATCAATTCCAAATATTGTTATGGGTCTGCACCATTTCAAATTTAGGTAGTTGGGAATTCTTAACCATCATGTAAAAATGGCTCTCTATGTAGTTAGTAATTTTTTTCTTTTATTCAAAGTGCATTTCATATAAATAAATAAAATAAAACAAATATGAAAAATAAAAAATTCTACCATTTTAAATGTATCAAATAAAATAATACATTAAATAGTGAAAGAAATATTTCCCCAATTATATAGTTGAAAAGAAACCACTCAACTTTGTTAAAATATCCAATCCTATGAATAATTTATAGTTTAATATACATACAAAATAATATGAAAAATAACATTACTAACATCCCTACTCACTTGAAAGATAGAAACTAATAGAATACATAGAGATACAATATATATTAAATCATGGTTGAGATAATATACAATGTATATAGTGTTACATCACTATGTAAAAAATAATTAAACACACAACACTTATAATTAAATTATGCACTTTTCCTCAAGGATATGGATTCAACTTTGAAACATATCCTTGATTTTATGATTATGAATAGTATCGACGGAAATGTATCATAATTAAAATTGAATCAATATATACATATGTCCATAAAATAATTGAAATACACAATAGTTTTAACTTGAATTTATTTAGCTTTTGTATTATGGAAGAAGTATGTGTAACTAATTGTAAACAATTAGTTAGTGGTGAGGATTTAATTGTTTTGATGGAAGTCTAGGTTGGTGTATTTAACAAGATTTGTTGAGTCGTTTTGTATATTTGTTTGGATTAAAAAAAAAACTAATTACAAAAAATTGTAATAATTGTTTGAAGTAAATGGATTTAAACATATAAGTCTTCTATTTAAATAAGGTTTGATGGTGAATAATACATGATAAACATATGGGATGTGATTTTCGCGCTACAAGAAGATTTTTTGCATTTTCTCTGGTTTGCCTTGGGAGGCTGTTTGTGCTTTGTTCAGGATTTTTTGATTCTGTAGTTGAAATCATCTGTGGTTGCAAAGGTCTTGAGAATTCTTGAGAATTTTTGTGCCTAATGCAAAGGTCTTGAGAATTCTTGCACTGGAAAAATGATGGACCGGTTTTGGATGTGAAAAATTTCCAAGAAGGTTTCTTCATTTTCATGGGTGCTTGAAAGGCTTCTATATGGCTGTATCTATCTCTGTTTCACAGCTCTCAGATCAAGAGCTAATAGGATAGACAAGGAAGAGCTAATAGTTTTCTTTATGCTGATACGTATTGTATTGAAGAGCCAGGAACATGAAAGGATCGCAGGTTGAAGAAAGAACAAGAAAGCTAAGGTTTATTCCATTATTGATGTAGAAGGTGTTAATGGCACACTTTTCGGAGGCTGATGTGGTTGTGGCTGGCGGTTAGGGTGTTTCAGCGTTTTTTCTGGGGCTGTGATCAAGCTACCGGTATTTTTATATCGGTAGGTGGTATTTTTTGGCTTTTTCTGGGATTTATCTGACCTGTCAGCGTTGGAAGATTGCTATTTTGGGCTAGGTGGCTGGCAGTTAGTAGGGGGCTGGTTTGGTGTCAGATGGATGATATTGTGGATTATTCCTCTGATGGTGTTGGTGAACGGGAGATTTTTACGTATGGTTTGGCGAATTCGAGGAAGGGTTTGTAGTTGGAGGAGGTCGGGGACTTCCAGGCTGGAAAGGGGATAGGTGGTCCATGTGGGTTAGCAGGGGGGTTTGGCATGGACGACATTTATGATGATATGCCAAGAAACCCTTCTTCGGTGCAGCGGTCAGCATCTTTTGGGTTGGAAGGGCTGGAGGCTGAGTTGGCCTATTTTAGGTCATCAGAGGGTTTTGGAGCTGGACATACTGTTTTTGTTGGTTCGCTTGGAAGATCTTCGCCACAGTCTGGTCATGCATTTAGTCTTCCGGGGCCTGCTTCTCTGTTAAATTTGGTCGGTTGCTCTGGTGAGGCGAACAGGCGGTCGGCGGTGGGTGATGGGGTAGGGTCCTTCTCAGTTGGAAATCTGATCGGATCGGAAGTGGTGCCAGATCTTGGAACTACGGGGGGAGTTTTTGGGTTGAATATCCCGAGGGCCTCTTTCTCCTCTGGAGAACAGGACGGGGCCTTGCAGGGGAGTGGAGGACCTTTGCATGAGGCTGAATCCTTGCTAATACCAAGGAGGTAAGGGCAAGGCGGAGGCAGTAAAGAAACCACCAAAGGCCGTAAAGAACAGAGTCCGGAAGGATCAGTTGGTCTTAGGTTTAGATGTCTCAATGGATGAAGCTGAGGATCTCTCTCTGGTAGCGGTGGTAGGGCAGGCTCGTGGGAAAAGATTCGGTCCCAGCTATCTTCAGAGATGGGCTGCGAAGCACTGGGAGGGCTTGGTGAAACAGCCTCCTGGGATTCGGGTACTTACCAAGGGTTGGTTTTCCTTCATTTTACAGAACAAAAGGGAGGTGGAGGTCATCACAACTCATCCATGGGTGATGAGCGGAGTGCCAGTACTGCTTAATAGCTGGACACCTTTTTCGACTCTAAGATTGAAAAGGTGGACAAAGAACTCTTGTGGGTGCGACTTCCGGGTTTTCCTATGAATCTTTGGAATGAGACCCGTTTTGCTGCCATTGGGAACTTTCTGGGGGAATATGTTTTCTCTGATAGATCATTTTAGGAGTCTAGTTTCTATACGGTTGCAAAAATTATGGTTAAGATTGATCTCAAGTTGGGTCTTTCCTCTGAAATCTCGGTCAAAACAAAGGATGGAGACTTTACTCAGTTACTGGATTATGATGGAGTTCCCTTCCGATTCCACCGCTGCCATGCTTATGGCCACTTGGTTGCTAGTTGTCCATACCCTTATAGGGGCAGTGTTAAAAGGATTGAAGAAGTCTCTGATGATGAGAAGGGGAAGGGAGAAGAGGAGGTTTGGACAACAGACGGAGGTGTAGAGGGCGGAACCGCACCGGCTCAGGAGGTGGTTTCGGGACTCAGCGTTCAGGCTGACTGTGGTAAGGCATATTTGGGATGCTCAAAGGCTCCAGGCCCTAAAGTACCTGGATTACAAACTCCCAATGGGCAGGGGTTGGGTTCTGATGGTGTTCCTCCGATCAGGATGGCTTCAACATCGCGGGCGGCTTCCAGTAGTCTTCATCAGCAATCAGACATTCATCGGGTTGCGGGTGGGGGAGATTTCTTTGGTACTCCTCCGTTGGTCAGTTTTGCCTCTCTTAGTCTAGTGGCCTCTTGTGTTCTGCCTCCCTCTGAGAGTTTCTTTACTCCCTCTATTGTGTCCACAAACCCTTCTTCTAGTTCAGAGAGTAGAATTCGTTATGCTCTTCGAAGTAGGGAGATTTCTGCTGAATTTCTGGGAGGGAAAGGGCTATCTGAAGTTGCGAAGAATGTGGGGGGTCGGGGTCGTGGAAGAAAATCTCACCTCTCAAAAGCACAAGAGAGGGCGAAAGTGGATGTGGATATGGGCAAGTAGTCTTATATTGAGTGGGCACTTAGAGCAGTAAAGGCCCAAGGGGGGTCTGTTAAATGAAATTAATGTCCTTCAACTGTCGTGGGTTGGCGAGCCCCATTAAAAAATCGTCATTTCGAAGGCTGGTGGACCTGAACCAACCGGATATTGTTCTGTTACAAGAGACTATGGGGATTAGTGAGGATGTGGTTAGATTGTTGAAGGTTTTCCTTCCGGGATGGAAGTTTGTTGGGATTGACGCTAGAGGTCGCTTTGGAGGAGTGGTTTCTGGTTGGAATCTGAAGAGCTGTAGATGTGAGTCCTCCTGGGGTTTTTCGGCGGGTGTGGGCTTGGAGGTGTGGGATGCTCAGATTGGAAAGGTGGTAACAATTCTTAATGTTTATGGACCCTATCTGAATAGGGCGGGCTTTTGGGATTCCTTGTTGAAAATGGAGATCTTTGATGGTCGGGAGCTGGTTCTTGGGGGAGACCTAAATCTCTCTTTAGGTGTGTCGAAAGCTTGGGGGCCAAAGGCATATCCGGATGCTTTGGCTAACTTCTTCATTCAATCTTTTGCTAGAAAAAATCTGCTGGATATTATTCCGCCAAAGGTATCCCCTACATGGAGAAATAAGAGAGTGGGGGTTCAGAGGGTGGCAAAGAGGTTGGATCGGTTTTTGGTGGCTGAAAGGCTAGCAAATGGGGTGGAGGTGGTTAGACAGTGGGTTGGGTCGGGAGGGATATCGGATCACTGTCCTATTTTTCTTGAATTAAGAGGTCGAAGCCGCAAGCCTGCTAGCCCGTTTAAATTTAATCCATCCTGGTTGAAGGAAGGGAGTTATCAAAAGTTGGTAGAGGGCTTGGGGGTCCAAAACATTCAGGAGGATGTGGTTTTCGCGGGTGCACACTTTCATAAAAATCTATAGAGGGTTAAGCAGGCCACTATAAAGTGGGCGCATGAAAAACGAGTCCTGGACGACCAGACTCTCAGTGAAAGTGAGGTGGCTATTGAACGACTTCTCAATTCTTGTGGAATGGGCTTTCTGGATGCTCATAACAAAGAGGAATTGCTCTTGTGGGAAAAAAAGAGGAATGGTATTCTGTGTGCGAGGGAAGCTACTTGGAGAATGAAGAGTAGGGCGATTTGGTTACAATGTGGGGATGAGAATACTAAATTCTTTCAAGCATATGCAAAAGGTCGGAAGTGTTCCAACACCATTTGGGAGTTACCTTCGGCTGAAGGTGAGATGGTGTCCAGTTTTGAGGGATTGGCTGCATTGGGAGTTGATCATTTTGGAACCCCCTTCAAGGAACAGCCGGGTGCTTCTATTGCTGAGGTCATTCGTGTTGCACAACTTTTCCCTAGGTTTGTGGACGAGGAGGAAAATTAGAAGCTGATGGGGGAGGTTATAGAGGTGGAGTTGTTGGTCGTTCTACATTCTTTTCAGAAAGACAAGAGCCCGGGTCCAGATGGCTGGCCTATTGAATTCTTTCTAGGTTTCTTGGACCTAGTGGGTCGTGATTTGTTGGCTGTGGTGGAAGAGTCAAGGCAAGCATGTTTTATCCACGGCCCTATAAACGCTACATTTCTTGCCCTTATCCCAAAATCAGACCATGCTGAAGGGTTTGATGATTATCGACCTATCTCTTTATGCAATTGCCTATATAAGATTATCTCCAAAGTAATATCTAGAAGGTTGAAAGTGGTGCTGTCTCAGCATATTTCTAGTGAACAGTTTGGCTTTCTTGAAGGCCGGAAAATACATGAGGCTATTGGAGTAGCGCAGGAAGGGATGCATTCGATGAAAGTTCAGAAACAGAAAGGAGCAGTGAGTAAGATAGACTTATCCAAAGCCTATGACCGGGTCAGTTGGCTTTACATCGGAATGCTCCTTACACATTTGGGTTTCTCTTATGAATTCACTAGATGGGTTATGGCATGTTTAACCACTGTTTCATTTGTTGTCTTAATTAATGGCTCAACCAGCCCTTTCTTCACAGCAGGGAGGGGCTTAAGACAGGGATGCCCGCTCTCCCCATTGCTCTTTTTATTGGTCGCTGAAGGGCTTAGTTGTTTTATCCATGCTGCAAAGGTGGAAGGAACTTTTCAGGGTATACCTATTTCACAGGCATTGTACATTACACATCTTCTATTTGTTGATGACATTCTATTGTTCTGTGATGGGTCGAGACAGAGCATCGAAAAAATGGCAGAAGGGATCAGCTTACTTCAAGTAGCAGTAGGAATTCAAGTCAATATTGGCAAATCGACCATTTTAAGTTCAAAATTATCTGAGGAGGAACTTAGAAGAATTGCAGCTAGACTGCCCTTCAGGATGTTGGAGTTGGAGGCAGGCCTAAAGTACCTGGGGTTCTATCTCAAACCCAACTCTTATCTCAAGGCGGATTGGGCTTGGTTGGTGGCCAAATTGGAGAAAATATTACATGGATGGAGTCACAAGTGGCTGTCATGGGCAGGGAGGTTAGTATTGGTCAAATCAGTTTTGGAGGCTATACCGGTTTTTTGGATGTCTCTCTCTTGGATTTCGGTGGGGATTTTGGAGCAGATGAGAAAAATATGCTTCGCTTTCCTTTGGCAAGGGAAGAGTGATCAGAAATCCATGGTCTGGGTTAAGTGGGACCGTCTTGCTGTGCCCAAGGCCTTGGGAGGATGGGGTTTAAAAAATATTTTCTTATTTGCAAAAGCGCTGGGGGCAAAGGTTGCTTGGAGGCTCATACACTCTTAGAGTTTATGGACAAATGTGGTATACCATAAATATATTGCACCTTCCACCCTTCTGGATTGGATTCGGATGGAAAACAAGGCCAGGGGAAATTGCTCGGTGGTATGGAAAGCAGTGATAATTTTTTTTGTCTTAATTGGTTCTGGGCTAGTTTGGAGGGTGGGGGATGGAAGATTACTTCGGATTGGGCTGGATCCGTGGGTGGGCTGTGAAGGGGCTCATATACTTTCAGAAGCTTTGAGGCAGCATCTAAAAGAAGGAAGAGTGGTGTTTTTGGCTGATGTGGCAGATCTGGAATCTACTACATTGTGGTATCAGGGTTGGCTTGCAGGAGGCAGGCTAGGTTTATCTGCAACCCTCTTGCTCGAATGGGATCATTTCATATACAGACCGCGGGACACTCATATCAGACTCTGTAACAGGGGGGATGAATTGGTCTGGGATCATCATCCCTCTGGGAGATATACACCCAAGCTTGGATACATTCAGCTTAATGTGGAAGTCCATAATCGGGAGCTGGTATGGTGGTGGAAAATTTTAGGGAAACTGAAATGCCAGGGCAAGGCAAAGATTCTTATGTGGGCGGTTCTAGAAAATAAAGCTCCAACATGGGAGGTTCTTAAGAGAAGGTGTTATCAGGGACCGGGATTCTGTGTACTGTGTAGACAGGAGGAAGAAACTTCTGCTCATCTTTTTATACGTTATGGCTACACAAGGGCGGTATGGGCAGATATTTGCAATCTGCTCAGGGTTCAGGTTGATTGGGACGAACAGAGTGTTCTGGATGCTTTTTTGAGTTGGTGGGAGAGTCGACACTCAATATCTCTAAGGGCGTTACCCTGCATCTTCATATGGGGGATTTGGATCACTAGGAACATGGTGATTTTTCAGGATTGCAGGACCCATTTGGAAACTGTTGCTGCCTAGGCTGTTTCGATTGTTCAACACTTTAGGACACCTGATCGGCCATGTAAGATCAGAGATATAAGAGAAGAACAGATAGATAAGACGATGCCGTGGGGATTTTTTGATGGCGCTTCCCAGGATAATCAACTTCTTTGTGGTGGTGGGGGGGTTTATATAAAACAGAATCTCTATCTTTCCTTTTCTCTGCTAGCCTTGGGAGTGGTACTAACAATTTTGCAGAACTTATGTCTCTTAGACTTCTTTTACTGTTTGCTTTAGAACAGGGCTGCCTATCTTTACAAGTCTTTGGGGATTCGATGTTAGTAATTGATTGGGCAAAAGAGTTTCAACAGTGCAATGTCATGAGGCTGCTTCCTATATTAGAAGAGGTGCTTTTACTCAAACATCATTTTAACAAAATATCATTCACTCATGTATTCCGGGAATGCAACAAGGTGGCAGATCGGCTGTCCAAAGAAGCCACACAGCTCGATTATGGCACCTGGAGGATCCAGATCTTTGCTCCCACAGGGGCTTACGGCTACTATCACCTCCCATTCCATGAAGTTTAACTGCAGCTGATTGCGTAGTGTTATATGCAGCTGATTGAGCCTCGGCTTAGCCCCCTTTTTTGACAGTTTCAGGGACGTTCTCTGAAGTGTTAAATGAAACAGCTGTTTGACAGTTTCGAGGACGTTCTATGGAGTGTTAAATGCAACGGAATTAAATGTAGCTGATTGAGCTTCGGCTCAGACCCTATGACATTTTCAGGGTTACATTTTGGTTTATTGTATATGAACAAACATTTTTGTTTACATTACTATGACTTACAGAGGTGTTTTCAGACTCGATAGTTGATGCTGTTTACTATTTTTTTGATATTGTCTCTTTGAGATGGAAGAAGATGTTGTTTACTATTTTTTGATATTGTCTCTATGAGACGGAAGAAGATGTGACAATGTTCATGGGTCTCTTTTGATCCACCTACATGTGCTATGTAATTTTGTTCTATCATGAAATAAAATTACGAATTTTTTTTGAGGAAAAAAAAAACAAGGTTTGATATAAAGTTTAAACTAATTAAGGATCAACTTTCTTAGATTTTAAGGTGTGCTCCAGGGTTTCTTCTGAATCTTTACAAAGATGCATCGAAGAGGCCCTATGATCCCTCGCTTCCTCAAATTTTCAGTAGCAAGAGTTTTGTGATGGGCTAGAATCCAAAAGAATACATTGACCTTTGGCAAACCATCATTACACCAAATGTTACTCCACTTTGTATCTTTTTTTTCCTATTCTTGTCCTTGTAAACAAGGGACTATCCTTTCTTCACCGAGTAAGAATCTGTCTTTCCCCAACCGAGGTTGTCTTTAATGTGTCTGTGAATTGGGGCTTGCCCATGCAGAAGGGAAAGAAAAAAATTGTAGTATGTTTGAAGGTGCACTGGAATTTCAAGGTTCTTCCACCCATCCTATCTACCACTATTTTCCCAGGAAGAAATATCATAGAGGGTGTTGATGTTGTTGCGATCAAACCATTCCTTAAGATCATTTAGTTTCTGGCGGAAATTAGCTGGGGAGTTCGAACCAAGTCTATCATGCCAAATCTTGATTCGTTTTCCATTCCCTACTATCCAATGAATGATGTATTGAATGATGTAAGTTGCCTTTTTGTAGAGGTCCCAAATAGGAGACCCAACTCTGTTCGTATCTATATCCTCACCACATTTTCTTCTAGTACCTGTCATGTATTTTTTCTAAAGGGTCGTCTCCCACCAAGCATTTTCACCAGAGATTACTCTCCATAAAATTTTTGCGATGAGGGCTAAATTCATGATTAGAGGATCTCTTACTCCCACTTTGGCACAATGCTTTGGGTTGCACACCATGTCCCAGTTTATGAAATGGATTTTTTTTTTGGGTATTGGTAGCCTTGCCTCCTTACAAGAGAAATTTCTGGATTTCTCTGTTTCTTTCTTGTATAATTTGTTTAGGTGCTAAGGATATTGAGCAGACATAAATCGGAAAGGCAAAAAGGACAGCTTTTATAAGGACTAATTTTCATACTGGGTTGAGCCATCTAGTTCCCCAAGAATTGATTTTTTTTCTTTATCAATCACACTATGCCAGTCTGCCATCTTTTCCCCCCCCTTGAATATGGGAATGTCCAAATAGCTGAAGGAGTTCCAAATTGTTAGTCCCTCGAATCCAAGGATTCTTGATATCCTTGCCATGGTTCCAGGGAGTCAATTCCATCCATAAAATTTTGATTTAGAAGCATTAACCTTACCATCAGAGGATTTGAGGAAGATGGAGAGAACTCTTTTGAACCTTTTTCTGTGACCGTAAACGCGCCCCCAAGCAAAATGGTGTCATCGGCAAATTGTGCATGGTTTGCAGATATGACTCCTCTTGGAATTTTTAGACCTTTAAGATCCCCATTGTCTTGTTGTTGTTGAAGCTTTCCGCTCATGGAGTCAACGAATAGAAGGTAAATATAGGGATTCTAATAGAGTTGTAACAATATTATGTGTTTGAATGTTGTAGTTACTATGTGGATTTGAATATAATTAGTGGTTGAGCAAAATTTGAGAACATCTAAAGCATTGGCGTGTTTATTGTTTTTTTTATTAATTACTATATATCCATTTTAAAAGTGGATCTATAAGGGTCTAGAGGGATCAAATTTCTCAAGGTGCAAACTCTTTTTTAGAGTGTACATGTGGAGAAAGTGTTTTAATTTATCTAATTTTGTAGATATATATATGGGGTTGTAAGAATTTTAAATTTAATTTGAGAAAATCATTAACTTCAAGTGCCTTCATTGTAATGATTTCACCACTAAAGTTTTATTACTTTGCAACACATTTTGCTAGGACAAGCTATGTTCATGAAAGGCTTTTATTTTACCAACAAGTTGTGAGTTTATGCCACTTCTAATGACATCAATATCACACTCACTCACCTTTGAAAATCTCTCCTATAATCTATTGTAGAATGTAACTTATGACTATTTTTTTTTGCTACTGAATTGTGAGTTTATACCACTTCTCTTGAAATCATTACATATCCACTCTCACAACAAAACGCCCAACTCAATTTGTGTGAATTTAAAAGGAGCAAGCTCTTGCACCAGGAGAGAACTGTTGTGACCATAAACACATTAAAGTATCGTAAGGAATAAGAAAAAGTTTAAAGGTGTGAATCTCTTCATGCCTATTGCATTTATAGTTAAAATTACGGGGTCTCAAGAAGCCGATAATGTATTCGGTAATGGTGCTACCGGACGGAGGAGGAGAAGGCATTTAAATCAACCTAGGCCTGATGGTGATATGCCATAAGGTTTATTTCTGATTGAATAACTTGTTTGTAATTGTGCAAGTTGTATCCTATGGTGTACCAAAGGGTTGCGGGCCAGTTTAAGTCTTTCATCAATTGTACAGAACAATCCATTTGTTTTCTATATTTGCACTTCTGATTTTTGCAATAAAATGGTATTTTGCTATTTTCGTGGTTGAAATCTTTCAAACAAAGTGGATGTTCTTGTACATAAAATTCAGTTGGTTATTGTATGAGTTTTAACATCTTATGTATGTATTTAAGTACATTTTTTCTTTTGTTGAGATCTGGAATTTTTGGTCGTATGGTAGCCGATTTATACAGTTACTGAAATTTTAGAGATTTAAACTACAACTCTGTATTAGATAGAGATTGTTTATAACTTGGGTGCTGCGGACATTTTTTCATTGGTTTTTAGTTATAGCCTCCTCCAATTCACATACATTATAAATAGTAGATTTGTAACTGTGCAGTGTGAAGTAAATGGGTAGATGACTAAATACCCCATAATGTTGTAGATAATTAGAAAGATAAATGGATAATCTATAATATTATAATATCATTAGATAATTATGGATGTAATCTAGTAACATTATGGGGTGTATAATGTAATCTAGTAACATTATGGGGTATATAATGTAATCTAATAACATTTAATCTACCTTAATTCATCTAGATTACTAGATGACTAATTATCCATATTTTCTGGCAAATGAATCTAGGGAGAGCTCCCCATGCTATAGTAAAGTCTTGTTTTTGGATGAGAGAACCCTGATAGTAATGTTTCCAGCTTGAAAATAGATCATTCCAATTCATTGGCATTATAATATACCCCATAGAATCCCTAGGTTGGGTAGGGATTTTGCTAGGGTAGTGTTTCCCTTGGTTTTCACACCTTTTCTCTTCTAAAAAAAAAGTTCTAGGGTTAGTTTAGGATTAGTTTTAGGGTAAATTTAGGTTTGCAATTTTATGTTGAAAACCCTAAAAATAAAAAAAATAAAAAATTTGCATTTTTTGGCCTCCCTAAAATTTAGGCTTCCTTCCCTAAAAATTCATACTAACCCCTAGATCCCTAAAACCCCTAAGGAAGAATTATAGGGAACCCTAAAAATACAAAAATTCAAAAAATCTCAAAATTTTCCCATTAAGTAATCTCGAAACATGCATCTTGATAAGTTTCCTTCACTGTGGGATTATATAGCTATCACAAGGGATTCACCTCGTTGAGAAATATCTTATCAGCTTATCAGGTTCATTCATAAGGGGCTTTTTAATTGTGAAAAATAAGGTCAATATATTGTAGGTATTGGGGGGTTGGGAATAGGGTATGGGGGTTTTATAGGTGTTTGGGGGGTATAAAAATGGGTTTCTAGTAAAAATAAGGAATATATTGTAAAAAATGGGTTTTTTAATTGGAAATATGTATTGGGAGGGGGGCAACAAAAGCATTTTGTAAGTAATTATTAATATCTAGTGAAATTAAAGGTATTTTTTACTATCCCATGAACAAAGGCTCTATGCCATATTTTCACTAAGTGAAGACCCGGTGGCAACTATACATTTACCTCTATTTTGGTCACTGACACACCTGTAACACTTCTGTTTATGTTCAAATGAAACTCACATTGCTAGACTTGAGAGTTGAAAGAGTAAATCCAACATAATTGAGCTCCCTGCAATTTTTAACAAAAAGATCACACTTCATTTGCATTTGCAATTTTTAACAAAAAGATCACACTTCATTTGCATTGAAAACTATAACTTTGAACAATTATCTGACATTTTTCCTGTAGAGAGTTGCTTTTTGTGGAGATCTTGGTTATTTTGTGAATTGTTTATGCAATTGCTAAAGATTTAATGTTTGTTCAGAAAATAGATTTGGGGACGGAGAAGGAGACCGAGGGGGTAACAAAGATGGAGATGCATTTGGTTCTTTCCATGGAGATGGAAATGCATTTGGCGATCCCAATGTTTCTAAACTTTCACACATTTGTCTGCCCTCAACACATCCAAAGATCCCAATGTTTCCAAACTTGGCAACAATTCTAACTGAGAGAAACTGATAGCAATTAGTCGTTGAATCTTTGTACACTGTGAAACCCCCTCATGCTCTTCAATTTCACACATTCATATGCACATAATTCGTTCAAAGATAGGTCCAATGCATTCATACTTGCCAACTCTTCCAAATCAGAGCAGAGCACTCATTAAGATGTACGAGATGAAGTTTTGTTGTCTGTGCCAACCCTCGAATGCTCTTCAGTTGCATACATTCACTAGTGCTCAAATCCTCCAAAGATAGATAAAGAGATAGATTTCAAGGAAAACATTCGAGCAATCTCCACTGACTCTTCTTTAGAATATCTGGATCTATGGCCCAATTAGCAATAACCTAGATACAAATTTCATACATAAATTCTACGTTATCAAAAGCAATAGCTTTAGTCATAGTGCCAAGCATAAAAAAACAAATTATGGATCTTAAATTGTAAAAACAACAAAAACATGTAGCTATTAAAGGATGTGTGTAGTTTAGATTAGATACTAAAATTTGTAATAATCGCAAATTGCAAAAATACTAGAACATGGAATATATTGGAAAATTTTAAAGTAAAGAATTGTCCTCAGTCACCAATGTTGTATCCATTTATGAACAAATATCAATTTAACTAGCTTACCAGCACTTCAACTCCCTCTCTAAGTTTCAACCTGTTTTCCTGTTCTGTTGTCTCCTACAGGAAGGGAAATGTGAAGACACCCAAATCATTATGGCCTGACACCTTGGGAATGAACTTGTATTTGAACCGTGGTCATTTGAAGGGAGCCTCACTACAGAAAACTATGATGATTGTTTCATTTGAAAAGAAAAAAACGATAGAAGTGCACCAATAATAAACCTAACCTATGGCTTTCAAATTATGTTGAAGGTCAAATCCAAAATTATGTTAATGTTGTCACAGATTCTCATAAGCAAATAATTTGATTTATAAAACCTTTTTTTAATTTTTATATGTATTGCAAAATTTTAAAATATATACTAAACCATCACCCTCTACAAAAACTTAATAACATTTTATTACTTGAAGCATATTGCAAAATTTTAAAATATATACTAAACCATCACCCTATACAAAAACTTAATAACATTTTATTACTTGAAGCATTTATATTATCAAAATGATAAAAGCATATCATATTATATAAATATTATTAATTACATTAGTTACTAAACAATAGCTCAACAAGTGGGTGATTGATATACTTTCTGGGCCTGCAGGTTGAACATAAAAAAATCTAAAAATCACAGGTTACTTCAAAGTATATCTCCTAGATTTCCATGCCAAATCTACTAAAAATTTAACGAAGATACTTCTAAACATCATCTTTCCAAAAAATCAGGTGACAGTGAATTTGGACAGCTCCAGGATGTGAAGATGTCGATCGGAGAATCCTCTTCTCTAATATAACCTGTTATGATTCAAATTACCCAAAACACCATAATAAAGGTTGAATACCACTTGTTATGATATTTCATATAATGCCAGTCCATTACGATGCAAAACAGTGAATGAAAATATTATTAAGAACCCATTTCAAGTGGGCAAACCTCCTAACTGAAATAGATCAATACAAAAAAAATGACAATCATCAATCAGTCTTCTTACTTATATAGAGATGAAGAGAATAGGGTTAGGTATAACCATACTACCCCCCTAAGGGAATTCACATATAGAGAGAGTGGGAAACTTTCCTCCCTCGCATAGTCAACTATAGAGTAGAGCTACATTCCTTGGCATCTCATAGTAACACTAACCAGAGCCTTTTAACAACTAGTAAGGCCGACACACTAATATAATGACTTGCCAGAGGAAGGGTAACAAATGAATGTTAATAGGGTTGATAGTAGACACATGTAGCTTGCTATGTTAGTTTAACATTAGCTAGCTACGAGTATATTGCTAAAGGTTCTTACATGGGAACAACATTTAAGGACTTCAACAATTTTCATAAGACATTGTATGCAGTATGGCTGCAAATTACTACACACCAAATGAAAAGCTAAAGACTACTTTTATGGACCTCGAGAGGAACATTATTGAATAATATGTGAACAAGACACTTTGGCAGCGCTGCAAACAAAAGGGAAACAATAAGCAAGAAAAAAAGTTATTTAACAGTAGATAATCTGAATTCCCAGTCTTACTTAGGGATGCAACAATTTCTTATCTTGCAATTAGAGGATTGTGCTCGGATTGATAAAGTCCTATCTTTGAAAGAGAAACAATGATTTGTATACACTTCCATTCTGACTATGGTGAGGGTAAAATTCTGCAAGGTTGATAGTAATGCCCATGCAACACCATAATCTGAATTGACCAACAACCTAATGGACAAACAAACTGGAAATGTTACTTCAATGATAAAATATGGAGTTGTCAAAAGGGAATTGGTCAGTTGGTAAAGCGAGGGTGTTTCATACACCCACTGATATTCAAATCCCTGGGACATGTTTCAGCCACTGTGGGTGTCACACTCTGCAAGCAGGTTGTTTCGATGGGGCTAGGTACAAGCCTAGGAAAATGTGTATACCTATGGTTTCTCCAATGAATGGATCTTTTCAAGATATCATAAGTTTTCTGTAATCCATTGTAATAATCCCATAATGGGAAGGACATATTTGAATTAAAAAGCAGAAAAATTATTGTAATTGGGTTTATGTAATGAACAGTGAAAATATTAATTGGAAGATAAACTAGAACTATGCGGGTGGGTTACATGGAAATGCTTAATACATTCATATTTTTTTACAACTATACTTTGTTTCTTGAACACATATTTTTAGTTTGCAAAAGTGTATACCCAAGTATATGAATAGATACATGTACACACATAATGCAATCAGAATATATAAACTTGCGACTCTTAGAGAATAAAATGGGGATGGGGAAGAAGATACCATATGTGGGTATTTGTCTTGCTCGACCACTCTTGTGTTCTCCAATTTGATATTGAGATACTGATCCATTGAGTGCAGAGTTCCTCTAATGGGCAAATCATTCTTCAATTCCATGGTTACTTCCTTCCCTACCAGTTCCTTGAAGTACAAAAAGAATAGCTGCAAAACAAACCAAACCTCAGTAAATTTCTCAACACCGTGACAAAGAAAATCCAGAATCCCATCCGAGAAACTAATTATTGGGGAAAAACAAAGAAGAAAAACCCGCATTCGTTTAAGGAGGAGCAGGTATTACCATGCTGGCCCGATCTATGGATAACACGAGAAAATAGGCCAAGCCCGATGCTAATAGAACAAAATAATCCAAACCGAAAGAGAAAATACGCGCAACAAAAACCAAAATCTTTCTTTCTTCCCGAGTGCTCTACTAGAGAAAATGAAAACAGGGAGGATGCTTCCCTATTTCTTGTAACTCCCATGGATAGTATAATTCTGATGGAGATCTCATCCTCACTATATACCAACACACAATGTTGCTACCGCCTTTACAACAAGTTGGGGCCTCTGGATTTCTCATTAGAGATACTGTACAACATAAGTTACAGAGTCCATTGCAATGGTTGAATGAAACTAGAGAAAGGACAGCTTAAAAATCATTGAAAAAAACAAAACAAAGGCTGTGGTTGCTAAAAAGGCAGGGACCAATTTGGCGGACACTTTCACTCGAATGCTCTTCCTCTTCACTGTATTTTGCAAACCCACTTTCCTCTCGAAACGTTAAGGAAGCTATGACCAGTAAAAAAACAAAATTGCGTAATGGCACCTCATTTTGGAGTTGAGATTGATAAATTTATTTCAATTCCCAGTTCCCATGATGAGCTTCTTACATAATGAGAGTGTGCAGGGAAGGAGGAGGAGCTTTTATACCCGTTTAACCTTCTTTTCAATAAAAGGATTCCCGGAAGAAACCATGGCACAAATACTTGGTCATATGCTTTTCTTTTGAAGCGATTTTGTTACAATGGATTCTCTTGTGGATTTGCAGAAAAAGAAAGTGATGTGAAATCATATCAAAATCATTATCCAGGAGTTGAAAAACAAATCATCAAGGGAAATGGCCATGTGATTTAGCTAGTGATGAATGATACATTCACTCACAGGAAATGGCCATGTGATTTGGCTAGTGGTGAATGGTCCAAGAAGGGGTAGACAATATCCCCTTATCCTGAGTCATATGGTGTGGGGAGATTGGCCCCAGGGTGCTCTCACATTGCATACTCTATTAGGGAGTGATCTAATCTCTAATCTATATTCAAGTGTTTGACTTGATAGCCTAGTCTAATGTTGAATTGACATACTAAGAAATGTCTGGGACTTCTTACTGGTTCAAATCAACATTAGAACTCTATGCGTGAATAGATGTGCAATATGTGAGGAGAAGAATAACATCATGGGCAAATTTTCTAGTGAAGAATAAATAACCAAGAAGACAAATGAACCATTGAAGAAGTCTCAGATAGCAATGAAGAAGCCTCAAGAAAGATTGAAGACAAGAAGACAAGTTGGCCCTAGAAGAAAGAAGTAGGCCCCAACGAGAAGACAAGTCGGCCCCATAAGTGAAATTCAAGTGAACTAAAGAATATAAATAAAGTGCTCAACATCCTCATTTGTTTACTAATCATCTAACATCTTCTTTGCTACATTGGAGCGCACTTTCCATGAGGGCATAGCAAATGTCCAAGGAGTAATTTTGCGGTTTCTTAATGTCTCTAGAAGTTCGCTACCCTTGTCTAGGGTTTCTTGTGAAGAAGGGCGCACCTTTCTATGTGCTAGGGCTTCTCTTCATGGTGATGTACTCGTAACTTTGGACTGATTTCTTCTCTATAAAAGTTGTTGGGTTTTCTCCCTGATTGAGTTTCCCGGGGTAAAATATTTGTGTCTCTTGTGCATGGCTGTCCTTTTATGATCTTGTATTTTTGCTGCAATTTAAAATTGAAATTTTCAGTGTGTAATTATTCAATAAAAACAGAAGGATGAAATGAATGTTTGAAATCATTAGAAATAATTATCAAGATCTGAAAATTGTATTTCTACTACTATAAAAGAAAAATTCAACATAACATACCGCAAGTGAGGGTCCACATCATAAGTGACCCTAACACCTATTTATAAAGAGGCCTAAGCCTCATTTGTACTTGTCTCACTTGAAAACTATATCATTTAGGATGTTATCTTAAGAGATACTTGATGTACATAAACAATTCTTGTGTATTGGGTTATCTTTTTATGATGTGTGACCAATGGTGAATTGGGTTTAGTATGTTTATCATACATAATTAATGATGCCCTTACATTTCTAACACGTTACCAGAAATATGAACACTATTCAGATTGTGATTGTTGTGGTGTCTCATTTAAATGGGAGGTAGATCAAGTGGATGTGAAGATTGTGTTTGTTACTTTGTTAATGGTGTTTTATATGAAGAAATATCTATGGAGCAACGTCAACAGTTTATATCTGAAAGGCCTAAACAAGCATATTGTGTGCCAACTAAAGAATGCTTTATACAAATTCAAGTGAGCTCCAAGTGCATGTTATGCCACAATAATCAAGTACTTTGAGAAGGAAATATTTGAAACCAACCCATCTGACCCCACTTTGTAAATAAACGTTTGTGATGATGACATCCTCATAGTGGTCTTATATGTGATGACTTGATCATTTCTAGGTGCAGTGTCAATATGATCAACAACATAGAAAAGTGATTAAAGAGGATCTTGGAATAACAGATTTGTGACTGCTTCACTCTTCCTGGGACTTCAGATGTGGCAGAAAGAAAATGGCATGTTTCTCTCTCAATCCAAGCAGGTGATTTTCCAAGAGGTTCAAGATGTAAGATGAAAGAAATGCCTCCACATCACTGGCAACAGGAAGTACATTAACAACAAATGATGAGTCAGAAAATGTCAAGGATAAATTGTTAGACAGCCTCTGCGAAGACGGATTTAGCCCATAGCCTATGCAGTAAGCTCGGTTTCAAGGCTTATGTCTACACCACAAGTTACTACAAAGTGGTCGAACAGATCCTGAGATACATCAAAGGGGCTTTGAATTTTGGCATTTAAGTATACTATGGAAAGGGACATGTCTCTGACAGGGTTTACTGATTCAGATTGGATTGGCTGTACTGATGATTGGAAATTGACTTCTGAATATGTATTTCAGCTCGATTCATGAACAATCTCATGGAGGAGTAAAAATCAGTCCACTGTTGCCTTATCATCTGCTAAAGTGGAATACAATGCAGCATGTTCAGCAACAAATGAGGAGATTTAGATATGACAGATGCTTGGTGACTTAAATCTTCATCAAAGCCACACTACAGTGCTGTCTTCTGACAATCATATTACTCTTCAGCTCGCAAAGAATCCGAACTAATATACCAGGAAGAAACACATAGAGATTCATCATCACTATATTTGGGATTTATTTCAGAATTGTGAAATGCAGCTTCCATACTGCAGAACAGAGGATCAAATTGCAGATATTTCACCAGAGTATTTGATGAAGCAAAGTTTGTCAAATTTCGAGACAAGTGAAGTTCAAAAGAAATCACCATGTAAATGGGTACAAGATCATCTATACGACCCAAAGAAGAAGCGAAAACCATAGTTTCAGAATAAAATGGTCATTGATGGGGTGTCTTGGGTAGTGTCCACTTCTCATTTCTCCTCTCCCCTTTTACAAGTCTTTGTAGCTGGAGATGTTCGTGTAGTCACTGTTGACGTTTATTAGGTGTCATCATTTAGTTAGTTAGTAAGTTCCGATAAGGTCAGTTACATCAGCAGTTGAATCGGTATGATTACTCTAACTAAGGTCAGTCAAGTTCCCGTGAATAAGCATGCGAACAGGAATGAAACTATTATTAGCCAGATATTTTACTGAAATCTGCTTTGGCATTTGCAGAATAATAAATCCACCCACATTTTGCACACGAAGTAGAAGCAATTCCTGTTACGCAAATGCAAAAATAGTTAACGCAACAATTTCTGTGTTCATTCATGCTCTTTCAGATTTAAAATGAAGGCTACAGTGATGCATTTATCCTAAAAGCAAATCAAGGGGAGATTGAGAGAGAAATCCAGTACCAGAAATCAGTGTGAGGTCCTGAAACAATCTGAGCTCCCTTCGGCTGAACTGACCAGCTCGCTCTTCTGGCTACTGATACCAATAATGGTGAAAAAAATACTGAGCAGATATCAACCTTGAACCCTTGTTAAACCCTCTCAGCTGTTGACAAGGTTCGGGTGGACTGTGAATTAGACCGTCTGGTTTTGCCTTGTCTGATTTAAAAAAAATATGTTGCCAAAATAATTGCTAGTTCTTTCCATACGGTCGCGTTAATTGGAAGTTGGAACCAATTTAAGTGATATCTTGGGTTTCGGGTACTGTAGTGAAAGATTTAGCAGAAAAGGAGGATGGCTGATAATTTTTCTTCCCAGGCACATTTAGTATTTCATAATGACAACAAACAACTGTAACAGGGAAGTATGAACCATGTAGGTTTCCGCAGACTTCGAATTCCAATTCCAAGAAGGAGGGATTTGGAAATATTAATGAAAAATAGCTGGCAAGCAATTCCAAGCAAGCATCATACCATATCCCAAGATACTAAGCTGACGTAACCCCGCCGTCGGGTCTTGGGGCACAAATATCCACACAAACGTCACTTGTACAGAGCCAATAGAATGTCATTTAATTACAATTTTAAAAAATCGTATTAAATAAATAATATTCCAACTATGGTGTAACTTTAGAAAAATAAAAAAAATCAAAATTAAATAAATGAATTAATCGATGTGAGTGATTCATATATATCCCCTTGGTCGGGGACATAATAATAAAGAAGAACATTGTGAAAAATACAAATAATTTAAAAAAAAAATACTCTATTTTATTGTTTGTTATTATTATTCATATTATATCTAAATAAAATAATTAAAATAAAACAATAATTAACATAAATATATGTTTTATGTGTACACATTATACACAACACATTACAACATCAACAACACAAAAATTACATAACAAACACTATACAACACAACACATACATCAATTTATATTTTTATATTGTATCAATTTTATATTATATATGGATTTTTAAATGTATTTTTAACCAGCATAGATCCAAATCCTAGGTCTTATCAAGCGTCGAGAGGGACAACTATCAGCTTTGGTGTGATTCAGACCAAAAGACACATCATTTTATTTAAGGTCTACATATAATATTTTTATTATTAATATTTAATACTATTTATGGTCGACATATAATATTTTTATTATTTTTTATTTTGTTAGGAAAGAGCATTACAACATCTCCTTGATATATGGTTTTAAAACCATGTGCAAAGCCCTCCTAAAACCATGGGTTGTTTAGGAGGCCTTGGACATGGTCTTAAAACCATTTGAAATGACCTCCTACACCATGAACGCTAAAACCATGGGTTGTTTGGGAGGCCTTGCACATTGTTTTAAAACCATTTGCAAGGCTCTCTTAAACCATGTACAATAAAACCGTGGGTTATTTAGAGGTCTTGCACATGGTTTTAAAACCATGTGCACGACCAACATTTTTTTTGTGGATAATTCAATTTTTAATTTTTTTATTATTTTGTTAAGTAGGAACATTACAACATCTCCCCCATATTGTGTTGTTTTTCTGACCGATATTTTTTTGGTTGATAATTAATTTTTTATTGTTTTCTTAGGTAGGAACATTACAACATCTCCCCCATATTAGGTTGTTTTTGTGGCTGGCATTTATTTTGGATGATAATTAAATTTTTTATTTTTTATGGCCGACATTTACAAGAGGAATGTTACATGGGGAACGTTACATAACGTTACACGATCTCCCCCATGCTCGGATATAGAGCGCCTCTCGACGCAATAATGGAATTGTTTTTTATATAAATGCTTGCAAATGTAATGTATTTATGCCTTTTGTATTAGATTTAATGTTTTTATATAAATGTTTGTAAATATATAATGCTTACTTATAAGACTTGTAAAAGATATTTTTTTTATTATTTAAACCAAAAAAATTATATAAATAAATTAACTTACTAAAATATGCAATAGATTATAAATTATTTGCTATAAATGTAATGGTTGTAATAAAATTATTTTTTTAATTATTTAAACACACAAAAATTAAAAATATTAATCTATTACATTATGAACCACAAATTATATAAACAAACTATTATATGATTCAATAGATTATAAAATATTTGTAACTTCTTAAATGATTTAATAGATTATAAAGTATTTGTAAAAAAAATAATACAGTAATAAAAATATTTTTTTAATTATTTAACCTAAAAATAAAAAATATTAAATTATAAAATATTTGTATAAAAAAAGAGTACAAATGTAAATGTAAACAGTTGTAATTTTATTTTTTAAATTATTTAAATTTAAAAAACAAACATACTAACTTATTAAATTATGAGAAGCAATTTATATAAACTAGTTAACTTAAGAATTGTAATACCAAAAAAATTAATTATTTAAACTAACAAATATAAACATATTAACTAATAAAATTATTAACTTGCAAATGAAATGCTTGTAATAAAAAAATAATTAATTATTTAAACCAACAAAAATAAACATATTAACTAATTAAATTATTAACTTATTTACTTGCAAATGCTTGTAATAAAAAAAATAATTAATTATTTAAACCAACAAAAATAAACATATTAACTAATTAAACTATTAACTTATTTGTTAAGATTTTTATTTAAATAATTGAGCAAACCATAAATTATAAAATGACATATGAACTTGGAAATAAAATAATGAAAAATACATATCAAAACAAAAATTAAATTTAAAAACACCAACTAAATCAACTCAACTTATAAGAAGAGACATCTCAAATATAGCTTTGACCATAACTATCTTGAGAGATTTAAAAAAGGGATTACCCTTTCTCAATTTATTTATTGATATATGAGTTTTATTGTTACATAAAAAATATTATTTACAGTTAAAAAAATGAGATTATCTTTTTAATTATTTAACCCACAAAAATTAAAAATATTAAATTATAAAATATTTGTATAAAAATTTGGTGCAAATGTAAACCGTTGTAATATATATTTTTTAATTATTTAAACCCACAAAAATAAACATATTAACTTTGTAACCTAGCTACAACTGAAAAGTATATATTTTTATTTATTTGAGAAAACATTATGTTAAAATTATTGTAAACTTTTATGACCAAGTTGGTCAAGGATGACTATAATTGAATATTTATTTATTTTAATAATTAAATAGAAGAGACACCTATCCAAATGAGACTGTTGAAAGAGTGTTCACTGACCCACTAGGAGGAATGAGCAGCTATAGAAGGCTGATTGACAAGTGGCAGCACTGGCATTTAACTTTCTAGCTGTTGTAGGAAGCAAAATCCCTAAAATTGTGGTCATGTTCCCTAAGAAGGAGAATTGAGCAGGTTACTCATTTAATTTCAAAACTGACCCAAAGACCTAGGTAATCTTATAAATACCATCGAATTGAGCAGGAGGCTTACTACATTATTTTTGGAAGGGAATGAACCTTGCGACTGCTATAAATTGAAAAATTCAGGTACACAAGGAATTCAGTGAGGGGATAGCTAAAATTGCTAAGTTAAGTCTGCTCTTGAGTGCTAAGTTGCAGAGAGCTTCTGCGTGTGCTATTATTATCTAGCAATCTTCGTCCTAGTGGTTTAGTGAATAGGCTCGGGGGACTTGAGAAACTAATCTTGGATGCTTCAGGAGATGGTTGGGTGGAACAATCTCCTTTGGGTGTTTGTCCCCCTTCTGCAAATTATCCAGGTTCTAAACTGTTTGTTTTTTATTTGCAATTTTATTTTATATATGTATTTTGTTTATGTAGAATGTGTAATGTTTACAGACTTTTAATGGTATCTGCGTGTAAAAGAAAAGTTGTAGTTATTTCCTTATGATATTATAAACAATTTTTCTGATGTATATTACTCGAATAGATGTAAAATCCATCATTATAGTTGTAGATTATAATGATCGATGATTTATGGATAAGGTATTTCTCCTTCAACTAGTATTAGTTGCATTACAGTTATTTTAATTAGGATTGCTAAGTTTCAAACTAGATTTCGAATCTCCCTCTTATCACTTAGTGTACCTAATATTTACCTAGACATGTATTATATAATTATATTTTCTTATCAGCAATAACCAAAACTAGGGTTTATAAAACTAATTTCTAAACTGCTATAGAACCTCATTATAACCCTTCAGTTTTCGACAGGGTTCTATTAAAATGGTTCTTTTACGTAATTATACTTTATAATATTTTAAACAACTATTACACAATTTTATGATGTACATGATTAGTATACCTTATGTAATTATATATTAAAAATCCTAACCAAAAGTTAATCTCATTATATCAAAGATGAAAATCCTGTAACTCTTGACAATGAGAGAGTATACCTATAGTACTAGGGTTTTATAAAGAAAATCAATAATGAATTTTAAATCAAAACGAAACTGTTCAACCTTGGTTTCAATATTTTACAAATCCAAATAGAACCATTAATATTTTTTCCTCACGATCCCATCCTAAACAAATCAAAATAGAGTAATGGCCTTAGAGTCGTAACTGCTAAACAAATCCAATATTTATCCAACCCAGTACTAAAGTAGAAATGGACCTTCGACCTTAAAAGGATTTTTAATAAACTAGTGTTCAATTTACAATAATAATTAAGTAATAATTTATTAGGTTTCTAGATCGAGAACTTCTTTCAGCTAAAAACAAGAAATAAGAACTGTTCCATCCTAGTAAACAACCAATTCATAAATTTTATCCAAAACCGAATTCAAATCCCATAGGGGTAGTTTTATCCTCATATCGTAAAAGAAATTATAAACTAGATCCATCTGCTACTAACTCCAACACTTACGACGTGTTGGAAAATATTTTCCCTATTTCATTAAGAGAGCATTGCTATAAAATAAAAATAACCAAAATCCAAACAGAGCAACGGCCTCTCGGCCTTAACAATATATTTATTTAGCTACTGCAGAATTCATAAAGGGCCACATGACCTTAATAGAGAACATGAATAATAAACTATAGAGTCTTAACCATGGAAACATTCATACTACCAATCCAAGAAAACTAATCAACTGTAAAAACATGTTATTAAGCCCTTACGAGAGTATATTTTATTTTAAACAAAAACTCTACAAGTATGGAGCGACAGCCGAAAGGACTAAGCAAACACTCCAGAAGTTCTCTAAAACCACAACAAGATTTTCAAATACAATACAGTTCTTCAACAATTACAGTCAAGGAGGATTTCTCCTTTAAAAACCACTTCTAAATACAACAATCCAAAAACCAAGTAAGTTACCATGGATATAACGACATGAAAATCCTAGGAAAAATCTAGGACAAGAAGTGTTGGTTAAGCCACAGGTCCCACAATCCTCAGAGCCACTGGAGAACAAGGGACAGGTCTTACCAAGACCAAAATGCCATAATTTTGCAAAGACCATTTAATAACCAACGCACTAGTCTAGATACCGAACCTCCTGCACATGAAACCACAGAGGTTAAAAACCTTGAAGAACTTAAACTACTTTTCATCTTAGCAAAAAAATAGGGTAAACCAAAGAAGAAAACTTACCCTGCAAATATTTTAGATTATGTCAGCAATAAGAGTTCGTTGCTGCATTGTAGAAACATGCCACCAAGGAAGAACGACAGAACACCAAGTGTTGCAGAAGCGAAACGAATGGGTAATCCATGAAGCCAACTTCTCACATACAAATATGATACAAAGATCATACATTAAAAGGTGATGCCATTAGCATGGAGGCCGAAGGATGAGTCTAAGGGATCAACTTCCCTCTACCTCTGTTTTCGCCACTGTGTTGCACAAATGAAATGCAGCAGTAGAGCAACAACGAAAAACTAGGGGCAATTAAACCCCTTAGGGTTTTTGTGACGTGACTACATGCCTACCAACTGGTGCATTCAAAGCCTTCACATGGCTGTGTTTGGTAGCATTTAATCCAACACCAAGACATCAAATCATTTCAGTTTTCAAACTTTGGCCTTTCTTGGTTGGTTTAATGTTTTCATTGCATGCTTATAATATCAGATGGTAAGGGTATTTTTGACTTCCTTTTTAACTTTTGATAAGGCCTTTACTTAGGATTTTATGGTATATCCTAGTTAGGACCTTACTGTTGGCCTCCTATTTTGACTGTTCAGCACTATATTTTCTACTTAAAAGTACCATGAAATCAAGTAATATTTAGATTTATCTAGTTATGTTTGTGCTTGATTATGCCTTTTGAAGAGCAACGTTGCAAGGTGTTTTGGCAGGTGATTTTTAATATTTTTTTCATTGTATTTCATTATTTTGCTTTGTTTTTATTTATATAATGAAACCTTTAGTTTTCATTTAATAATTGGTCAATTGATAAGTCTTCATTGTTCATGTAGTGGTCTTTTGGCTGTTCCATTCAACGCCTGTCTCGGCACTCGAGAGGTGTATGTCGACTGTTACAGAGATTTGGGGGATTTTATTGCCGGGATAACATCTTGTTTGATTTCCAATCGCTTCCAGGACGCAGGTGCAGTTATCCAGTGCTGTTCTGAGGATGTCATTTGCTCAAAGTGGCATTCCCGTCATTAATCAGGAACCTGATTTCGGGCTCAATTTCTGAGCAATTGGTTGGGAGTTATTCAAAACGGTTCGAAACCCACTTCACAAATGGCCCTGTTTACCCTTAATTACGAGAAATTTTCAGAATTTCTAAACAAATGTGGAGAAATCCTTTCTGGAACAGACGTGGTTTTTCCAGATTTTGGTGTTGGCCGTTTTCTGGGTAGTTGCACGAATTTTTGAATTTTGGGATGGATCTTGTCCATCTATCCATGTATAAATAAATATTTAGGAGGGATGCACAGGAAGAAGACACTGTAACTCTATTTTTTATTAATTGATCAAGCGTTTATCCTCTCAAGGTTTTGATTTTAGACTTTCAGGCGTTGAAGGCAGGGCCCACCTTCAACCCCAATCATTTGTGTATAAATGTTGCTGGTATTGCTGTAAGTAGAGTGATGTTGCATATTTGACACTGTTTTTATAATGAAATATTAATGACTTTGTTTGCTTGTGATTTGGAATGGGATTTATGTTTGTAGAAGACTAGTTGATATTATATGTATTCGGTTGAGCCTGTAGAATCGATTTAGCAAAGTAGTAAGAGTGGATTTGGATTTTAAAACTCTTTGACTCCCAGCGTGATACTGCTCGTTTGATGGTTACAGCCCTTGATTAAAGAATCCGTTCAGAGTTATAGAATTTATAAAAACTGTTTGATGAATTCGATTGTATTCAGTTTGTTGTAGAATTGAGTACTTAATAGAGGATTGAAAATAGACTGGGATTTCATATTTCTTTTACTGCCAGCGTGATATTGATTAGTGGATAACTCCAATACTTGTTTAGAATCCTTTTGGCTATCAAGTTTACAAGAATGTGGGGTATTCTAGGATTGTATTGTGTGGATGTTAAAAAGAATTTGCAGTATTTGTTGAATTAGCAGAGGATTTAAAGATTTCAGTTTACAGAGTATCTAGGATTGGCTATATAAGACTTTATGTTATGCTTTTGTTTATTTCATGAGCTGGAACGAACTTAAAACGAAGAGTTACAGTCCATTAAGTATTTGACAGTGTTGTTTCTATGGTGTGAAAACAAGTTTTGCAGGATAGGCAAATGAGCTTGAGTGTGTAGTTCTGAATAGTTCCAATATTCTTGTGTGTATATTTGACATTAGCAGCAAGTTAAATTTCCTTTTGTTAACTGTTGTGAATGATTTAGGGTTAAGGAGAGATAGGTTTCATTTCAGTAGTTGTTTGAGAGTGACAAGAGTTTATATAAATTATGGCATTAGATTCTTTAAGGTTAATGGTTGGAGTCTTAGATACAATAGAAGATCGTTAAGCTTGGCTCAGCATATTCATTTTGTAGGTCAGATTGGAACTAGGGTTTTCCTTTACTAAGTTATTTACTTGCTTGGTTGTTTACCTTGAAGAATAGAGTGATAACTAGCATAAGGTTGCTGTAGCTTAAGGTTGCTGTAGGTTACATTAAATTTGACAGTGTTGTAGACTGTCAGATAGGGGTTAGCAAGCTGATTCTCTTTTCTTTGGGATAGACTTAATAACTCTTGGCATTTGATCATTTAGTGGAGTAATAGTTCCATCAATTACATTTTGTTTCTTTGTCTATGAGTTACCCTAGGCATGAGCATTGAAACCACTTTGCCCGCACATATGGTGTAGCAGCGCGAAGTATACGTATCCTGGTTGACAATTAAATTGAAGGTAAATTAAATAACAATAATTTTACCCAACACTTACATTTTATCTAGGAGGTTTTAGGCCTTGTCATATTCACATGCAAGAATTTTCATAAAAATGCATTAGCTATATGAGCTAAGTAAGACCCGTATCTCGTTTCCCTTAGCATCTAAGCCTGGTAAAACAAACATCCCATGAAAAACATAAACAACTAGCACAACAAATTTAAACGACAGAAAAATGAGTGACATTCTTTCATAAAAATAAAATAGTGTCGCCATAGTTTTAAGTCGTAGCAAACAATCATCATAAAGAGACATCTATGTCATCGATAAGAGACTCCAAACTTCCTAGTAAAAATATTTTGAATTTTCGTCATCCCTTGGTTGCAGTAAAAACATATTTCACATATTTTAGTTGTTGTAACTGTGTCTTTTATTTGAAACGTAACTTAAAGCAAATGTAAGGGCTATTTTAACCTTTATTTTTGCAGTTAGTTTATTTATTGATTTTTTTTTACGAAAAATTGGTGACTTTACATGTGGTATCAGAGCGAGTTTCCAAACACTAGGCCTGATTGTCTCACTCGCATACAAACAGGAAACAAAATATACTGATCATATTTTAAATTTATTTATGTACAGAAATATAAAAATTGTGTTTTGCAGGAAAATGGAAGGCGTTGAGGCATTTGTTGAAAATGAATCCCATCACAATAATCCAGACAACATTTATGTGGAATTAAATAATCAACCCTCAAAGTTACTTCAAACAGTAAAAGAGTTAAAAGATGATCTAAAAACTGTGAAAGTAGACAATAAAATAATTTTGGAACTAAATCATATTTTACTAGACAAAATACACAACAGAGATGAATATAAAATAAATGCGTATGAAACTAATTCTAGAACAATATCATACAAACACAAGGGTAAGAAATTAAAATTTTCTAATAGTGAATCTTCTTTAGGAATTAAAGTAAGGTTGCATAGAGGAAGGTATAAATACACAAGTGAAAGTAGTGAAAGCGATCATAGTCTTAGAAAAAGGAAGTATAAACCTTATGAAGAAATCTTAGGAGAATTTAAAAAGATAAAGCCTCCCATGTTTAGCGGGGAAGTGGAAAGGGTGAAGAAGCCAAGGCTTGGTTATCAGGGATGCAAAAGTAATTTCAGATTTATAATTACTCAAATAGGCTGAAAGCCTGGATGGCTATTTACAATCTACCCGAAAAAGCTGACATTTGGTGGCAGGACATAAAAAGAGTAAAAAACCTTAAAGAAAAGTATTTAACTTGGAGAGTCCTTAAAAAGTACTTTAAAAGGAAATTTTGAAAGTACTTTAATCCAAAGTCTCTTGAAGAGGCAATGAGAAAAGCCGACTTACGTTACAAACAGAGTAAGAAGAGAAAAATCATTCCTAACTGGAAGAATAAGAGAACAAGTAACTTTGATTAGAAAAGATAAGTCTTTAAGCCTAATACAAGTTTCAGAAATAACTCTCGGAATTTCTCTAAGAATAAATATCAAGATTTTAAAGGTAAAACAAAGAAAAATATTACAAGTACAAAAGGCAAAGATATGCCTAATAATTATGTTAAAAATAATGAACATAAGGAACCTGTAAAGTGCTGGGAATGTCAAGGAACGCATTATGCCAAGTATTGTCCGAATAGAAAGGGGAACTTCAATAATGTTCATACCATTCAGGAAGAGGAAACAATTGGAGATGTAGGTAATTAAATGCTCAGAATAAATGCAGCCTTGGAAAATCGACAGGATGAACATGAAACCTCCATGGTGGAAATACAAGATATGATAAAAAACCAGCCTATTTCCATTCTGATTGACCCAGGTGCTAGTTTAATCTATGTTTCACCTAACATAGTGGAAAAATGCAATTTATATTTGAAAAGGTTTGCAAAGTCTTGGCTAGTCCAGTTAACTACATGGACTAAAAGAAACGTAGTTAATTATGTTGAAAACTGTGACTTGTTCATGAGTCAGTTCAAAACTCAAGTAAATTTAAATGTATTACTGTTAGGATCCTATGATGTTTTAATAGGTATAGATTGGATGGAAAGACATCAAGTAGTTTTAAATTGTTTTTAGAAAACATTTACTTGTTTAAATGATAAAGGAGAAATGATTACAGTCAAAGGAATACCTAGAAATTTTCTGTTAGATAAATCTCAACCTTACAAATGAAAAAGGCTATAAGAAACTTGTTCTAAAGTATTTTTTGTAGATATAATAAATAAAGAACACATGGATAAAGAAGATAAGCTGAAATTCGATGATATTCCAATCCTACAAGATTTCTCTGATGTTTTCTCCGAAGAAATTCTAGGATTAACTACAAAGAGAGATATGGATTTTATGATTGAATTAGTACTAGGAGCTGTACCTAATTCAAATGATCCTTATCGAATAAAATTTTTAGAACTTAACCAATTAAAATTACAACTACAAGAACTGATAGAAAAAAACTATGTAAAACCAAGTATTTCCCCTTGGGGAGAACCTGTCTTATTTGTTAAAAAGAAAGACGACACATTACGTCTATGTATAGACTACTGTCAATTGAACAAAATGGAAATTAAAAATAGATATCCTCTGCCCTGCATCAATCATCTATTTGATCAAATATGCGGAGCGACGATATTTTAAAAAATAGATTTGAGATCTACATATCAACAAGTCAGAATTAAAGACAAAGATATTTTTAAAACCACTTTCAGAACTAGATACTGACACTATGAGTTTGTGGTTATGCCCTTTGGGCTAACAAATGCTCCAGCAAATTGTATGTGTTTAACGAACATTGTCTTAAGTAAATACTTAGATAAATTTGTAGTTGTCTTCATAGATGACATATTAATTTACTCAAAAACAAAAGAAGAACATGATGAACACTTGCTGATTATACTACAGGTTCTAAGAGAACATAAACTGTATGCTAAATTCAGTAAATGTGAATTATATAAAGAAAAAATACAGTATCTAAGTCATGTGATATCCAAGGAAGGAATATCAGTAGACCCAGATAAGATAAAAGCAATAATTGATTGATTTGTTCTCAAAGATGTAATAGATGTATAATCATTCATGGGAATTATAGGTTATTACCAGAAATTTATAGAGGGATTCTCGAAGATCACGAATCCCATAACATCATTACAGAAAAAGGGAAAAAGATTTGTTTGGGATAAAAAGTGTGATGAGAGTTTAAATAAATTAAAAGAACTATTAACTACTGCACCTATACTAAAAATAGCATATCCAAATAAAGATTTTATTGTATGCGCTGATGCATGCAATGAAGGTTTGGGTGGAGTATTAACACAAGAAGGTCACGTAATCGCTTATGAATCAAGGAAACTATAAACACATGAAAATAATTATGTAACTTATGACTTAGAGCTGGCTTCCATAATTCATGCTCTAAAAATGTGGCGCCATCATCTAATTGGTAAAATATTTTTGTTAATGTCTGATAACATAAGTTTGAAGTATTTGTTTGATAATAAAAAATTTGAACACAAGGCGATCTAGATGGTTATATTTTCTTAGTGAATATGATTTTGAAATCAAACACATCAAAGGAAAGTAAAATAAAGTGGCTGATGCCTTAAGTAGAAATGCAATAACGAACTTTTTAGCTGCCAATAGCAGTTATAAAAAAGAATTAGATGATAAATTAGAAGAAGGGATACAAGTGGACACACAATACCAAAATCTAAGAGAAAATGTAACTCAGAATGAATATGAAAATATAAAAATAGATTACAATTTAAATGAAAAAAGGCTTAATGCTGTATAAAAACGGACTTTATGTGCCTAACATACCAAAAATTAAACTACTTAATTTAAATGAAGTACATAAGAGTCCTTATTCCGGACATCTGGGGTATCAAAAGATGATAACAATGCTAAGAAAAGAATACCTTTGGCCTAATATGAAGAATTAAGTTGCCGAATATATAGCTAGGTGTATAGAATGTCAGCAAGTTAAAGATGAACATCAAAACCCAGCAAGTCTTTTGCAACCACTACCAATTCCAAATTGGAAATGGGAAGTTATCAATCTTGATTTTATAACTAGACTGCCTAAAAATCAGAAACAAAATGATTATATCATGGTAGTGGTAGATAAACTAAGAAAGGAAACACAATTTATACTTGTTAAAACAACCCATAAAGATGCTAAGATTGCTGACATCTTTATGAAGAATTTTTTTCGGTTGCACGAAATTCCGAAGGTAATAATTTTTTATAGCGATCCCAAGTTTACTGGTAATTTTTGGAAGTCATTGTTTGAAGGACTAAATACTAAATTGATTTTCAGTACTACTTGTCATCCTTAAATGGATGGACAAACAAAAAGAGTCAATCTAGTACTAGAAGGCATGTTACAAATGTATGTTAGAGACTATCCCAAGAAATGGGAAGATTATTTGCACTAAGTTAAATTTGCGTATAATAATCATTATCAAGCTTCAACTAAACTTAGTCCTTTTGAAATATTATATGGTAGGAAATGTAGCACTCCCATTACATGGAGTAATCCAGTTTCTAGATTGATGTTAGGACCTGACTTGTTAAAAGATCTGGAACTAACAACGAAACTGATACAAAGAGATTTGAAAACTGCTCAAGACAGACAAAAGAGTCATACAGGCCTTAAAAGAACTCATAAAGAATTCCAAGTAGGTGAGCATGTATTTGTTAAGGTAAAACCCTGAAAAATATCCTTTAAGTTGGGGAACTGTGCTAAATTAGCACCCAGGTATTGTGGACCATTCAAAATATTGGCAAGGGTTGGACCAGTGGCTTATCAGTTAGATTTTCCACCTAATATTAGAATACATAATGTCTTTCAAATTTCCATATTAAAAAAGTATGTGCATGATGCTACTCATGTGATCGACTGGAATGTTATTCAGGTAGAACCCGAAGGATATTTTCAGGTGGAACCAGAGTGTATTCTCGACAAGAGGGAAAGTTTTCTTCGGAATCACACCATTGGACAGGTAAAGGTGCAATGGAAACACCTTATTCTAGATGAAGCAACCTGAGAATTGGAGAGTCATATGCTGGAGGCATATCTAGCTCTGTTCTAGGAAGACTCAGAATAAACTTAAGCAACATCGAGCATGATGTTGAACTTAAAGGGGGGTGTTTATAACCCACCTAAAACTCAAAAATAAACATTTTTATTTATTTGAGAAAACATTATGTTAAAATTATTGTAAAGTTTTATGACCAAGTTGGTCAAGGATGACTGTAATTGAATATTTATTTATTTTTATAATTAAATAGAAGAGACACCTATCCATAGGAGACTGTTGAAAAAATGTTCACTAACCCACTATGAGGAATGAGCAACTATAGAAGGCTAATTGACAAGTGGCAGCACTGAAATTTCACTTTCTAGCTGTTGTAGGAAGCAAAATCCCTAAAATTGTGGTCATGTTCCCTAAGAAGGGGAACTGAGAAGGTGGCTCATTTAATTTCAAAACTGACTCAAAGACCTAGGCGATCTTATAAATACCATCGAATTGAGAAGGAGGCTTACTGCATTCTTTTTGGAAGGGAATGAACATTGTAAGTGCTTCAAACTCAAAAAGTCAGGCACACATGGAATTCAGTGAGGGGATAGCTAAAGTGAAATTTATGAGTTAAGTCTTCTCTTGAGTGCTAAGTTGCAGAGAGTTTCTGTGTGTGCTATTATATAGCAATCTTCATCCTAGTGGTTCAGTGAACAGGCTCAGGGGTCCTGAGTAAGTAATATTGGCTGCTTCAGGAGATGGTTGGGTGGAACAATCTCCTTTGGGTGTTTGTACCGCTTCTGCAAATTATCCAGGTTATAAACAGTTTGTTGTTTATCTGTGATTTTATTTTATATCTATATTTTGTTTATGCAGAATGTGTAATGTTTACAGAGTGTTAATGGTAACTATTTTATATGGTATCTTTCTGAAAAGGAAAAGTTGTAGTTATTTCCTTATGATGTTAGAAATATTTTTTCTGATACATATATTACTCTAATAGTTGTAAAATCCATCATTATAGTTGTATATTATAATGACCAATGATTTATGGACAAGGCATTTCTCCTTCAGCTAGTATTAGTTGCATTCCAATTATTTTAATTAGGATTGATAAGTTTCAAACTAGAATTCAAATCTCCCTCTTATCACTTAGTGTACCTAATATTTACCTAGACATGTATTATATAATTATATTTTCTTATTAGTAATAACCAAAACTAGGGTTTATAAAACTAATTTCTAAACTTCTATAGAACCTCATTATAGCCCTTTAGTTTTCGACAGGGTTCTATTAAAAGGGTTCTTTTACGTAATTATACTTTATAATATTTTAAACAACAGTTAAACAATTTTGCGAAGTACATGATTATTATACCTTATGTAATTATATATTAAAAATCCTAACCAAAAGTTAATCTGATTATATCAAAGATGCAGATCCTGTAACTCTCGACAATAAGAGAGTATACCTATACTACTAGGGTTTTACAAAGAAAATCAATAATGAATTTTATATCAAAACCAAAATGTTCAAACTTGGTTTCAATATCTTACAAATCCAAACAAAAATATTATTATTTTGGCCGCACAACCCCATCCTAAACAAATCAAAATAGAGTAATGGCCTCACGGCTGTAACTATTAAATAAATCCATTATTACTCCAACCTAGTACTAAAGTAGAAATGACCCTTCAACTTTAAAAGGATTTTTAATAAACATGTGTTCAATTTACAATAATAATTAAGTAATAATTTATTAGGTTTCTAGATCAAGAACTATTTTCAGCTAAAAACAAGAAATAAGAACTGTTCCATTTTAGTAAACAACCAATTCATAAATTTCATCCAAAACCGAATTCAAATCCCATAGGGGCAATTTTATCCTCATACTGTAAAATAATTTATAAACTAGATCTATCTTCTACTAACACCAACACTTACGACATGTTGGGAAATATTTTCCCTATTTCATTAATAGAGCATTGCTCTAAAATAAAAATAACCAAAATGAAAACAGAGCAGCGACCTCTCGGCCTTAACAATATATTTATTTATCTACTGTAGAATTCACAAAGGGCCTCATGACCTTAATAAAGAATGAGAATAATAAACTACAGAGTCTTAACCATGGCAACATTCATACTACCAATACAGCAAAACAAAATCAATTGTAAAAAAAATGTTATTAAGCCCTTACGAGAGTATATTTTATTAAAAAAAAACCCTACAAGTCTGGAGCGACAACTGAAAAGACTGAGAAAACACTCAATTTCTCTAAAACCACAACAAGCTATTCGAATACATTACAGTTCTTCAACAATTACAATCAAGGAGGATTTCTCCTTTAAAAACCACTTCTAAATACAACAATGCAAAACCAAGTAAGTTACCATGGATATAACGACATGAAAATCACAGGAACAGTCCAGGATAAGAAACGCTGGTTAAGCCACAATACCCACAAGCCTCAGAGCCACTGGAGAACAAGGGACATGTCTTACCAGGACCAAAACGCCATAATTTTGCAGAGACCATTGAAGAACCAACGTAGTAGTCCATACACTGAACCTCCTACACATGAAACCACAGAGGTCAGAAAAATTGAAGAACTTAAACTACTTTTCATCTTAGTGAAACAATAGGGTAAACCAAAGAAGAAAATGTACCCTGCAAATATTTTAGACTACACTGCTGATAGTAAGAGTTCGTTGCTATGTTGTTGAAACACGCCACCAAGGAAGAATGACAGACCACTAAGTGTTGCAGAAACGGAACTAAAGGGTAAGCCACGAATCCAACTTCTCACATACAAATCTAATACAAAGATCATACGTTAAAAGGTGAGGCCATTAGCTTGGATCCTAAAGGCCCAGGCCAAGGGCTTGAATTCCCTCTACCTTTGTTTTCGCTACCGTGTTGCACAAATGAAATGCAACAGCAGACCATCAACAAAAAACTAGGAGCAATTAAACCCCTTAGAGTTTTTGCGACATGACTACATGCCCGCCAGATGGTGCATTCAAAGCCTTCATATGGCTGCGTATGGTAGCATTTAATCCAACACCAAGACATCAAATCATTTCAGTTTTCAAACTTTGGCCTTTCTTTGTTGCTTTAATGTTTTCATTGCATGCTTATAATATTGGATAGTAAGGGTAGTTTCAACTTCCTTTTTAACTTTTGATAGGGCCTTTACTTAGGATTTTATGGTATATCCTAGTTAGGAACTTGCATTTTAACTAGGAGGTTTTAGGCCTTGTCGTATTCACCTGCAAGAAGTTTCATAAAAATGCATTAGCCATATGAGCTAAGTAAGACCCGTATCTCATTTCCCTTAGAATCTAAGTCGGGTAAAACAAACATCCAATGAAAAACATAAACAACTATCACAACGACTTTAAACGACATAAAAATGAGTGACATTATTTCATAAAAGTAAAATAGTGTCGCCATAGTTTTAAGTCGCAGCATACAATCATCATAAAGAGACATCTATGTCATAGATAAGAGACTCCATACTACCTAGTAAAAATATTTTGATTTTTCGTCATCCCTTGGTTGCAGTGAAAACATATTTCACATATTTTAGTTGTCATAACTGTGTTTTTTATTTGAAACGTAACTTAAAGCAAATGTAAGGGCTCTTTTATCCTTTATTTTTGTAGTTATTTTATTTATGGATTTTTTTTTTTTTTACGAAAATTAGTGATGTTATAAACTTGTTAGATTATGAGTCACAATTTATATAAACTAGTTAAGTTATTAAATGATGCAATAAATTATAAGATATTTCTATAGAAAAATGTTGTAAATGTAAGGATTGTAATAAAAAAAACTTAAATTATTTAAACCAACAAATATAAACATATTAACTAATTAAATTATTAACTTGCAAATGTAATGCTTGTAATAAAAAAAAATTCAATTATTTAAACAAACGAAAATAAACATATCAACTAATTAAATTATTAACTTACTTGTTTAAATTTTTATTTAAATAATTGAACAAACCATAGAATATAAAATAACATATTAATTTGGAAATAAAATGATGCAAAATTCATTGAAAAATACATATCAAAACAAAAATTGAAATCTAAAAGCACCAATTAAATCAAGTCATAAGAAGAGACTTCTCAAGATAGCTTTGGCTATGATTATGCTTGAGAGATTTGAGAAAAGACTTACCCTTTCTTAAAAAAATAAGAATACAATTTTATTAATATATAAGTTTTATTGTTACATAAAAAATATTATTTACAATTTAAAAAATAAAATAAAATTCTAATAATTCATTTTCTTCTCTCCACCAACATTTCCCAAAGTGCTTGAACAAAAATTCTTCATCTCTCCACCGACATTTCCCAATGTGCTTTAACAAAAATTCTCCATCTCACTTTACATGTCCCACTCTTTTTCAAAAGGTTTTCCACTTCATCTACGTGGCAAAAAAAACTTAATAAACAACAAAATAAAACTAACTTTGATTAAAATATAATCCAAAATAAATAAAACTAACTTATAAAAATTAATAACTTATAAAATTTAATACATTATATATTTGAAATTATTTCATATTAACATTAAATAACTCACATAGTAATAATGTGAAAACAATTTATTGTGTATCAAATACATTTAAAAACAAACAAAAAACATCATACCTTAATAATCATGCACTTTCTCTAATCAATACTAGCACAAACTCAAATAAATTTAAAAACAAACTAAAAACATCGCACCTTAATAATCATGCACTTTCTCAAATCAATACTCACACAAATCATAAAAATGTAAAATTTTATTATAGATATTTATTCTAACATAATTAAATTTTATAAACTCAAAAAATAGTACACAATTCCATAATGTAAACTCTTACCTAAAATTTAAAAAATCCCAAAACAACATATCCAAAAAATAGAATCTAACCTAAAGTTCTAAAGCCGACATTGAAGATCATTAAATAAGAATGTGGATAAGAAAACAAAATTGAAAATCACAGGAATCTCAACAATTAAGCGAAAATTTAAACACCATAACTTAAACACTTACCTGTAATCTCAAAATTCAAAGGCATTTAAAATTCAACAATAATATGAATGGTCTTGTAGCTTTGCCTCTGCACTACAAAATAAACCAAACAATATTAATAAAAATACATTACATCGTTGTAATACTGTAAATTAAAATCAATACATTACCTTATAGAATTTGTTATATTCCATTGAATTCCTCTCGTCTGATTTTTATTATTTACTGTTTCATCTTTTCTCTCCACCCCCACAATTCAAACAAATACCCATCTTGTATCTCCACCCAATACTCTAAGCATATACAAGATAAAAAATGGAATACACAAAAACATAATCAAAATAAAATATAAGTAATCAAAATGAAAAAAAAACCGAAAAGTACACGTAAAAAAAAAAGCATGGCCATGCTTGCTTGAATATTAACACATAAAAAAAATGTAAACAAACTGACATTCAAATATCTACAAAATGGTTCATTCTCCTTTTTATCTTTTAATTTAGACTTAGCTCAGAAAAGTACTCTTCCCTTCTCAGCTCTGGAAAATCCTTAGAAGATCGTCAGCACATGTTAGTCCGTAACGCCCTTCTTTTGGCGTGGCGGCAACCCACCTAGAACTGAAAAATAAATATTTTTATTTATTTGAGAAAACATTATATTAAAAGTTATTGTAAATTTTTTATGACCAATGATGTTCAAGGGTGATTGAAATTTAATATTTATTTATTTAAATAATTAAAAAGGAGAGACACCTATCCAAAGGAGACCGTTGAAGAGTGTTCACTGATCTTCTAGGAGGAATGAGCAGCTGTAGAAGGATAAATGACAAGTGGTAGCACTAGCATTTCAATTTCTAGCTATTGCAGGAAGCAAAATCCCTAAAATTGTGGTCATGTTCCTTGAGAGGAGGAACTGAGTAGGTGGCTCATTTAATTACAAAACTGACCCAAAGACCTAGGAAATATTATAAATACCATCAAATTGAGCAGGAGGCTAATTACATTCCATTCCAAGTGATTAGACCCTTGTGAATTGCTACAAACTGAAAATTCTGGCACATAAGAGGAATTCGATGAGGGGATAACTAAAGTGAAATTGTTGAGAGTTAAGTCTACTAGTGAGTTTTACTAAGATGTAGATATTTATGTGTGGTTTGATACATAGCCTCTTCGTCCTGGTGGTCCAGTGAATAGGATTGGGGGTCCTAAAACAAGTGATTTGGCTGCTTTCTAGAGACAGTTAGGAGGAACAATCTTCTTTGGGTGGTTGTCCCCCTTCTGCAATTATCTAGGTTCTAGGCTGTTTTGTTTATTATCTGTGATTTTATTCTAAATCTGTATCTGGAAGTTTATGAATGTTGATAGGATTCTATAAATTAGTGATTGTTTTTAAATTAGAACAAGTTAAAAAGATCATAGTTCTCTATATTTTTTTTTTATGAAGTATGCCTTAATCTCTATAGAGTTTAATGGTGACTGTAATATAATATAACTGTACTATAAAAGAGAATTTGTAGATATTTTCCTATGATGTTAGAATCAATTTATGAGATTATTACCCTAATTTTTCTTATAGTTCAATAATTTACAGTCATAGATTAGGATAACCATTGTTAAGCAAACAATGCATTTTTCTTTTCATCTAGTTCTTACTTAATATACATCTAAATCTAATTAAAATTACTAAATTTCCAAGTGAGTTCGAAAAACCTCACTTATCACTTAGTATAATTGAGTTCACTCAGATAATATTTTATTGTCATATTTTTTTTACTAGTTTCTTGCCAATTAATTTTTTTTTAAGATCATAGTTTTATTCCTATAAACTTTCATTGCAGCCAAAAGGGCTAGTTATAGCTAGAAGATAAAGTACGCCTTAAAGAACTCAAACAAATTTATGCAAGAATAGATTAAACTTTGCANAAGCATAAACAACTAAAATTATACTTTTCAAACCATTTCTAGTTTAGGAGAAGTCACATATGAACTACTTAACATTTAAAAAACAAAACAAGTCATGGGTTCAAATCCTGTAACCCTTCGATAGCCAAATGATATATATACTAGTACAACTAAGGTTTAAAACATCAATGCTGAACTATAAATCAAGCATAATGATTTGCTAAGTTATATACGATAAATATATATATAACAATCCAATTTCAAACAATGACAGAGCTACAAACACAGTGGCCTCACGGCCCAAAAATATCCAACTAAAAATAAAATATTTTGCCCAAAAAGAAACTTAACACTAAATCAAGAATGTTGACAGACCGCAACCCTTATTGCAGGCCAAAGGCCATCGTAGTATTCTACTTTGGAGCCCATTAAAATAAAACAAATGATAGTAAACCTTTAAGGATGATTCACAACTATGCATACGGAAACATCAATTATCCTGTCAACGCCTCATGACTTAAACCCTTTTTATTTTACCTCATGATAAATAAACAAAGAAATATTCTTTATTTTCAAGGAATGAACTAAGCATTTGCAATGGCCATACGATCCTAAGAAACTTTAAAAAGGAAAAATTACAGTATTTACATCACAATGCGCGAAGCACAACACATAACAACATTATACTACAAATCTAGAGTCAAGATGGAAGGGAATAAACGACATTTAGTTTAAATGATTTCACAATTAACATAAGTGTGTAAATACAATGAGAAACCCTCATGAGATTCCCTTATGAAATAAAACAAATTTCAATTTCAAAGCGACATGAAACTCTATCTTAAATCCATAACAATGCTAACATTGTATTACATTGCGATCCCCTTCAGACTCCATGATCGATGGGTGGCTGTCTAATTAAAAAAAAAAAGGCCATAGGGCCAAATAACCAGAAGATTTACCAAAGTTTTAAGAAAAATTGCATAATGACTCCAACCATGAGGGCATGGTCTAGTTGCAGAGCTGCAAGTCTCATAGCCCAAGGAGCAAGGGACGAGGGTATCACGTCTTACTAGGACCAGATACCACCACCTTGAAACAAGTTCCTTGTCGTCAAATGCAATGAACCCAACACAAATACCTACAAACAACACGAAGAGGGTAAATGTAGTTTTAGATATGATAATTGAAAAAAGACTATTACCACTTATACGTAACCAAACACACCTTCAAACTACACAGAGGCATCTTTAGCAGCAAAGGCCACAACAAGCACTAAATGCCATGATAAGAGCGTCGTCACCTGCATTACAACATTGCTGAAAAACAAACCATTCTTGTTTTAAAATTGATGGATGATGAGGGCTGAGATCCTCGACTCTTCCATCATCATTCACACACTGTGAAATACCAAGCAACTCAAAGAAGAGTTCGTTTAACACAGAGAAGGCCAAAATATTGCAATGAGTTAGGTTTTACGACTTGACTGCATTCCAACTGGAAAATGTAAGGACTTCACGTGTCCTCTTAAATTCCACTTGGGGTATATTTCATCCAAAACCTCAAACTCTATAGTTATAAACCCTCGAATCTTATCATGGCTGCCATAGTATAATTTGATATGAGTGTTGTGATTTAAATCAAGCACATAGGTTATTTCTTTACCTAGAGATAGTGTTATTCTTAGCATGTACGACCTTTGCTTGTGTGTTGGTTTAGACCCTTTGGGGGGATTCTCTAGTAAGATGAACCTCCTCTTCATTGTACCTGTAAGAATTAAATGGTTTATGCATTAGCTCCAAAGATAAGTAAGACCATAATCCCATCCTCCTATCACCAGCATAAGGCTAACATTATTCTAGAGCATAACCAGCGAAATACATCATCTATAACTGTCGTAAATTAAATATGACGTTCTTTCATGTTTTGACGACAAGTAATGTAATTCATCATAACGGTAAGTCACACAATAATATTTTCATATTTGAGTCATTTATTGTTCAATGGATGAGACACTAAGAAAAAGTCAAGGATAGTATGGATTTATTTATCCTATATAGATGCAGTTAGACCTTTATTTAATATTTGTTTATTTATGAAATTTGGAGATGTTACATGTGGTATCAGAGTGAGTTTCCAAACACTAGGCTTGAAGATTGGCTCACTCGCATGCAAAACAATAAACAAAATATATTGATCGTGTTTTTAAAACTATTTATGTACAGGAAATATAAAATTGTATTTTACAGGAAATGAAAGGAGTTGAAGCATCTGCTGAAGATGGATCCCACCACAATAATCCAGATAACATATATGTGGAGTTAAATAATCAACAATCAGAACTGATTCAAAATTTAAAAGATCTAAGAGCTGAACTACAAACTATAAAGGGAGATAATGAAAGAATTATAAGAGCTCAAGAGGAACTAAATCCGATATTACTAGATAAAATACACAACGGAGGAAAAGATAAAATAAATGAGCATGAAACTGACTCTGGAATAGTATCATACAAACAAAAGGGTAAGAAATTAAGATTTGTTGATAGTGAAAGTAAATATTCTTCAGGAATAAAGTAAGGTCACACAAAGAAAAGTATAAATACTCTAGTGAAAGTAATGACAATGACATTGGTCCTAGGAAGAGGAAGTATAAACCATATGAAGAAATCTCAGGAGAATTTAAAAAGATTAAACCTCCTATGTTTAACGGAGAAGTGGAAAAAGGTGAAGAAGCTAGGGCTTGACTATCTGGTATGAACCAATACTTTTAGATTTATAATTACTCAAATAGGCTGAAATCCTGGATGGCTATCTACAACTTAACCGAAAAGTCAGGCATCTGGTGGCAGCACATAAAAAAAGTTAAAAACCTTAAAGAAAAATATGTAACCTGGAGAATCTTTAAGAAGTAATTTAAAAAGAAATTTTTATCTGAATAATATTATGAATAAAGAGATAAAGAGTTTTGTGAACTTAGACTAGGCTCAATGTCCATGAAAGAGTTAAGTAGTAAATTCCTAAGTTTATTAAGATATGTACCATAGATAATTGACAAAAATCCTAAGATACAAAGGTTTCTGAGTTGTTTGCCTCTTAATTTTGAAGACATAATTGAATTTGATAATCCAAAGACTCTTGAAGAGGCAATGAGAAAAGATAACTTCTATTACGAACATAGTAAAAATAGGAAAGAAAGAATACCTATCTGAAAAAATAAAAGAACAAGTAACTTTGATTAGAAAAGAAAAGGTTTTAAGCATAATAGAATCTTGAGAAATAATTCTCAAAATTTCTCTAAGAATACTTATCGAGGAACACATTTTAAAGGTAAAACACCACAAAACATTATAGCGCCATAAGGAAGAGACATGCCTAATAATTATGTTAAAAACAATGAACAGAAAGAATCTATAAAGTGCTAGGAATTCCTGGGACCTCATTACACAAAGGACTGTCCAAACAAAAGGAGAAACTACAGCAATGTACATACTATTCAGGAGGAAGAAGCTGTTGGTGATGTAGCAAATGAAATGCCCAGAATTAATGCAGCATTGGATAATCGATAGGTTGGTCATCAAATCTCCGTAGTGGAAATATAAGGTATGATACAAAACAAGTCTGTTTCTATTCTGATTGACCCAGGTGCTAGTTTCAGCTATGTGTCACCTAACATCGCAGAAAAATGCAATATACATATGAAAAAGTTTGCAAATTCTTGGTTGGTTCAGTTAGCTACAGGAACCAAAATAAAAGTAGTTAATTATGTTGAAAACTGTGAAATGTTTATGATTCAGTTAAAAACTCAAGTAAAGTTAAAAATGTATTACTGTTAGGGTCTTATGATGTTTTAATTGGTATGGACTGGATGGAAAAACATCAAGTGGTTTTAAATTGTTTTGAGCAAACAATTACTTGCTTAAATGATAAACTTAGAAAGAGTTATCGTCAATGGGATACCTAGGAAGGTTTCTATTAGAAAAATATCAACATTACAAATGAAAAGGCTGTATGGAAAGGTTGTAAAATTTTTCTGTACATATAATAAATAATGAGCACATGGGTAGAGAAGATAAGCTGAAATTTGATGATATTCCGATATTACAAGAATTCTCAGATGTTTTCTTGGAAGAAATTCTAGGATTACCTCAAAAGAGAGAGATTGATTTTACTATTGAGTTAGTAGCAGGAGCTGTACCTAATTCAAAGGCTCCTTATCGAATGAACATATTAGAACTTAACGAATTAAAACTACAACTACAAGAATTGATAGACAAAAATTACATATGACCAAGTGTATCCCCTTGGGGAGAAATTATCTTATTCGTTAAAAATAAAGACAGTACATTACGATTATGTATAGACTACCACCATATAAATAAAATGACAATTAAAAAAAGATATCCCTTTCCCACATCGATGATCTGTTTGATCAGATACAAGGAGCAACGATATTTTCAAAAATAGACTTGAGATATGGATATCATCAAGTCATGATTAAAGATGAAGATATTTTTAAAACTGCATTCAGAACCCGATACGAGGATTATGCGTTTGTAGTTTTCCCTTTGGGCTAACAAACACTCCAGCAACTTTCACGTGCTTAATGAATAATGTCTTAAATAGATACTTAGATAAATTTGTAGTCGTCTTCATAGATGACATATTAATTTATTGGAAAATGAAAGAAGAACATGATGAACACTTGCAGATAATACTATAGGTTATGAGAGAACATAAACTATACACTAAATTAAGTAAATGCGAATTCTTCAAAGATAAAATACAGTATCTAGGTCACGTGATATGCAAGGAAGGAATATCAGTAGACCCGGATAAGATAAAAGCAATAATGGAATGGTCTTTTACCAAATATGTATCGGATGTACGATCGTTCATGGGAATTACAGGTTATCACTAGAAATTCATAGAAGGATTCTCGAAGATTACGAATCCCATAACATCCTTGCAGAAAAAGGGGAAAACATATGTCTGGGATAAAAAATGTGAATAAAGTTCTAATAAATTAACAGAATTGTTAACTACTACACCTATACTAAAAATAATAGATCCAAACAAGGATTTCGTCGTGTGCACTAATGCATGCAAAGAAGGTTTGGGTGGATTACTAACACAAGAAGGTCATGTAATAGCTTATGAATTAAGGAAGTTAAAAACACATGAAAATAATTGTGCCACTTATGATTTAGAGCTGACTTCCATAATTCACGCGTTGAAAATGTGGTGTCATCATCTAATTGGTAAAATATTTCTGTTAATGTCTGATAACATAAGCTTGATATATTTGTTTGATCAACAAAATCTGAACGCAAGGCAAGCTAGACGGTTAGCTTTCCTTAGCGAATACGATTTCGAGATCAAACACATCAAAGGGATGGAAAACAAAGTGGTTGATGCCTTAAGCAAAAATGAAAGATTGAATTTTATAGATGCCATTAGCATCTACAAAACATAATTATATGATAAATTGGAAGAAGGGATAAAAATGGACAAAGAATACCAAAATCTAAGGGAAAAAGTAAATAACAATGAATCTGAAAATGTGAAAACAGATTACAATTTAAATGAAAAGGGCTTAATGATGTATAAAAACATACTTTATGTACCTAACATTCCAAAAATTAAATTATTGATTTTAAATGAAGTACATAAAAGTCCTTATTCCGGACAGCCGGGGTATCAAAAGATGATAACAATGCTAAGAAAAGAGTATTTTTGGCCTAATATGAAAAATGAAGTTGCTGAATATATATCTAGGTGTATAGAATGTCAACAAGTTAAAGCTGAGCATCGACACCCAGCAGAAATTTTGCAACCATTGAAAATTCCATATTGGAAATGGAAAATTATCAGTCTTGATTTTATAACTGGATTGCCTAAAAATAAGAAAAAAAAATATTCTATAATGGTAGTGGTAGACAAACTAAGAAATTAAACATATTTTATACCTGTTAAAACTACTCATAAGGCTGCTAACATTGTGGATATCTTTATGAAAGAATTTTTTTAGTTGCATAGAATTCCAAAGGTAATAATTTCTGAAAGAGATCCTAAATTTACTGGTAATTTTTGGAAGTCATTGTTTAAAGGACTAGATACTAAATTAAATTTCAGTACTTCTTATCATCCAAAAACAGATGGAAAAACAGAAAGAGTCAATCAAGTTCTAGAAGACATGTTACGAATGTATGTTAGAGACTATCCAAAGAAATGAGAAGATTATTTGCACTCAGTCGAATTTGCGTATAATAATCATTATCAAGATTCAACTAAACTTAGTCATTTTGAAATATTTTTTGGTAGGAAATGTAATACTCCTATTCCATGGAGTAATCCGGCTGACAAGTTGATGTTAGGACATGACTTGTTAAAAGAACTGTAACTTACAGTGAAACATGTACAAAGCAATATGAAAACTGCACAGGATAGACAAAAGAGTCATGCAGACCTTAAAATAAATAAGAAAGAATTCCAAGCAAGTGAGCATGTGTTTGTTAAGGTAAAACCAAGAAAGAGCGCCTTTCTGTAGGGGAGTTGTGCTAAATTAGCACCCAGGTATTAGGGACCATTCGAAATATTGACAAGAGTTGGACCAATGGCATATCAGTTAGCTTTTCCACCTAATATTAGAATACATAATGTATTTTATATTTCCATATTGAAGTAGTATGTGCACGATGCTACTAATGTGATCGGTTGGAAAGTTATTCAGGTAGAACCTGAAGGAGATTTTCAGGTGGAAACAGAGTGTATCCTTGATAGGAGGGAAATTTTTCTCCGGAATCACACCATTGGACAGTTAAAAGTGCAATGGAAGCACCTCAGTCGAGATGAAGAAACCTAGAAATTAGAGAGTCATATGCGAGAGGCATATCCAATTCTGATCCAGGAAGACTTAGAATAAACTTAAGAAACATCAAGGACAATGTTTAACTTAAGGGGGTTATTTGTAACCCACCTTGAACTGAAAAGAAAATATTTTTATATATTTGAAAAAAAATTATATTAAAAGTTATTGTAAAGTTTTTATGACCAAGGATGGTTAAGGATGACTGTAATTAAATATTTATTTATTTAAATAATTAAAAAGGAGAGACACCTATCCAAAGGAGACTATTGAAGAGTGTTCACTGAACCACTAGGAGGAATGCGCATCTGTAGAAGGATAAATGACAAGTGGCAGCACTAGCATTTCACTTTCTAGTTGTTACAGGAAGTAAAATCCCTAAAATTATGGTTATGTTACCTGAGAGGAGGAACTGAGCAGGTGGATCATTTAATTACAATACCGACTCAAAGACCTAGGAAATCTTATAAATACTATCAAATTGAGCAGGAGGCTCATTACATTCTATTCCAAGTGATTCGATCCTTGTGAATTGATGCAAACTGAAAATTCAGGCACACAAAAGGAATTCGATGAGGGGATAACAAAAGTGAAATTGCTAAGAGTTAAGTCTTCTAGTGAGTTTTACTAAGTTGCAGATAGTTCTGTGTGGTCTCTTACACAACCTCTTCATCCTAGTGGTTAAGTGAATAGGTTCAAGGGTCCTAAAGCAAGTGATTTGGCTTCTTTCAAGAGACGGTTGGGAGGAACGGTCTTCTTTGGGAGGTTGTCCCCCTTCTGCAATTATCCAGGTTCTAAGCTTTTTTGTTTATTATCTGTGATTTTATTTAAAGTCTGTTTCTGGAATTTTATGAATGTTGATAGGATTTTATAAATTAGTGTCTATTTTTAAATTAGAACAAGTTAAAAAGAGAATGTGCAGTTATAGGATTCTTTAATGGTAACTGTACTATAAAAGAGAATGTGCAGTTATTTTCCTATGATGTTAGAATTAGTTTCTAAGATTATTACCCTAATTTTTCCTTCAGTTCAATCATTTACAATTATAGATTAGGATAACCATTGTTAAGAAAATAATGCATTTTCTTTTCATCTAGTTCTTACTTAATATACATCTAAATCTAATTAAATTACTAATTTTCCAACTGATTTCAAAAACCCTCACTTATCACTTAGTATAATTGAGTTCACTCAGATAATATTTTATTGTCATATTTTCTTTGCTAGTTTCCTACCAATTAAAAAAAATTTAAGATCAGAGTTTTATTCCTATCAACTTTCATTGCATCCAAAAGGGCTAGTTATAACCAGAAGATAAACTATGGCTTAAAGAACTCAAACATATTTATGCAAGAAATTATATTCCAAGCTTTAAATCGTAAAAGCAAAACAACTAAAAATATACTTTTCAAACCATTTCCAGTTTAGGAGAAGTCACATATAAACTACTTAACATTTAAAAATCAAAACAAATCAAGCGTTCAAACCATGTAACCCTTGTATAGCCAAAGGGTATATATACTACAACTAGGGTTTAAAACATCAACGCTAAACTTTAAATCAAGCATAAATATGTACTAAGTTATATACGTTAAATATATATATATATATATATATATATATATATATAACAATCCAATTTCAAACAATGACAGAGGTACAAACACAATGACCTCACGTCCCAAAAATATCCAACTAAAAATACAACATTTTACCCCAAAAGAAACTTAACAGTAAATCAAGAATGTTGATAGGCCACAACGCTTGTTGTAGGTCGAAGGCCATCGTAGTATTCTACTTTGGAATACATTAAAATAAAACAAACGATAGTAAAACCTTTAAGGAGGATTCACAACTATGCCTACGACATCATTGATTCTCCTGTCAATGCCTCACAGCTTAAAACATTTTTCTTTTACCTCATGATACATAAACAAAGAAATATTCTTTCTTTTCAAGGAATGAACTAAGCATTTGAAATGGCCATACAACCCTAAGAAACTTTAAAAATGAAAACTTACAGTATTTACATCACAGTGAGTGAAGCAAAACAAAGAACAACAGTATACTACAAATCCAGAGTCAAGATCGAAGGGAAGGAACGGAATTTAGTTTAAATGATTACACAATTAACATAACTCTGTAATACAACGAGAAACCCTCACGAGATTTCCTTATGAAAACAAAACAATTACAACTTCAGAGCAACATGCAACTCTATCTTAAATCTACAACAATGCTAACATTGTATTACATTGCAATCCCCTTCAGACTGCACAATCGATGGGTGATTTTCTTATAAAAACAAAATAAGGCCATAGGGCCAAATAACCAGAATATTTACTGAAGTTTTAATAAAAATCACATAAACGACTCCAACCATGAGGGCATGCACCAGTTGTAGAGCCGCAAGTCTCATAGCCCATGGAGCAAGGGACGAGGGTATTAGGTATTACCAGGCTCATATACCACCATCTTGAAACATGTTCCTTGTCTTCAAATGCAACGACCCCAACATGAATACCTGCAAACAACATGAAGAGGTTAAATGTAGTTTTATATTTGACAATGGAAAAATACTATTAACACTTATAGGAAACCAAACACACCTTCAAAATGCACAGAGGAAGCTTCAGCAACAAAGGCCACAACAAGCACTAAATGCCACGATAAGAGCATCATCACCTGGATTACAACACTGCTGAAAAACAAGACATTCTCATTTTAAAACTGATGGATGATGAGGGTAGAGAGCCTCGGCTCCTCCATCATCATTCACACACTGTGAAATACCAATCAACACAGAGAAGAGGTCATTTAAGGTGGAGAAGGTCAAAAGGTTGCAATGAGTTAAAACCCTTAGGGTTTTATGACTTGACCACATTGCCTTCTAGTTGGAAAAAGTAAGGACTTCACGTGGCGTCTTAAACACCACTTGGGGTGTATTTCATCCAAAATCCCAAACTCTATAGTTATAAACCTTCGAATCTTATCATGGCTTGCATAGTATAATTTGATATGAGTGTTATGATTTAAATCAAGTGCATAGGTTATTTCTTTACCTAGAGATAGTGTTATGCTTAGCATGTAGGGACTTTGCTTGTGTGTGTTGGTTTAGACCCCTTGGGGGGATGCTATGGTAAGATGAACCTCCTTTTCAATGCACCTGCAAGAATTAAATGGTTTATTCATTAGCTGCAAAGCTAAGTAAGACCATGATCCCATCCTCCTAGCACCAACATAAGGATAACTTTATTCTATAGCATAACTAGCAAAATACATCAATTGTAACTGTTGCAAATTAAATACAACACTGTTTCATGTTTTGACGACAAGTAATGTAATTCATCATAACGGTAAGTCGCACATTAATATTTTCGTATTTGAGTCATTTATTGTTCAATGGATGAGACACTAAGCACAAGTCAAGGATAGTATGGATTTATTTATCCTTTATAGATGTAGTTAGACCTTTATTTAAATTTAATTTTTTCATTTACGAAATTTGGAGATGTTACATGTGGTATCAGAGCGAGTTTCCAAACACTAGGCCTGAAGATTGGCTCACTCACATGAAAAATGGTAAACAAAATATACTGATTGTGTTTTTAAAACTATTTTTGTAGAGAAATATAAAATTGTATTTTGCAGGAAATGGAAGGAGTTGAAGCATTTGTTGAAGATGGATCCCACCACAATAATCCATATAACATATATGTGGAGTCAAACAATCAACCATCAGAACGGCTTCAAACTGTAAAATATCTAAGAGCTGAACTAAAAACTGTAAAGGAAGACAATGAAAGAATTATAAGAGCTCAGGTGGAACTAAATCCGATATTACTAGAGAAAATACACAACGGAGGAAAATATTTTTATGAACTTAGACTATGATCAATGTCAATGAAAGATTTAAGTAGTAAATTCCTAAGTTTATTAAGATATGTGTTGTACATAATTGATGAAAATCATAAGATACAGAGGTTTCTGAGCTATTTACCTACTAGTTTCGAAGACATAATTGAATTTGATAATCCAAAGACTCTTGAATAGGAAATGAGAAAAGACAACTTCTGTAAGAACATAGTAAAAATAGGAAAGAAAGCATACCTAACTGGAAAAATAAAAGAACAAGTAACTTTGATCATAAAAGAAAAGGTTTTAAGCCTAATAAAAGCTTAAGAAATAATTCTCAGAATTTCTCTAAGAATACTTATCAAGGAACAAATTTTAAAGGTAAAACATAACAAAAACTTACAACACCAAAAGGCAGAGACATGCCTAATAGTTATGTTAAAAACAATGAACAGAAAGAAACAATAAAACGTTGGGAATGCTAGGGACCTCATTACGCAAAGGACTGCCCGAATAGAAGGAGAAACTACATCAATGTACATACTATTCAAGATGAAGAAATGATTGGTGATGTAGAAAATGAAATGCCCAGAATTAATGCAACCTTGGAGAATCGACAGGATGATCATCAAACCTCCATGATGGAAATACAAGGTATGATACAAAACAATTATGTTTGTGTTCTGATTGGACCAGGTGCTAGTTTAAGCTATGTGTCACCTAGCATAGCAGAAAAATGCAATTTACATCTGAAAAAGTTTGAAAAGTCTTGGTTGGTTCAGTTAGCTACATGAACCAAAAGAAAAGTAGTTAATTATTTTGAAAACTGTGAAATGTTTATGAGTCAGTTCAAAACTCAAGTAAAGCTAAATGTATTACCATTAGGGTCTTATGATTTTTCAATTGGTATAGACTGACTGGAAAAACATCAAGTGGTTTTAAATTGTTTTGAGAAAACATTTACTTGTTTAAATGATAAGGGAGAAAGAGTTACAGTCAAAGGGATACCTAGGAAGGTTTTTGTTAGACAAATCTCAACATTACAAATGAAAAAGGCTATACAGAAAGGTTGTAAAGTTTTTGCTGTACATATAATAAATAAAAAGCACATGGATAAATAAGATAAGCTGAAATTCGATGATATTCCAATATTACAAGAATTCTCAAATGTTTTCCCGGAAGAAATTGCAGGATTACCTTCAAAGAGAGAGCTTGATTTTACTATTGACTTAGTACCAGGAGATGTACCTAATTTGAAGGATCCTTATTGAATGAACATATTAGAACTTAACGAATTAAAACTACAACTACAAGAACTGATAGACAAAACTTATATAAGACGAAGTGTATCCCCTTGGGGAGAACTTGTCTTATTCATTAAAAAGAAAGACGATACATTATGATTATGTATAGACTATCGTCAGCTAAATAAAATGACAATTAAAAACATATATCCCTTGCCCTATATTTATGATCTATTTGATCAGATACACAGAGCAACGATATTTTCAAAAATAGACTTGAGATCTAGATATCATCAAGTCATGATTAAATATGAAGATATTTTGAAAACTACATTCAGAACCTGATATGGTCATTATGAGTTTGTAGTTATGCCCTTTGGGATAACAAATGCTCCAACGTCAACTTTCATGTGCTGAATGAATAGTGTCTTAAGTAGATACCGAGATAAATTTGTAGTCGTATTCATAGATGACATATTGATTTATTAAAAAATGAAAGAAGAACATGATGAACACTTGCAAATAATACTACAAGTTCTGAGAAAACATAAACTATATGTTAATTTCTGTAAATGCGAATTATTTAAAGATAAAGTACAGTATCTAGGTCATGTGATATCTAAGAAAGGAATATCAGTAGACCCGGATAAGATAAAAACAATAATGGAATGGACTGTTCCCAAAGATGTATCGCATGTACGATTGTTCATGGAATTATGGGTTATTATCGAAAATTAATAGAAGGATTCTCGAAGATTGCGAATCCCATAACATCCTTGCAGAAAAATGGGAAAATATTTGTCTGGGATCAAAAGTGTGAAGAAAATTCTAATAAATTAAAAGAATTGTTAACTATTGCACCTATAATAAAAATAGCAGATCCAAACAAGGATTTCGTTGGGTGCACTGATGCATGTAATGAAGGTTTGATTGGAGTACTAACACAAGAAGATCATGTAATAGCTTATGAATCAAGGAAGTTAAAAACACATGAAAAGGATTATGCTAGTTATGAGTTAGAGTTGGTTTCCTTAACTCACACGCTGAAAATGTGGTGCCATCATCTAATCGGTAAAATATTTATGTTAATGTCTGATAACATAAGCTTGAAATATTTGTCTGATCAACAAAATCTGAACGTAAAACAAGTTAGATGGTTAGCTTTCCCTAACCAAGATGATTTTGAGATCAAACACATCAAAGGGAAGGGAAACAAAGTTGCTAATGCCTTAAGCATAAATGCAAGAATGAATTTTATAGCTGCCATTATCAGCTACAACACATAATTCGATGATAAATTGAAAGAAGGGATAAAAATGGACAAGGAATACCAAAATCTAAGAGAAAAAGTAACTAATAATGAATCTGAAAATGTAAAAACAGATTACAGTTTAAATGAAAAAATGCTTAATGATGTATAAAAACATACTTTATGTACCTAACATACTAGAAATTAAATTGCTGATTTTAAATGAAGTACATAAAATTGCTTATTATGGACATCCGAGGTATCAAAAGATGATAACAATGCTAAGAAAAGAGTATTTCTGGCCTAATATGAAGGATGAAGTTGCTGAATATATATCTAGGTGTATAGAATGCCAGCAAGTTAAAGCTGAGCATCGACACCCAGCAGGTCTTTTCCAACCATTACCAATTCCAGATTGAAAATGAGAAATTATCAGTCTTGAGTTTATAACTGGATTGCCTAAAAATCAGAAACAAAATGATTCTATAATGGTAGTGGTAAGAAACTAAGCAAGGTGACACATTTTATACCTGTTAAAACTACTCATAAAACTGCTAACATTATGGATATCTTTATGAAAGAAATTTTTCGGTTGGATGGAATTCTGAAGGTAATAATTTCTGACAGAGATCCTAAATTTACTGGTAAATTTTGGAAATCATTGTTTAAAGGACTAGATACTAAATTAAATTTCAGTACTTCTTATCATCTGAAAACGGATGGACAAATAGAAAGAGTCAATCAAGTTCTTGAATACATGTTACAGATGTATGTTAGAGACTATCCAAAGAAATGGGAAGATTATTTGCACTTAGTCGAATTTGTGTATAATAATCATTATCAAGATTCAACTAAAATTAGTCCTTTTGAAATATTGTATGGTAGGAAATGTAATACTCCTATTTCATGGAGTAATCCAGTTGACAGGTTGATGTTAGGACCTAACTTGTTAAAAGCACTGGAACTAACAGTGAAACATGTACACAACAATCTAAAAACTACACAAGACAAACAAAAGAGTCATGCAGACCTTAAAAGAAGTCATAAATAATTCCAAGTAGGTGAGCATGTGTTTGTCAAGGTAAAACCTAGAAAGAGCTCCTTTAAGTTGGGGAGTTGTGCTAAATTAGCACCCAACTATTGTGGACCATTCGAAATATTGGCAAGAGTTGGACCAATGGCATATCAGTTAGTTTTTCCACCTAATCTTAGAATACAAAATGTATTTCATATTTCCATATTGAATAAGTATGTGCACGATGCTACTCATGTGATCGACTGGAATGTTAATTAGGTAGAACCCAAAGGATATTTTTAGGTGGAACTAGATTGTATCCTTGACACGAGGGAAAATTTTCTCTAGAATCACACCATTGGAAAGGTAAAAGTGCAATGGAAGCACCTCAGTCCATATGAACCAACCTGGGAATTGGAGATTCATATGCAGGAGGCATATCCAATTCTATTTCAGGAAGACTTAAAAGAAACTTAAGTAACATCAAGGACGATGTTGAACTTAAGGGGGGGTGTTTGTAAAGCACCTAGAACTAAAAAGAAAATATTTTTATTTATTTCAGAAAACATTATATTAAAAGTTATTGTAAAGTTTTTATGACCAAGGATGATCAAGGATGACTATAATTGAATATTTATTTATTTAAATAATTAAAAATGAGAGACACCTATCCAAAGGACACTGTTGAAGAGTGTTCACTGAACCACTAGGAGGAATGAGCATCCATAGAAGGCTAAATGACAAGTGGCAGGACTAGCATTATACTTTCTAGCTGTTGTAGGAAGCAAAATCCCTAAAATTGTGTTCATGTTCCCTGAGAGGAGGAACTAAACAAGTGGCTCATTTAATTACAAAATCGACCCAAAGACCTAGGAAATATTATAAATACCATTGAATTGAGAAGGATGCTCATTACATTCTATTCCAAGTGATTATACCCTTGTGAATTGCTGCAAACTGAAAATTTAGGCACACAAGAGGAATTCGATGAGGGCATAGATAAAGTGAAATTGTTGAGAGTTAAATCTGCTAGTGAGTTTTACTAAGTTGCAGAGATTTCTATGTGGTCTGTTACACAACCTCTTTGTCCTGGTGGTTCAGTGAACAAACTTGAGGGTCCTAAAGCAAGTGAATTGGCTGCTTTCAGGAGACAATTGGGAGGAACGATCTTCTCTAGGTGATTGTCCCCCTTTTGCAATTATCTAGGTTCTATTTTTTTTTAGTTTATTTTCTGTGATCTTATTCTAAATCTGTATCTGGAAGTTTATGAATGTTTATAGGATTCTATAAATTAGTGACTATTTTTAAATTAGAACAAGTTAAAAAGATCATAGTTTTGTATATTGTTTTTATGAAGTATGCCATAGTTTCTATAGAGTTTAATGGTAACTGTAATATAATATAACTGTACTATAAAGAGAATTTGTAGATATTTTCCAATGATGTTAGAATCAATTTTTTGAGATTATTACCCTAATTTTTCCTTGAGTTCAATCATCTATAGTCATAGATTAGGATAAACATTGTAAGCAAACAATGCCTTTTTCTTTTCATCTATTTCTTACTTAATATATATATATATATATATATATATATATATATATATAAAATTAAAATTACTAAGTTTCCAACTGAGTTCGAAAACCCTCACTTATCACTTAGTATAATTGACTTCACTCAAATNGTCATGTTTTCTTTACTAGTTTCCTGCCAATTAAAGAAATTTTAATATGAGAGTTTTATTCCTATAAACTTTCATTGCAGCTGAAAGGGCTAGTTATAACCAGAAGATAAACTATGGCTTAAAGAACTCAAACAAATTTATGCAAGAATAAATCAAACTTTGCAGAGAATATATATATATATATATATATATATAAAATACTTATTACTCATTCCATAAATCATTATATTCCAAGCTTTAAATTGTAAAAACATAAAAACATAAAAAACTAAAATTATAATTTTCAAACCATTTCCAGTTTAGGAGAAGTCGCATATAAACTGCTTAACATTTAAAAAGAAAAACAAGTCAAGGGTTCAAACCCTGTAACCCTTCGATAGCCAAAGGGTATATATTATACATCTAGGGTTTAAAACATCAACACTGAACTATAAATCAAGCATAAATATTTACTAAGGTATATATATAACAATCCAATTTCAAACAATGACATAGCTATAAACACAGTGGCCTCACGACCCAAAAATCTCCAACTAAAAATATAGTATTTTACCCAAAAAGAAACTTAAAACTAAATCAAGAATGTTTACAGACCGAAGGCCATCGTAGTATTCTACTTTGGAAACCATTAAAAATATATATATATATATATATATATATATATAGTAAAACATTTAAGGAGGATTCACAACTATGCCTACGACATCATTTATTCTCCTATCAACGCCTCATGAATTAAACCCTTTCTCTTTTACCTCACGATACATAAAAAAATAAATATTATTTATTTTCAAGGAATGAACTAAGAATTTGCAATGGCCATACGACCCTAAGAAACTTTAAAAAGGAAAACTTATAGTATTTAGATCACAGTACGTGAAGCACAACAAAGAACAACATTATACTACAAATTCAGAGTCAAGAACTAAGGGAAGGAACGACATTTATTTTAAATGCTTTCACAGTTAACATAACTGTGTAAATACAACAAGAAACCATCATGGGATTCCCTTATGAAAACAAAGCAATTACAATTTCAGAGCGATAGGAAACTCTGTCTTAAATCCACAACAATGCTAACATTGTATTACATTGCAATCCCCTTCAGACTCCACAGTCAATGGGTGATTTTCTAATAAAAAAAAAAGTCCATAGGGCCAAATAACCAGAAGATTTACCAAAGTTCTAAGAAAAACCGCATAAGCAACTCCAACCATGAGGGCATGGCCTAGTTGCAGAGCAGCAAGTCTCATATCCCAAGGAGCAAGCGACGAGGGTATCAGGTCTTACCAAGACCAAATACCACCACCTTGAAACATGTTACTTGTATTCAAATGCAACGAACCGAACATGAATACCTACAAACATCATGAAGAGGTTAAATGTAGTTTTATATTTGATAATGGAAAAATACTATTAAAACTTATAGGAAACCAAATACACCTTCAAACTACACAGAGGCAGCTTCAGCAGCAAAGGCCACAACAATCACTAAATGCCACTATAAGAGCGTTGTCACCTGCATTACACCACTTCTGAAAAACAAACCATTCTCATTTTAAAACCGATGGATGATGAGGGCATGAACCTCAGCTCCTCCATCATTGTTCACACATCACGAAAGACCAAGCAAAACATAGCAGAGGTCATTTAACATGGAGAAGGCAAAAATATTGCATTGAGTTAAAACCCTTAGGGTTTTATGACTTGATCGCATTTCCTTCCATCTGGGAAATGTAAGGACTTCACGTGGCCTCTTAAATGCCACTTGGGGTATATTTCATCCAAAACCCAAAACTCTATAGTTATAAACCCTCGAATCTTATCATGGCTGCCATAGTATAATTTGATATGAGTGTTATGATTTAAATCAAACACATAGGTTATTTATTTACCTAGAGATAGTGTGATGCTTAGCATGTAGGGCCTTTGCTTGTGTGTGTTGGTTTAGGTCCCTTGGCCTGGATGCTCTGGTAAGATGAACCTCCTCTTCAATGTACCTACAATAATTAAATAGTTTATGCATTAGTTGCAAAGCTAAGTAAGACCATAATCCCATCCTCCTAGCACCAGCATAAGGATAACTTTATTATAGAGCATAACCAACAAAATACATCAATTGTAACTGTCGTAAATTAAATATGATTTTTTTTCATGTCTTGACAAGTAATCTAATTCATCATAACTGTAATTCGCACATTAGTATTTTCGTATTTGAGTCATTTATTGTTCAAGGGATGAGAACTAAACACAAGCTAAGGATAGTATGGATTTATTTATCCTTTTTAGATGCAGTTAGATTTTTTTTTGATTTACAAAATTTGGAGATGTTACAGTGGCTGTGGCCAATCATGCCATGGCTATGGTGAAGCCCTAATTGCTATGGCCAATCCCTGGGATTGTCTTTCCTTCTCGGCCAGGCAAGTCTAGGGTAGGCCAGTCCAACATAGGCCAGGATAGGACGGGCTGGGCCTGACCCTAATACACTCTCTTTTGGCACAACTCTGGCCAATCTCGACGTAGCTCTCAGTTTGCGTAGGCATGGCTCTGCCCAATATTTTGGCGTGGCTTTGACCTTCTCGTCTCTAGCTTGACTCCACTATTCTTTCTGGCATGGTAGTGGCTATGGCGAAACCCTGGAAAATTTCTCACGACCTCTCTTTTCGCGTGGTTGTGGCTGTGGCTAAACCCTGGCAAATCATCTTCCCTTCTTAGCTCTCGCTTGGCTCAGCGTGGCTCCGAAAAAAAGATGTCCAGTTTCGACCAAACACAATGATAATATTTCAAATCACATATGAAATATTTTAAATCTGCTTATTAAAATTTTGAAATCCACTGTCACATGTTGCCTGAGAAACAACGCACACTGCCCAATGCTTATTTTGAAATCCGGGGTTTCTTGAATTTTGAAATCATACAGGATGGAATGGAAGGTATGGATCATGTTTAGTAATATTTGAATTTTGAAGTCATACATAATGGCATGGACAATACTATTGATCTTTTTTATTATTAATATCTTAAACCTAAGGTTTTTTATTATTATTATTTTGAAATATGATGTATATGATGATTATGTTTTTATTGAACTTTTGAAATCACACATGCTGGCATGTTAGGGTAGCGTTGATGTTTATTAAATAATTGTTGTACATATCAACAGTAAAAGAATTCGAGTTTTAAACGAATAAATATTAATTTTTATAATATTTTAATTTTAATTTTAATTTTATAATATTTTTGTTAATGCTTTCAATTTAAGATGCTGATGTTAGTGGAAGAAAACAATTATCTTTTCAATTAATTTATATAAATTTATATTTTTTCCCTTTTTATTATTATTTTTTAAATGATTTTTAAGCATTTAATATAATTTATAAAATAAATAATTTATTTTAATATGTATTTAATGAAATTTTGAATTAGCAATAAATGGTATACAAATATTAATTTAATATAAGTATTATGAGATGGTAATGTTTATGCTCTTGTATTTTGAACTAACATTTGAAGTTTTTAAGTATTGATGGTTTTTTAGTAACATTTATATTTCTCTTGTATAATCTCTTTAGCAAAATTCGGTTACTTTATTGACAAAAAAAGTAATAAAAATAGGCATTCTTGAAGCCCCTTTAAATACCTTAATGACCACAATGATAAATCAATTAGAATTTAAGAAAGGATTAATCTCCCCTTAATTATGCATGCAAAGAACTTCATACAAATTGTCAAGTACTATAGGACAAGTCTCAAAGGGGGTGAGGATTAACTCCAAAGTGTGCCTCATTTCACCTCCAACTCTCATTCGTAATCATCTCAGGCATGCAATTTACTCTAGTCTTAATGTTGCATGGTGTGGAGGTGAGATAATTAGAATGTGCAGTCTATGGGAGAAGGCTATGTACTTACAATGTCAATATATATTCTATGTTGATCTTATATTGATTTCTTTGCATGGAAAGAGAAAGAACAAATTATTTATGGTTTAATTTTTTGAAAGAACAGTAAAATACCTAAAATATCAACATCGTATCAGAGCACGACATGAAAGAAGCTATTGAAATAGGTTGCAATCTCTCTCTTGCACTCTTGTTCTAGGGTTTACAAGACTTAACATGACCTGGCATTTTAGCTAGAGATTGGTTCTTCTCCTAGCGCAATTGTGTTAGGGTTTCCTCATGAAGAGAGGAAAAACACTAAGGTTTATGCAGGTGTTCTTAAAGCTTGCTAGGGTTTGTGAAGATGGAAGAGGAAGCTATATATCTCTTGATGATTAAGGACTTGACCTAGGAGGATGAAAAACTTCTACTACTGATGGTATTTGTAGTAGAAATTGAAGCAATCATTCAATGTTTGTCTCTATAATTTGAATTGAATTCTAATCTAGGCAGATTGAATTGAAGAGAAATTGAAGTCTGTCTCTATGGGTCAAATTGAAGTGATCATTCAAAGTTTTCCTCTACGACTTGAATTGTAGAAAATTTGAAGTGATATAGGGAGATAAATTATTCTGATCTGAGTGAGCATTATTCAACATCTTTAGGATAGAAGATCTCATTCCAGATACATTATTTTTATTTGGGAGAGAATGATACTTCAAATAGGGAATAATGCTTGGAGAGTGGCTAGGGCATGATAGTGATATAGTCAATCATTATACTGCGGAGAAATTTCAGCGAGCATGATATTGTGGCTAGGTATCGAGAAGAATACTATGATCGGGGTTTTCTTGCAAAAAACCATATGAAGTGAATCAAATTTGAAGTGAGGCCGCAGATGAGGTTCTTCTTGTTTACTATACATTTCTTTAAAATGAAGTGTATTAAATTTCAAGTGAGCCTACATCTATGGTTTAGAGTTGTTGCACATGGGTAGGAGTTTCTGAAATTGTATTTTTAAGAATTTATTTTGTTAGGGTGAATTCCAGTTGGTTGAGGCAAGTTTATCTTTCGTTGGGTGAATTTATCTTGCCTGGGGAATTTTTATAACTTTAGGGGCCAATGTCAATATGCCTAGGGAGTTTTTAACCATTGCTGGAAAAAGTGAAATATGCATGGGGCGTTTTTAATTATTGTTGGATGAATTTAGAGGTAAACAAGGAATTTTAATCACTTTGTGGCAAATATACAAGTGTCTGGGACATTTGTTATCATTGTTGGGCAAACTCAAAAGTGCCTCCTATGTTTTTTTATCAATCTCTAGGTGTTTTTAACATAATTTGGTATTTTATTTGTTACTGGGGTGTTTCCATAATTGCTAGGGAATTTTTAGTCACTAATGGGAAAATATAGAAGTGCTCAAGTTGAATTTATTTTGCTTAAGTTGAATTGATCATTTCTTGGGAAAATTTATCGCCATTATGCATTTTTATGAATTTTGGGGCATTTTTAGAGGTGCTTTGGCCATTATTACCACTGTTGAGCAAATTCAAAAGTGTATCATTCATTTTTTTTATTTTCGAGCCATTTTTATCATTGTTGGGAAAACTAAGAAGTGCCTGGGGGGGGGGGGTTCATCATTGTTGGGGCATTTATATTGTTTCTTGGTGAATCTAGAAGTGTTTGGGGATTTTTTAATCATTACTGGGTGAATTTAGAAGTGCATGGTTTTAAAGATAGTGCAATTACGAGATCCTTTCTTTGAATGGAGACCTAGTCAGTTAACTAGGGATCCTAATCAATTAAATAGGATGTGTAAGTCCCTTGCAGGTAACCAAGGCCCCCCAACTGTCTACTGTTGTTCTTGGTATGGGACCAAGCAAGTCGATTCCATGGAAATGTCCATAGTGTGTGGAAAAGGACCCTATTTGACTCTGGGGAATTTTGTTCAGGGACCATATAGTTTCTTGGTCATGAGGACCAAGCAGATCATGTAGGAAGAGTCAGAGACATCCTAGTTTGGAACCAAACTGAATCTTGGTTTAGGACCAAGCAGGTCCTACATGTGTATTCTTGGTCAATTAATCAGGTGGATCTTGGTCATTTAACAAAGATGATTATGTGTGATTCCTTCCTCTCCTAGAGGGTTGAGATAGGTTATTCCTTTAAATTATTGTCCATCCCTTGATGATGTAACTAGAAATTCACCATTAGGAGTAGTCAGGAGGACCATGCAATCACATCATCTAGTTTGGACCTTCTTGATATGGTGATAATAAAACTTCCAGTTATTGTATCAAACACTTGTGGACCACACTCATTGTGAGAGCGAGATAAAATTTTGGTTGCTTATCCTTGTGGGACCAGACCGACTCTTGGTCTAAGACTGAGAAGGTCCTGCATGTGTATTCATGGTCAATTAACCAGGTGGATCTTGGTAATTTGAACAAGAAGATTATGTGTGATTCCCTGCTCTCCTAGATGGTTGAGCTAGGTTATTCCTTCATAGGATTGTCCAACCCTTGATGATGTCACTAGAACTTAACCATTAGGAGCAGTTGGGAGGACCATATAATCACATCATCCAGTTTGGACCTTTTTGATATGGTGATGATAAAACTTCCAGTTATTATATGGAGCACTTGTGGACCACATACATTGAGAGAGAGATGAAATTTTGGTTGCTTATCCTTGTGGGTAAAAGGGTTTTCTTCCCACCTTTGGTCTTGTGAGTAAAAGGGTTTTCTTCCCACCTTGTTGGTACACCTTTGGTCTTGTGGGTAAAAGGGTCGTCTTCCCACCTTTTTGTGACACCTCTTGTTGACTTGTGGTTAGCCTTGTGTTGAACTATCCCTTGTTGATCCTATCTACTAGCTCCCTTATTTAGTGTGGTACCTTCATACTTTGATTATGTTGACTTAACATTAAGCTATATTTTATATTTTTCAACACTCCTAATGTTATGACTTACTTTTGACTTAACATTAGGTTATATTAACCCTAAGTCAATGAAGAATTAGAAGGAAGACTCTTCTGCAAGTCATTAAAAGATATAAATACAATCCTAAGCATTCATTTTGAATGTGTCTTGAATATGAAATATGATATAATTTTTTATGTCTGATTTAGGGTTTGATGCTTGTTTATTTGGTTCATGTCTAGGGTTTCCAATTTTTTCTTGATTTGGATTTCTACCAGGTGATTGCTTCTCCCTCCTTCACACTTGTGAGACATAATATTGTAAACCTCATCTCCAGGTTGTCATACCTTGTTTGAGGGTTCTTGAAGGTGTTGAATGAATCATTGTTGTTGTATGGGTTGTTTAAGGAAACCACTTATTGATTGAATGTTTTTGGGTGTTTTTGAGGGAAGCCACTGCATGTTTGATGGTGTTGGAGGGTCACTACATTGCTTGGACTATTTTGTGTGTTGCTAGGGAATATTCCACCTTGATTGGACTGTTTTATGTGTTTTTAGGGCAGTATCCACCTTTCTTAGATGGTTTTGGGTGCTTCTATATGTAATGTCCCAGTTCAAAATTCCCAACAAAGGTAGAATTTGGGGAAAAATTGTCTTGACTAGTCTCGACTCTAGGGGATTCGAATGACACAAAAGGGTCTTGAATTTGGTAGGGACTGATATGGTGAGTATTAGGACCACTAAATGGAATCTATGATAAATTTATGATAGGTTATAAATATCTGCAACTTGATTTGGGAATATTGGAAAAAAATGGTAAAATTACTAGTAATTTATGGTGCAATTCCCCCGAAGGTGTGAGCAGAAATGGCTCTCCAACTCCTATGAAACCCTCCTAACTTGTCAAAAAGAGTATGGGGACTATTATTAGACTTAATTTATTTTCATTTGGTATGGTCAAAAGTTCTACAATAGAGGTGTTCTCACTCCAGGAAACTCCTCTAGGTTGCAGCTCGAGGATGCCTGGTAACTTAAATGTTTTTAATGGTTTTTATAAATGGATCAAGTTAGATGACCTACAAGACCTCAATATACCAATAAATGTATAAAAATCAATAAAAATATAAGGCTTCTAACCACTAATGTTCAGAGGGTTGATAATAAGGTGAATAAATGGAGAACTTACTATGCTGGCAGATTCATACATAAAACAATCACATATGAATGGATAATCATAACAAGGAAGAATACTTGCAATTCAACTCATCAACACACATATAAGATGAAAACTATCTAGCATTAGATAAAAAGAATAAACCTGAATCATACATTCAAGCACAAGTACAGAACATAAAAGATATGGAAGCTGAACATATAATGGCAAAAGAGCTTATATTAAATGATGAATAACATGAGAAGCTTGATAACAATAAGGGTCTAAAAGTCTCTGAAGTTGAACCCTTTATTCAAAATAAGTCTTAGGCTTTAGATCCTTTACAAAAATCTTTAGATCCTGAAAATTTGGATCCGATTTACTAAAAATAGATAACATAATTGTTTTGCAGAATTTTAGGTCAAAAACCCTAATTTAAGTGCTAGTCTATCTAACTCTAACACTTTGTTCACTCATTGAACTCTTTGATAACTATAGTGATCATTGAAGTAGAGCTAAAACCTATTATCTGATAGATAAGCCATGGTTTGTAAAAAACAGGTAGGGTTTGTGACCCATTTCTCCTTGATCGCACCTTCAAAACTGGAATAGACCTCCTCCACTGGTGCTTTTCATCAATTTTCAGCTTCATAATTCACCCTTGAGATGTTTGTATTTGACAAAACTGGTTCTATGTGTAAAAATATCTTTCCACACCCTTTATTTTGCTTTCGGTAGTTAAGGAAGGATAATCCTGGGTCTGTTAGCTGCCGAAAGCTCTGCTTTCGGTGGGTAATGAACAACTGCTGTGTTCGCCCAAGCCATTGATAGCTTTGTTTTATGCAAAATTTTATTAGCCTTAAATTCAACCTTTTACAGCTTCTACCTCTGTCCTTTTGGTATTTCTTCAATTTGCATAGGGTTGGACAAAGTAGCAGCATCATGAGCTGCCTTAGGATCCTGAAAGCTTGCTGCTGCTTCTGCTAGGGTTTGTAGTGCAAAGTGAGCTTGAGAGCTAGGGTTTGAGTTGGAATTCTTCATCTGCAACCTCAATAGTCTGATCATCCTGTAAAGCTTGGTGTCATCCTACATAAACCTTAGATTCCTTTTTTGCAGCAGGAAATACATCCCTTTCATTTCTAGCAGAGAATTATGCAATTGAGCATTTTTCTTGGTTAATATTGCATTAGTTCTTTTTATCTCTCTCCCTAAGATCTCCATTTCATGTATTTTCCCCAACTGCTGGTTTATTCTCTAAGACCTATGTTTGCTTGAGGAGGTCTCCGCCATTGGTTCCTCTTGACCTTCCCTTGGTGTTGGTGAGGGAAACTCCTCATATTCTGCTGCCACCTGCTCTATTAGGTCAATTTATTGCTCCTTTTCTTCTTCTTCTTCTGAGTAGGGTAAGTTAAGTATATTTCCACTTTGTCCTGGGGCCTCCTTCTCCTTTCCACTAAAGTCTAGATTTCTTTTGGCTTGGTTGGTTTTAGAAGTTGGAGAAGGCTGATCCACTGTCACTGGTGAGATAGCCCTCCTTTTCCTCTTTCCACTACTGGGAGTGGTGGATTTCTTTGAAGGGGAATTTCCTTTGTGTTCTGGCTGTAAGACTATTTCAAACTCATTCCAGAATAAGAAATATGTCCATGCTATGTTTCTTCTTTGCAGCAATTATTGAATAGTGTGTTTTATCAGGCCATGGTGAGATAAACTCCCTACAATTTTGGTGGGCTGGGCCTTGACCTGATGGGCCATCTTGGTTAGGCTCTTGTGGAGGTAGAAAGGTAGTTTTAAAGGGCTTCTACCTGTAAAATGATTCATCAATTTAAAGTGATATATCATCACCCTGTTATACCTACCTTCACAGGTCATATAAACCAATATTTCTTTCAATAACTGCTGCCACTTCTCCTCAATCCAGGTGGATGGGATGCTTTTCTTCCATACCATGTTTTTGTGTTCAGGCTTTAAGTAGGAACTGAATTCAATATCCTTAGTAATGGTGGTTTTGAACCATTTCTCCCCAGTCCTTGTGAGTTCTGCAACTTCTGCTATTAGGGTTTCATCAACCCAGAACTCTTCCTTGCCTATCAATGCCTTAGAGTCATCAAAAGAAAGAGAAAAGGCTTCTGCCACTTGCTGGTGGGAGCCCTCGATTTTCTCACAGAACTTGTAACATCCTGCATCTTTGAAGAATTGGCATACTTCTGGATGTGACTCAATATAACTAATGTTACCTAACTCCTATTTGAGGGCAGGTCCTCCTCCTTTCTTCATCTTTGGACTGTGCTTCTAGTACCTGCAAAAATCAAATTTGAATTCTGTAAATGGAATTAGCGCACTAGTTTAAGGTGTGGTCTGGAGTGGTGAGAATGCATGTAGATAAATGTGGAGTGTACTGAGGATATGGTTCTGATTTTGAGGGGTTAATCAGTCGATTGGTACTTGAGCACAATGATGGCAAACTCTGGTGAGAACCATGAGATAGCTAGCACATCAATTATTTTTAACTGGGACTTGATGTTTCGTGGTGGTTTAACTACAGTCATGGGACAAATGGAGGGCAGGCTAGTGTTTTGGTTTCTATCAGTCACTTCAGATCAATAACGACCTTTTATTTTCCAACTTATGATTTTCTGCAGTCCCCCAGTGTTTTCGACGGTTAAGTGCTAGATCATGACGTGCCTCATGCTGACAGCATTTGATTTTGATGGATAAGCTAACCATTTTTCCTCTTTTGGCCTTTTTGGCAGTTAAGGGAATCTTGGGTTTAATTTGCAAGCTGCCGAAAGCTAGTCTTTTCCCAAGCCACCGAAATCTTCCTTTCTAAAATTTATCCAAAAACGTAGTTAATGAGATTTCGATGGTTAATGTCTTCTTGGACCAAATTGTTAAGCTACCGAAAGCTAGGATTTTCAGTGGCTAATGAACTGTTGAAAAGTTCTTCTAAGCCACCAAAAGCTCCCTTTCCAAAATTTTATAAAAACGATGTCAACAGGATTTCGGTGGTTAACGCAGTACTGAGTCCAAATCATTAGCTACTAAAAGCTGGGATTTTCGGTGGCTAATGAACTATTGAAAAGTTCACCTAAGCCACCGAAAGCTAAAATTTCAAATTTTCTTGAAAAACAGAACACCTGGCATTCCAAATTTGTTAATCACCCAAACATCTTTCATAATATACCCTGAAATATTCACTACTACGAAAAATAAATTGTTTGAGTTTGACCTATTGAAAATTAATTTATTTAGGAGATAACATCTGGCTCCTACTCGAGGATGGGAAACTCCCTGTGAGGTCCCAAGAACCCCAGACCAAAATGCCTTTCCTGAAAAAAAATAAGAATTAAACCTATATTCTACTGTTCCATTGGGAATGGAGTTTATTTTGTAAGCAAAAACAATCAACTAAATAATATTTTACAATAACAAGGCCTTAAATCCTCAAATGAAATAGATTTTCAGAAATCGCCCATTTACTGGGTCATCAAACACCTCCTCTCCTTCCAGATTTTTCAATTTGAAGGTGTTGTTCTGCTGCGCCTGAGATATCACAAAAGGGCCTATCCACAGAGAGTCAAACTTTCCATGCTTTCCCTTGTCTTTCTTGACAGTATCCCATTTGAGGACCTAATATCCAACTTGAAAGTTGTCCACCTTTTCCCTTTTGTCAAAAATAATCTTGATCTTCTTTTGATGAGCTTTTGACCTTTCCATCACCTGTTCCATGACTTGCTGCAAGTCCACCATGTTAGAATAATCAACCCATAGTTTACCCATTTAGACATTAATTTAATTATTTCTGTCTTATTAGCCTAGTTCATGTGTCCCACCTTGTGCAAGTTGTCTATTACCTATCCATAGTGGTCAAAATTGACTTATTTGACTCATGTAGCGCATGGGAAAGCCCAAGGAATCAAATCTTCTTTATTCCTAGCCTCCTAGGCACCCTTCTGCTTTATTCCCTGCTTTTTCAGTGTTTTAAGGCAAATAGAAAAGCTAGACTAGGTGAGGTGAACTAGTTTTTTGTCCTCTTCATCCTCCACTCTTTTCTCCATGAAAAAGCTTGTATGAGCTGCCATTCCACCACTCTTTAGCTTTCCTAAGCCATTTTTCTAATTCGTGAGCTCCATGAAATATTTGGGATCAGCTTTTTACACCTATGGGGGATTTGCTTATTTTTAGTAAGCCTGCTTTATGCTAGATTCGAATTGATCCTCATGCATTCAAATCCCTAATGTATGTTATTTATTCAGCAACCTATTATGATATAGGGTTGGCTATTGTACACTAATTTAATACAGTTTAGTGTTCAACTCCAATTTCAGTCTCTTTTGTGAGTGATTTTGCATGATCAATTGTTAATTGTTGTGAGTAAAATTAATCTATCACTGGGTTCAATTTCCACATGGTATCAGAGCACTTGTAGATTGTTTTCTTTCCTCCAAAATTGTTTTGCAGGTTTGACATCTGTGACTGGAAGCCTTCTACTGACAGCCGGGACAGATTTTCTAAGCTATGGATCAATCACAGAAAACTATCTTGACTCCTTTCAATTTATTTGAATGGAAAGCAGATATGGAGATACTGTTGAGAGAGAAAGGCCTCTACAGGGTGACTATGGCAACAGAAGCAGATCCCAATGCAGTTACAAAGAAGATAAAATGGCACAACAGGAGGGATGAGGCTTATGGCCTCCTGTGTCTGAGTATTTCCAGAGACCTCCTTTTCCATCTTGATGGATTGACATCATCGAATGAAGTATGGGAGAAGCTTGCTGATATTTTTGGAAAGACAGATGAGATGAGGGGACATCAAATAAAAAATGAGCTGATTTCTCTGAGTCCAACGAGATTTGAATCCCTGCAACTATATTTCTCCAAGTTCAAAGCACTAGTTTTGCAGCTGAAACAGTGTGGTATCGAAAAGAAAGATGATCAACTCGTACTGGCCATCCTCTCGAAGCTGGGCCCTGATTATTCAGTGTTTGTTTTGACCTTCTATGCCACAAAACTGACAGCTCGAACCTGGAAGATGCCTAGCCTTGCAGATTTCATGGAATCTCTCACACAAGAACAGGACAAGTTGGTGATGATGGGCACCATCAAACCATCCAAAGATCAAGCTTTGATTGCTGGAGATTCGAGGGTGGCATTCGAGAGAATTTGAGGTCAAAAATGGGCCTCAAAAGGACCAAAATGTACTATAAAAATCAACCAATTACATTCTAGTAGATGACATCATCCCCCATGGTTGAGGTGGCATTGCATGAGTTAAGAATGTTTATTTGTCATATTTTCTATGGTGGATGAAAACCCATAGTTAACCAAGGTAGTGGTACAAGTACTTTTAAGTCATAAAGTGAAGTACTCACAATAAAAGTCATTTCACACTTTCTAATAAAATAATATTATTGTTATTTCCAAATAAAGTACTCACAATTCACTTTCTCATAAAATAATATTATTGTCATTTTCAAGTAAAGTACTCATAATTCATAAAAATGTCTTTTCACATTTTTTATAAAATAATATATTGTCATTTTCATGTTTTTTTGAATTTTAAATTATATATTCACTCAATTGTATTTAATATCATAATGTCAAACTAATATATATATATATTAAATCTTGTACTTTTAAAATAAATTAAATTCATGAATGATATTTATATGAAAAAAATATGTTAGTTATGCATATAAATTAAATTCATTTTTGTTTAATTTTATTTACAAGTTCAATACAAATAAATGCTAAAGGACAATATTTTTTTGGAAATTTACAATGAATCTTAGTCACATCATTGTAGAGTTATTTTATTAATTTTATTTATAGTCAATTTAGAAAAGTAACTCAACCATGGTTATTTATATTGTGCATAAAAAGTAGTGTAGGAGATGAGTTGTCATATATACCTACCCCATAAAACCCCTAACTCATAATATTTTAATATATCTCATATTTTTGTAGTACATCTCTTAGGAGGCCCATTTTTGACCTCAAATTCTCTCTAATGATTCAAAAAGCAAAAATAAAGCTAAAAATCCACCTGAGCAAAAGAGAGACAAGAAACAGTCTTCGGAGGATCCACAAGGTCCCAAGAAGAACTACCAGAAGAAGAAAAACAAAGGTGAAATGAGCAAGTGTGCATACTGCAATAGGGGAAATCACACTGGAAGCTCTTGTATGAAGAAGCAAATATATATGCTGACCCAAATCCTAGAGAAGAATGGCATCTCCCTTCTAGAAATCTCAAAGAAGAGAGAAGGAGGATCAAGTTCAGATGACAGAGAGAGAGTTCATGCTCTAGTTGCTGGCACATCAAGCTCACCCAGTTTTATCATTGATTCTGGAGCTTCAAGACACATGGTTTCAACTAAGGAGGCCTTCTCCTCACTGGACAAGTCTAAAGGACGATCTATAGTACTGGGAGATGACTCTCTCACTGAAAGTGTGGGTAAAGGAAGGATAGATCTTGATCATGGTCAGTTCAGCAATGCGCTGTATGTGCCTGGTGTTGCCTCCAACCTCCTATCAGTGTACCAAATGACCCACACTGGGTCTCCTAAGAAAGTCATATTCTCACCTGATGAAGTTGAGATCATAGAGATCTCAACTGGTAGAGTCATTGCAAAAGGAGTTGCGAATCATGCTCAAAAGATATACATGTTCTCACACTTCCTACCTTACTCAAACCCCTCTGCTCTTCTGATTCATGCTAATGAAGCAAGCAAGCTTTGGCATGA
>LPNX010912953.1:89405-126989 GCA_001517045.1 Pseudotsuga menziesii
ACAGATGCAAGTATTCAGATGCAGCAATCTATCCCTTACACACCACAGCAAAATGGTGTTGCTGAGAGGAAGAACAAATCACTGAAGGAGATGGCAACATGCATGATGGAGGCCAAAATTTTGCCACCAAAGTACTGGGCTGAAGCTATCAACTGTGCAGCCTATATTCAGAATAGGGTGCCTCACAAATAGCTTGATGGCATGACTCCCTTCGAAGCATGGAGTGGGCACAAGCCAAATGTGACCCATTTCAGGATTTTTGGCTCAAAGGCTTGGGCTAGAATTCCAACAGAGAAGAGGAAGGCTTTGCAGCCCCAAAGCTAAGAGTGTCTTTTTGTTGGATACTCTAAAGATTAAAAAGGGTACACATTGATAAATTTGAGCACAAACAAATCCTTCATCGAAAGGTGTGTTCAATTTGAAGAAAAACCCCTTGCAGCAGTGGAAGTTGGTGAAGCCTCTTCACCACCTGAAACTCAAGAAGTAAGTAAAGAGTTTGTTGAACATGCTGATTCTGATTTGTCTGATGGAGATGAGTTTATTGCAGACCCTAACAGCCCTACAAGGACAAAATGGGCAGCCAAGACACTACATGCAGTATGAGAGCTAGCTGGGGATCCCAATGACCCAAGGAGGACTAGATCTCAGTTTGAGAGTGGTCTGTGCATGAAGGATCCTATGTTTGCTGAAAAATGCTATTTGATGGTGGATTCTGATCCTCAAACATATGAAGAAGCATCAGGAGATCCAATATGGAAAACAGCCATGAAGGAGGAGTTCAGCTCACTCCAGAAGAGCAACACATGGGAGCTAGTGGATCTTCCCCCCAGGGAGAAAACTAGTACAGTGTAAGTGGGTCTATAAGACCAAATTTTCTGCTAATGGTTCACCATTGAAGTACAAGGCCATATTGGTATCCAAGGGCTACTCACAGGTTCATGGAATAGATTACAATGATACCTTTGCCCTAGTGGCAAAGATGGATTCCATCAGGCTAGCCTTAGCCATTGCAGCCTCAAGGCAATGGGAGGTACATCAAATGGATGTAAAATGTGCCTTCCTAAATGGATATCTTACTGAAGAGATATATATGCATCAGATTCAAGGTTTTGCTACTAACCCTTCTCTTATGTGCAGGTTGAGAAAGTCATTGTATGGGCTAAAGCAAGCCCCCAGGGCTTGGTATGCCAAGATCGATAGCTTCTTGCTATAACTGAATTTTTTTCAGTGCAAATCAGATCCAAATGTCTATTTGAAGTTAGTTAATGGTTCATTAATGATCATTGTGTTATATGTTGATGACCTCCTCATTACAGGAAGCTCAAAGGCTGAGATTGCTTCCTTAAAAGGAGCTATGAACCAAGCCTTCTCCATGACAAATTTGGGGCTCTTAAGTCAATTTTTGGGGCTTGAGATTGCTAAAACCAAATCTGGAATCAAGGTGCACCAGTCCAAATATGCCTTGGACTTGCTGAACAAATTCAGAATGAAGGATTGCAAAGCAAGCAAAACTCCTTTCCTTTCAGGAGTGAAGCTGGAAGAAGCTGATTCTTCACCTATGGTAAACAATACAATGTATAGGAAATTGATTGGATGTTTGTTGTATCTGACACATACTATACCTGATATTTGTTATGCAGTAAGTGTGGCTTCTAGATTCATGGATCAGCCTCAAGAGATCCATTGGAAAGCAGCCAAAAGGATCCTTAACTCTGTTCAGGGAACAAGGACACATGGGATCTTCTATAAAGCAAAATCTGATCTTGATTTGATTGGATTTACTGACAATGATTGGGCAGGTGATAGCACAGAAAGAAAGTCCACATCAGGATATGTGTTCATGCTTGTAGAAGGGCCAATCAGTTGGTCAAGCAAGAAACAGAGTGCCATTTCACTCTCATCTACAGAAGCAGAGTACAGAGGAGTTGTTAATGCAGCAACTCAATGTTTATGGTTGCAGGGTTTACTTGGAGAGTGTGGTTTCAAACCAGAGTACTCAACTACCATATACTGTGATAACCAGAGTACCATTTGAATATGCAAAGATCCAGTTCAGAAGTAGAGAACCAGACACATTGAGATCCATATGCACTACATCAGAGAACTTGTGCATGATGGCACCATTCACCTACTCTTTTGTTCATCTTTAGGACAAGTAGCTGATATCTTCACCAAAGAATTTTGTGAGAAGACCTTCAGCAGTCTCAAATCACTGTTGGGGATCGCTGATCATGCTGTGAAGCATGAGTGAAGACAAGATTCTACAATTTTGTTTTACAGTCCATGTTTAAGGGAGGATTTTCCCAAGTTGGTTTTGCCTCTTCCCTTGTTTTAAATGGACATGCAGTATGTAAAGGGCGACTAAGACTTGTTTCTAGGCCCTATAATTTTCTGATATATTACTCATAAGTTAGGATTAAGGGGGGGTGTTAGAATAATCAACCCATAGTTTACCCATTTAGACATTAATTTAATTATTTCTGTCTTATTAGCCTAGTTCATGTGTCCCACCTTGTGCAAGTTGTCTATTACCTATCCATAGTGGTCAAACTTTCCTTATTTGACTCATGTAGCACATGGGAAAGCCCAAGGAATCAAATCTGCTTTATTCCTGGCCTCCTAGGTGCCCTTCTACTTTTTTTGCTTTATTCCCTGCTTTTTCAGTGTTTTAAGGCAAATAGACAAGCTAGACTAGGTGAGGTGAACTAGTTTTTTGTCCTCTTCATCCTACACTCTTTTCTCCATACAAAAGCATGTATGAGCTGCCATTCCACCACTCTTTAGCTTTCCTAAGCCATTTTGCTAATTCGTGAGCTCCATGACAGATTTGGGATCAGCTTTTTACACCTATGGGGGATTTGCTTATTTTTAGTAAGCCTACTTTATGCTAGATTCGAATTGCTCCTCATGAATTCAAATCCCTGATGTATGTTATTTATTTAGCAACCTATTATGATACAGGGTTGGCTATTGTACACTGATTTAATACAGTTTAGTGTTCAGCTCCAATTTCAGTCTCTTTTGTGAGTGATTTTGCATGATCAATTGTTAATTGTTGTGAGTAAAATTAATCTATCATTGGGTTCAATTTCCACACACCAAATCAAGCATCCTCCTCACCATGTCATTTGGTTCATCCTGTTCCTCCTGAAAGATTTTTGCAACTGGAAGAATCAGCTGAATGGGAAAAATGGTCTCAGTACCATAAACCAATTTGAAATGGGAAGTCCCTATGGATCTCTTGTCAGTCACTCTATCATCCCATAGAGAAAAATTTAGATTAGAATCCCAGATTTTTATTATTATTCTCCAATAGTTTTCTGATGATCCTGACTAGGATTTTATTAGATGACTCAGCAAGGCCATTTCCTTGAGGGTAATAGGAAGTGGAATGCACCAACCGAATGCCCATTGACTCACACATGTTAACCAATGCACCGAATTTTAAAGATAGTGCATTATTAGTCACTAGCCTTACTAGGTAGCCAAACCTGATAAATATGTTCTCATATAAAAACCTCATGATGACATGGTGAGTGGCATTCCTTGTAGGAACTGCTTCTATCCACTTGGTGAAATAGTCTGTGGCTACTAGGATCCATTTGTGTTGACCACTTGATGAAGGATTAATTTCACCTATGAAATCAAGACCCCACTGATGGAAAGGACCATTCACTACAATAGGTCTTAGGGGCATGGATCTGAGATGCTGCTTCCCTATGAATCTTTGGAACTTGTCACAGGCTCTCACAAAGGTACACACATTAGAGAAAAGAACATGCCAATAGTACCCAGCCCTCAGAATCTTGTGGGATTTGGTATTCTAGTAATGGTAGCCTCCACATGTTCTTTAATGAAATTGATGCATGAACTGAACTAACTCTTCTTTATCTAAGCATCTCAGCAAAACACTAGACAGATCTTTCCAATATAGCAGTTTATCAATTACACAAAATTTAATAGACTTAAGCTTAAGAGCCCATTCCTGATTTAGAGTAAGTCTAGGGGGAACTTCTAAATTTTGCAGGAAATGAATAATACCTAAGTACCACTCACATGAGGACAAGTTCTCAACTACTTGTTGACTGCCATTCTGCTCCTAAACTGCCTCTGCTGCTGCTTCTGCTGCTATCTCTGTCTATAGGTTAGTTGAAGTTATACAAATGAAATTCATTCCCAAAAGATAACAATTTTCTTTATCCATGATTTTAGCTAGACCTTGGTCTTTCACTAGCTTGGTGGGATTTACTTCTATGTCAAACTCAATAAGCTTGGAAATCCATTTATCTCTCTTTCCATCAATGTCAGGCTAGGTCAATACATCCTTTACAACAGCTGAAGAGACATAGGCAAGGACATTTACATGTAGAATGTAAATCCTGAAGGATTTCAATGACTTGATGAGAGCATAAGCCTGCTTTTCAATAGGATCATACTTCAGTTCAGCATCCCTCAATGTCTTGCTGAAAAAGGCAATAGGGTGATCAAGGCATTCATCATCTTTTTGTAACAGCATTGCTACCACTGTGTCATAGGATGCAAATGAGAAAATGTAGAAACCCTTGGTGTAGTCTGGACTAATCAGAGTGGGATTTTCCATGATAGCCTTCTTGATGTCTTCAAAAGAGCTTCTTACTTGCTCTGTCCATTTGATTTCAGCTTCCTTCCTTAACATAGAGGTTATGTGCTTTACCAACTCAAAAACGTTTGGGATACACCTCCCGACAAAATTTATCTTACCCAGAAATGACTGAATATCCCTTTTTGGCCTAGGTATGGACAACTTCTGGATTTCTTCAACTCGAACAGGATCAATCTTCACACCTTCAACTGAAACTATGTGACCTAGGAGTTTTCCCTCACTGAGTGCAAATTGAGACTTCTTCGGGTTCAGTGATATCCGAAATTTTCTACATTTCAGAAACACCCTCCTCAAGTGCTACAAATGTTCTTCATGGCTGTTGGAGTAAACAATGAGGTCATCAAGGTATATGTGAAAAAATTTGTCTTTCAATCCCACAAAATCTATGTCCATGGCTCTTTGAAAAGTGGCCCCGACATTCATCATCCCAAATGGTATTTTGGCATACATGAAGGTGCCCTAGGGAGTGGTAAACGCAGTTTTTTCTTGGTCATCAGCATGCACATCAACTTGGTTATATCTAGAGAAACCATCTAGGAATGACATGACACTAGCCCCTGAGACTCTTTGCAACAGATGCTCCATCTTGGGTAATGGATAGTTGTCTTTCTTGGAGCATTTGTTCAGGTCTCTGAAATCCACACATAACCTAATCTCCCTGTTCTTCTTCCTTACCACTACTAAATTTGCAATCCATTTGGAATACCTGAGGGGAATTATAACTTTGGCTTTAAGGAGCTTTTGGATTTCTTTTTCAATCATAGGCAGTAGGAGAGGAATGATGGATCTCAGCTTCTGTTTGAAAGGGATGGTGTCCTTCTCCAGGGGAATCCTATGTTGGATGATACTAATGTCATAGGTTTTTAGATCACTGTATTCCCAGGAAAATATATTAGAAAACTCTTTCATCAAACTGCAAAATTTTGACCTCTGATCAGCAGTCAACTCAGTGGATAGATTTATGGGTTTTGGGTGACTTTGGCTACCTATGTTTTGCTCTTGGATAGAAAGACATTTCTCTTTCTTGGCAGGTTTAAAAAGGACATCATTATGATCAAATAGCTCTTCCAGGGGTACCAGACCTTGAGGTATATAATTGCTAGGTAACTGAACAATGTTTTGATCACCTACTTTATCTTTCAACTTGAGCCTCTGAGATTCTTCCATATTTAGGTTTTCTTGATCAATATGCATATCAGAAAATTCATCTACTACCTAAAGGAATTTACTAAGCTCATCACCATTCTCAAAAACCTTCCAAAATTTTACATTATCAGGTAGGGATGGTCTGTACTTGACCTGGATCTCATAACTCAGCTTAGGAGGCAAAGGGGGAATGAACATACTTGCAGAGACAACAAGGGAATGAGCTAGATGGTTCATAGGCCTATATATATATGAGAGTTCAAAAAACATGAAAGAGTCCCTGAGTTTCCATACCTCATCTCTGTATTCCTTCAACCTGACATTATTTGCTTGAAAAGTATTGTTCACTTTCTGTATGATGAGATCTGCATCTCCAAATATCTTCATGCACATGATTCCCTTTTCTTTAGCAGCCTTCACTCCTAGTAGCAATGCCTCATATTCTACTATGTTGTTAGTAGTCTTGAAAGCTATCTTATAAGACAAATGTATAGTCTCCTTTGAAGGAGAAATCAGGACTATTCCTGCACCTGCTGAGGCTTGAGTACTGGCCCCATCAAAAAACGTGCTCCAGACAAAGGTGGTTACCTCCTCGGGTGGCTGATAGGTAGGCTTTGTGAGCTGTATGGATGTTGGTTGGGAATCATCTATCTACAGGATGCATGCCCCAAAGTATGTGTCTACTGCATATATGGGATGGTTTATAGAGTTATTGGCATTACTGATGATGTAGGTGAATTCGTTCTCCCTGTAGAGTCTCTTGGTCTCCCCTCCAAACATTAGGATTGTAGCATATGTAAGGTCCATCTGAAGGGTACCACCCATCCTTTTACTCCATGAGCAAGACAAAAGGAGGCCAAACTTAGGTGGGATATCATCCACCACTATGTCCATCACTATACTTTTTGAAGGCAACTGGGAGAGGTTTATGACAAGGTATTTGATGAGGCCCGGGCACTTGAACTTCCTAGAGTCAAATGAGAATAGATCATGGTAGGGTTTTGTAATGCCGAGGCCAAGCTCATCCATCACTGCTTTTGGCATTAGGTTATGGGAAGCTCCTGAGTCCAACAAACAGTTGTGTAGGATTTTATCATGGATGTTCAGAGATATGTTGAAAGGTGGGAAAGACTCATCCAACTCTTCAATCATAGGGCCTAGGATTACTGTGGGATTATCATCTTGCAAGTTCACAAAGTCAGCATCTAGGGGAGTCCTTGGCTGAAGATATTTTAGTATGGATGCCTTGAAGGCCTCATTCTTTATCAGTTCTATCAAGGGAAAAGGGATTTTTAACTTCTGAATTTTTGACTCAAGATTGAAAGTATAGGACAATTTGTCAGAAGTTCTTACCTCTTGTGGTGTGGCTTTGAGCTAAATAGGATCATGAGCTGATGGCTGTAATGGATTTTTCTATTTTTTTGGAGGAACGATCATCTTCTTTGCAAGAGAAACAATATTCCTAGCCTGAGGAGCAGGATGCTTTATAGGGGCAGGAGTCTTCTTCATAGGATCAATAATTCTAGATCTCAAATCATAACCTTCTTGATCATCTGCCTGATACAAAGATTCTTTCGTGATCTATTCATTCATGATGGCTTCCTCATAGTCTACTTGTGTCAGGAAGGAGAGATCTACTTCATCCTCCATACAGTTGATATTGTCTTCTGCCTCTCCTTCTTGTTGAGTGAACTCTGATTCTTCTTCTAGCATAGCATTCTGAAAAGGAGCTTGAATTCTTTGATCCTCAGCTTGATTCCTATCCCTTTGAAGGATCTGAGTTGGTTGGTTGTTTCTTCTGCAAGGGACAAAATTAGAGTTTTTGTTAGCAAATTATTTGGCCCTTTACCCCTCACAAGTACTTTCCCTCGGTCTTTTAGTCTAGACATTTCAGCTATCAGGCTGTCCAACATTTTGGCCATTTTATCCATCTTGTTCTCTGATGAAGAAGCCCCTAGAGGATCTAAGGGTTGCTTCTTCCTGTCAATTTTTCCTTTAACCTTATGAGATGCAACTATATTGGATTCAACTTCAAGGGCAACATCTTGCATGAGTGACAGAGAAGCCGATCTTCTTTATCTAAGAAGAAGACATAATTATGAATCAAAGGCATTGGAATATGTAATTTTGGCTGAAGTGTCAGTTGGCTTGATCTCAGCAGGGATCTTGCTGAACATCTTGTTAAACCTTTTGGTGAATTTAGAAACAGACTCACCATTCTCCCTCTTCAGATTGCTAAATTCAGTGATATAGTAAAGGTGGTCTCTTCTTTCTCCCCAATGCTTAAAAAATATGTCATCTAGGGCTTCAATTCCTGCTATTGATCCAGTATGCAACTCTTTGAACCATTTCCTAGACTGACCATCTAGACTTTGCACAAAAACCCTAGTCCACACATCCTCTTGTTCAATGTTTATATTCTCAGCATAACTGTAGAAGGCCTCTAAGTGTTCTTCATATATGAAATCTCCCTCCCTAGTAAAATTAGGCATGTATTTGAGATAATCTCTAGTAGGCATAGTAGAGAGGGGGTTAGGGAAATTCATAGGGGCGTATCTAGAAACAAGGATCTTTTCCATTTTGGTTAGAGGGGCAGCCATATTGGAAGTGGGTATGGAAAGGGAAGAAGGAGATACTGCTGGTGTGGGTGGTAGCTGAGAGAGTATTCGGGGTGTATTTATCTCAGTGGAGTCGCCAAGGATTGGATCTACACAAGCAGCAGTGCTTGAAGATTCCTCAACTCTAAAATTTTCTGATTCAATTATAAATTCCTCAGAATTATATGTTTCAGCAGAAGGAGATTGAAATGGAGGTCTATTTGATATAACCGCAGAAATACCTCTTAAAATACCTGATGTAGCCTCCCTTGTAGCTCTGGAGGTCTATCTTAGTTAAGCCCTAGCTCTTCTTAGAATCTCTTATGGATCTGAAACAGGTGTCACTGGTGGCCCTTGAGGGTTGGCTCTGGTACTTGGTCTTCTTGAATCCACCTTATTCCAATGGAGTCACTAGATAGATGATTACAACTAGAATAGTGTCCAAACTTTGTCTATCATCAAAGTAGGATCTATGTCATCTCCTAGGGAAGCTGAGCTTCAATCTCCTCTCCCCAACAATGGTGCCAATTTGTTATCACTCCAGGAAACTCCTCTAGGTTGCAGCTCGAGGATGCCTGGTAACTTAAATGTTTTTAATGGTTTTTCTAAATGGATCAAGTCAGATGACCTACAAGACCTCACTCTCCCAAGACATGAATAAAACTCAATCAAAAGATAAGGCTTCTAACCACCAATGTTCAGAGGGTTGATAATAAGGTGAATAAATGGATAACTTACTATGCTAGAAGATTCATTCATAAAACAATCACATATGAATGGATAATCATAACAAGGAAGAATAATTGCAATTCAACTCATCAACACATAGATAATATGACAGCTATCTGGCATTAGATAAAAAGAATAAACCTGAATCAGACATTCAAGCACAAGTACATAACATAAAAGATATGGAAGATGAACATATAATGGCAAAAGAGCTTATATTAAATGATGAATAACATGACAATATTGATAGCAATAAGGGTCTAAAAGTCTCCAAAGTCAAACCCTTGCTTCAAAATAAGTCTTAGGCTTTATAGCCTTTACAAATTTTTTTAGATCCTGAAAAGTTGGATCTGATTTACTAAAAATAGATAACATAACTGTTTTGCAAAATTTTAGGTAAAAAACCCTAATTTAAGTGCTAGTCTATCTAACTCTAACAATTTTTTCACTCATTGAACTCTTTGATAACTGTAGTGATCATTGAAGTAGAGATATAACCTGTTATCTAACAGATAAGCCATGGTTTGTAAAAAACAGGTAGGGTTTGTGACCTATTTCTCCTTGATCGCACCTTCAAAATTGGAATAGACCTCCTCCACTGGTGCTTTTCATCAATTTTTAGCTTCATACTTCACCTCTGAGGTGTTTGTATCTGCCAAAACTAGTTCTGTGTGTAAACCTATCTTTCTGCACCCTTTTTGTGCTTTCGGTGGTTAAGGAAGCAGAATCCTGGGTCTGTTAGCTACTGAAAGCTATGCTTTTGGTGGCTAATGAAAAGCTATTGTGTTTGCCTAAGCCACCGAATGCTCTGTTTTCTGCAAAATTTTATTAGACTTTAAATCAACCTTTTACAGCTTTTACCTCTGTCCTTCTGGTATTTCTTCAATTTGCATAGGGTTGGACAGAGCAGCAGCGTCATGAACTGCCTCAGGATCCTGAAAGCTTGCTGCTACCTTTGCTAGGGTTTCTAGTGCAAAGTGAGCTTGAGAGCCAGGGTTTGAGTTAGAATTCTTCATCTGCAACCTAAATAGTCTGATCATCCTATAAATCTTGGTGTTGTCCTTCATAAACCTCATATTCCTTTTTTTCAGCAGGAAATACATCCCTTTCATTTCTAGCAGAGAATTATGCAATTGCGCATTTTTCTTGGTTTATATTGCATTAGTTCTTTTTATCTCTCTCTCTAACATCTCCATTTCATGTATTTTCCCTAATAGCTGGTTTGTTTTCTAAGACCTAGGTTTTCTTGAGGAGGTCTTTGCCATTGGTTCCTATTGACTTTCCCTTGGTGTTGGTGAGGGAAACTCCTCATATTCTATTGCCACCTGCTTTGTTAGGTCAACTTATTGCTCATTTTCTTCTTCTTCTTCTTAGTAGGGTAAGTTAAGTATATTTCCACTTTGTGCTGGGGCCTCCTTATCCTTTCCACTGAAGTCCATATTTCTTTTGGCTTGGTTGGTTTTAGAAGTTGGAGAAGGTTGATCCACTGTCATTGGTGAGATAGCCCTCCTTTTCCTCTTTCCACTCCTGGGAGTGGTGGATTTATTTGAAGGGGACTTTCCTTTGTCTTCTGGCTGTAAGCCTATTTCAAACTCATTCCAGAATAAGAAATATGTCCATGCTATGTTTCTTCTTTGCAGTAATTCTTGAATAATGAATTTTATCAGGCCATGGTGAGATAACCTCCATGGGATTTTGGTGGGCTGGGCCTTGACTTGATGGGCCATCTTGGTTAGGCTCTTGTTGAGGTAGAAAGGTAGGTTTAAAGGGATTTTTCCTGTAAAATGATTCATCAATTTAAAGTGATATATCATCACCCTGTTATACCTGCCTTCATAGGTTATATTAACCAAGATTGCTTTCAATAACTGCTGCCACTTCTCCTCAAGCCAGATGGATGGGATGCTTTTCTTCCATACCAAATTTTTGTGTTCGGGATTTAAGTAGGACCTGAATTCAAAATCCTTATGTTGCAGCTGCAACAATTTCCAAAAATTCCAAAAATTTTTAGGACCCTCCTTTTGCTTGGATTAGTTTGATTTTCTTCTTTGATCCGATCTAATGATTTTTTCCAAAATGATTTTATAATGCTTGGATTGATCTATCACTTGTTTGATTCTTCCTCTAACACTTGAAATGATCCACTATTTGTTCAAGCTTTATCACTGCTTTTAAATGTGTTTTCAGCATGTTCGAATCAGAAGTTTATTTGGTTGGAGCTCTTGTCGTTGCAGCGAAATAACAAGTTTTGGTTTAAACGTTTTCTTTGATATGTTTATTTCAATCGGCTATGTTTTGGTTTACATCGGGATGATTTGTTATTTCTGTCTCCACCGTTGTGGATGGCAAACTAATAACTCTCCCGATTATTGCTTTGACTTTTCGGGTCCCGTTTTGTTATTTTCGCCAGTCCATGAGTTGTGGGATTCTGCTGTTACGGCTGCGGAAAGCTCTATCTTTTCCGGTCATCTAGTCGTTTTAAACTCCGACGTTGCGGAAGGTCACGCACTTTATTATTCCGCCATTGCGGCTGCAGAAGTCACTAACCTTCCGACTCAGACCTTACGTCGTGGACTATGGTACCCTTTATATCACCGTCGTTGCGGCTCCCATTCCGCTGTCGCTTCGGTGTTTAAAACTTCGACGCACGTTGTTTATTATCTCTTGGTTATCCTCGCAGATAGAGTAATGATTTGGCCACCCGACGTTGCGGAAGGAGTTATGATTACGACGTCCAAACCATTTATCTCCGCTATCCGATCTTTAACTTTTACCGGTCACTTATAGTTATCCATACACATATATATAAAGGGGGTTTGTGTTTTTATTCTATTACTGTTGGGATTGTCGTGAACTGTCAAAGTCCTGTGCTGTCATTTGCTCGTGCTCGCCTAGTCCCCCGTTTTTGATACCCGCATTCCAGGTGTCTCAACCATGAAGTTTGACAGGCCTCTCCACGCCGGTTATGCATCGTTTCCAGGTAGGATCTTGTCACCCTACCCCGTTCCGTTTGATGCGTTTTGTTGATTTTTTTCCTACGGTTGGGTTTTTCTAGGGATATTTTCCCCTTGACCCCGTTTATTCGTGCGTATATAATGGGGTGTGTAGCGTAGCCGTCAATAGTGAGTCGTGTTTCAAATAGGATGTTTTACACCGCAGCCGTGATGCATTTCAACCTTGCGCTTAGTGGTTGGGGAGATCGGTGCGGACGGCTGTTGCGTTGTCCGCACCAGTCTGCCCCGTTGGGAGATAGGTTGTTTGGGAAGGATCGTTTATGGCTTCCCTGGGTTGTTCAACTGGTTTCCCCTCTTACATTGATCATTTCCTTAAAACCCTAGCCGTTTTATACCGCGCGGTTCGAGCGACCCGTTCCACTGTCGATGTCAAACTTGAGACGATTAGGAATGTATTGCACGGCATTGCTTCTATGACCATAGATTGCACAGACCGCGTACCTCATGAGGACACAACATTGAAAAAGCTTGCGTAGTGCTTCTATTATTCCCACGCCGCGCGATGGTTATGGCACCCACGACGAGCCCAAAATTTCTTTATTTCAATGTAGATTTTGTTTCTCACCAGAGTTCTGATTTCAGCTTATATGCATACACATATTTGCTTCATTTAATTACTTCTGTCATATTAAAAATAGATGAAGTGAAATAATGCACTTTGATGTCTCAATGTTTGCAACTTCTCTGGAAGTAGCTTAATGTGTACAATCTCATATATGGCAGGAAGTTTTCGAACTCCAAATGTTGAAGAGGAAAAAGAAGAAGGCCCCGGTGGTCGAGGAAGAGCCTGAAGTGGAGTTCATTACCAAAACAGAATACATATATGAATACACCAAGTGCATATCGGGTGTGGAGCCAGAGTACCAATGGGGAGAGATTTACAGATTGATCATGCACCGAGAGGTGCCTGATATGGGCTTGGAAGAAGAGGGCATATATGCCAATATCGAGAGATCTTCCCTAATGAAGATTACCACTAGACCAGAGCTGTTCCCATGCTCTGAAGTAATTGGTTGGATTCTACCCTGGGTATATGTGACCACAATGATCCTGGAGAATGTTTAAAAACAGGGCTATGCTGCATATAGCCCAGGATATGTAGCTCTGGCCTACCACCTTCCAGAAGCGCAAATATTTATGTCTGATGATTGGTTGAATAACATTAGAATGGACCTTGTGGAGACCCTTAAAAGAATTCTGCTATCAGGAAAGAATTTCAGAACCAGGGAAACGAGAGAGTATGATACAACAAGCTTAAGGGCCCCATACAGGTTCATAGCTTTGATGCTTAATAGGATTTTTGGAAGAGCTCATGGTAGGTTCTTCAAATTGGAATGGATGCCAATCATTTTTTATGTTGCAACCCAGGGGACAATTTTCAACTGGGCCAAAATAGTATCAAACAGTCTCTCTTCCTGCTTGGCCTTGGCTTTGGGAGGAGTGTCCCAAAAGAGGTCTGAATTCTATATGAGTTCCATACTTATCGATTGTATATTGTGCAATCAGCCTTTCCCCAGCCTTAGGTGCATCTAGGACAGGGAAAGGATGCCTGTCTATTCTGCTTATAAACCACTGTGGGCACACAAGTACCACAGTCATTATCAAGAAGTCTGTGAACACTTCATCATGCCCTTATATACACTCATTTTCCTGAAGGAGTGTGATTGTATGTCATAGGAGGCGCTACAAGTAATTGAAGAATATGTAGATTACTATCTGATAGAGGATGGCCTTTACTTCAGGATGTTTGGAGGTTCAAGAGCACCCTCCCTGCTGCCCAAATACGCCACTGACTACATCATTCACAAGGAGGCTGTTAGGCAAGTCTTCTTGGATGGCATAAAAAGGTTTCCTATCCTCCTTTGCCCTTCAAGTTAGGAAGTTACAAGTTCACCAGAGTGAAGAAAGCTGATGAATTTGTAGAAGAGTTGGAAAGGTTTCATTTTGGCGAGATGCCTTTCCATAGAAGTGACTCCTGCGGTAAAGTAGCTGAACATTGTAAAGAAAACAATGTACATTTTGAGTATACCCACCATTGGGATAGAGAAGAATCAGTCTTCCCAAGTGCATTGAATATGACAGCCTTGAGGAGAAGGTTCAAGAAGAAGATAATTACCAAAGGTGGGAAGGGAGATGAACAAGGCAAAGCTAATGAAGAAGCTAGAAAGATAATTGAATATGCCCAAAGGTTTGCACAGGAAGCTGCAGGGTGGTTGCAGGGAGAAGAAGAAGAAAAAAGAAAAGCTGCCCAAGAAGCAGCCAAAAAAGTAGAAGAAGATGCAAGAAATGAAGTAGAAGAAGAGAAAAGAAAGCTTGATGAGGAGCTTAAGAGACAGGAAGCAGAGAGGTTGAATTTGAATCAGACAGAGACTAAACAATCAGTCTTTGACACAGCTGGTGGTCAGACACAGGACATTGAAAACCCCGAGGTGCAGAACCCAGAAGTACCAACTGCTAGCACACCTGGACAATCTGTGGTCCCTACACTAAAGCTGTTCCCCTTTGTACAGAAGAAAGGGGAAGAAATACATGATTTTAACATTGTTTTCTATGACAAGGAGACAAAGAGGATAGTGAAGAGAACAGAAAGGAAGGTTGAAACTGGAGGTCTGCCCAGGAAAATGATAACGGATAAACCCGTTGTGTTTGGAACAGACCGAGATCCAAGATTCACCATTAGAGCCGGAGCTGCATTGATTCAAGCCTCGGAAGACAATGTGGACAAGATTATGACAGACTTGGAGCAATCCAAGAAGTCCTGTGCTCAACTGAAAGACACATTGAGGAAGGAGAGAGAGGAAAGCAATACGCTAAAGAGGAAATATGAGGACATGAAAATGGAGATGAGATCCTCAAAATATGAACTGCAACTCCTCCAAACAGAGAGAAAAGCTAGCGAAGCTGCACAAGAACATCTGGAGAAAATGCAGCAAGAGTATCAAGAACTAAAGGTGGAGAAGGAACATCTAATGGGAAGGGTAGAAGACTTAGAGCCGCAGAGAACCACCTGGGAGGCAAACAAAAAGAAAGCTCAAGAACAAGAGAGAAAGCTTTAGGAACATATATCTTCTCTAACAAGTGCTTTAGGGGAAGCAAGGGAGTAGCAGGTCAACCTCCAACAATTCAAGGAGCATGTGTTGGCACAAAAGGCCAAGATGCTGGGGCTGCAGACTGCCATAGAAGAGGAGAGATGCAAAGTTCTGTAGGTAGATGGCCGATTAGAGGAAATCTTGGAAACATCCTCTTACTTTGTTGATAGGTCTCAGGACATCCTTGAGGTCCTGACTGCAAGAATGACAAGGCTAGAAAATAATGAAGAAACTCCAGCAGAGTTGCCATAGAAGGATAAACAGGCCCTCAAGTAGGATTATGACTTACTGGAGTTTACTATAAATACCGCAGAGGATTTCAAAAAGGCTGTTAAAAATATGAAAGGAGCATGCGCAGAGTTTTTCAGGAGGCTCCTTATTACCTACAATCAATGCCAAATAGAGGCTTGATGTTTTCCCGGAACACAATTCATTTGTGGAGATGCTGTAGAAGAGATATTAGGAGGAGGAAGCGAAAGTACAGCATATTAAAGCCCTGGATGATCAGATCTTAAGGAGTGAAGTAGATCATTCAGCCATCAGTGTGTAGCTTTTGGAGGATCAGCTTCGGTTGAGCACAACCAGAATTGAGGTTATAAAGAGAAGGTTGCAAAGTTTGAGATCAACATTCAGTTTCTGGAACCTTGTGCCTTTGAAGGCATCGCCTCTGAAGCTTTGGCATGGAAGAAGTTTCTGGAGACCCAAGTGGGACCCTCCTCGTAAAAGATTGATCACTTTTGTAATTTGTAACAATTTTGTAAAAACATTTGAAAAAAGTGAAACATTAGAGGTGAAGAGTTGGGAAGCCCAAAGGTTACTTTGGGCAGCCCAACAGTCTCGCCCTTTTTGTATAAATGTAGAAGACTTAGAAGCAATAAGGGCTTTTTCCCAGTTAGACATGTAAAGCGATATTGTAAGAAGAACTACTTTTTTTGCAATAAAGAATTATTGTTTGCCTATTGGAGAAAGATTGGTGGGACTTTCAAATGTTATGCTGTGGATTGCGGAAAGATGAACTATTTTGTTTTTCCAGCTTTTTGTCCATTAACTGTGAGATCGTTCTAACTCTTAGAGCCTATGTTCTTGTTTGAATGATTTTTGGTTTATTTTTTGGAATTACCACCATGAGTAATGTATACTGTTCATAAACAAATTGGCTATCTGATTGTCTAAATATCTTTAATCGTTCATGTGTTATAGGAAGGAATATCAGCTAATTGTAATTTCTCTTTATAATGCATGCACAATACACATTACTCAAAAATAAGTTACAATTTCACTCCCTGGGGATAGATAGATAGATAGATAGATAGTTTTATTTTATTACTGCATATGTGATCGAGATGCTTGTGAGTTCTAAGACGAGAGGTAAGAACCTGCGCATCACATTGTGGTTGCTCCTTGCATCCTTATCACCCTGCATGGTTAATTAGGCATATGCATATCATACATTAAGTCAAAAAATACACGGTGGATCGGGACGCAACCGGTAAAGCCTTTGTTCTTGTTACTTTGACCTACGGTAGTCGGACCTCAAACCGGACCGATTCTCCATACCAAACAATCGCGGGCTAGTTGGGAACGTTGACTGGGGAGAATCCCTTGCTGTTGTTTCCTGCAATTTTCCAGGCCTCAACAGTTCTAGCGCTAGAAGGAGGGCCGCCAGTGCATGGCTGGCCGTGGAAACTTATTTTCCCAAGATTACCTCACCAGCAAAGGTTTTGAAGCTTTTGACCTAACCCAAGTATAGACAGGTTTTGGTTCTACCTTTGAAGCAAGTAAGCCAAGTTTCATCTTACGATTTGTTAGACTCATGTTCATTCACCTTTCTCATGGCTGGTGTAAATGTGAATCAGCCCAACCCTCTACTGGCTTGGAGAGCTAGATCACCTTTGAACCTCACACCTCCATTGCATAACCTACCTCAAGCTTTTGATAAGCTGCTGCCTAAGTTTGATCCTGATGAAAAGACTGCTGTAGATGACCACTTGCAAAGTTTCTATTTAGCAGTAGAAGGGTTAAGGGCTGGGGAGTACGAAGATGTTGTCTGTCGATTATTCCCGCATACCCTTAAAGGGGCAGCAACGTCCTGGTATTTTAGTTTGCCTACAAACTCCATTCCTAATTGGGACACTTTCGAAAGGACTTTCAGAAGTAAATACTTAGCCCAAAAGACACATGCCTCACTGATGAAAGGTCTTGGTTTGTTAAAAAAAGAGAAGAATGAGAAGGTAAAAAAGAGAAGAATGAGAAGGTACATAGTTTCACTCAAAGGTTTTCAGCATTCCTAAGGAACTTTTCAGAAGCTGACAGACCCTTAGACAAGGTCCTAATTGAATATTATACCTCAGCCCTAGGACCTGAGTTGGCCATGTTTGCCAAGATGAAAGCCATACCTACGTTGGTAGAAACTTATGAAGAAGCAGAAAGAGTAGATGCTGAAAAGGAAAGTGTAGCAGATTATCCCGATCTACCTGAATAGAAAACTACCAGGAGAAGAGCCTTATTGCTGTCTAAACCTAAAGATGAACAATCACATGATTATCAGGGAATGCTGAAAATGATTCAGAAATTATCCAACCGAATAATAGATCTAGAGAAAGAGAGGGAAGTTCAGAGAACTTACAAACCCTACTACCAAAAAAGAGAGGACAGCAACCCATGGAAAATACCTCCACCGAATTTACCATCAATAAACATAACAGAAGTAGGGGGGGATAATTTCTGCACTTTTCACCAACAACCTCATTCTGAAAAGAAGTTCCCTCAATGGTTAAATTCGATGACATTGGTGATGAATAAGCTGCTGGACTCTAAATTGACTAAAGACAGTGGTAAGGAAGAAGAAAAAAAACAAACCATAGAGAAACAAGATGAGGATACCATGTTCTTATGGAATGGTGTCTCACTTTTCAACACAGAAGAAAATGCTCTTAAGTCTGAATACACACCAACAACAACAAAAGATGCAGACCTAGCCATTAAAGACAATGAAATAATTTCAAAGATTAAAAAATTGCAAGAGAATGTCAAGAGACAGGTAGATGTGAATGTTAAAGATAAAACACCTAAAGTCACTACTCTCAACCAGGAAGCAAAACCAATCCATGAGCCTGTCAAACCGGTGGAAGGTATTGATGAAGGAAACACTAAAGGAATTAAGGAGATTGAAGATATACCCACTCAAAACCAATCGGGAGAAGAAGACATAGAACCAGGTTGGGAAGAAAAAGCTGACACCTCGCCTTTTCTTTTGACCCTAGAAATGCTGAATCATAATGTGCATAATTGCTTGGTAGATTCTGGATTAGCGGTGAATGTTATGCCACTGGAGGTTTGAAAAAATATTAATGGACAGCCAGAGTCCACACCTTGGGAAGTAACGCAATTAGATAGCACAGGTGTCAAAGTAGTAAGAGATATGAAAAATGTCCTCATTCACTTTTCTGCAAATAACAAGATATGTCAATTTATTGACATTATGGTGGCTGACATACCGGGTGGATATGGGCTTATTCTCAACCGAGATTGGTCTGCCAGGTTGAAAGGTTATTTCGCTTTAGATTGGTCTCATTTATTGTTACCTCTCAAGGGTACCCCAAATCAGATAAAATTTTTGAGAGAACCTTACATGAAGCATACTGTCAGTAAGCTAGGAGAAGGTAATGAATCTGTCGATTCTATCCTGGGAAATTATCTGACTGAGCTTAAGCTAAAACATCATACCTCAAGAAAGGCCAGTTCTATGATTGACACTCAGCCTGAGCTCCTTCAACTTCCTCAGGCTGAGAAGGATGACTGTAGGATAGTAGACATGTGTTCAACTTCAAAAATAGCATAGCTAGACCATGGTTAGATATCTCATGTCTATAATCCAGTCCACCCCTTAACTCCCTAGGATTAAAGATTCTCAGGAGTGGGCAATTTTTTCTTTTCTTTTGCTTTGTACATAAATAAATTGATTTATTTTTCTTTAATGCTTTGATGCTATTTTCTTTGTTTATTGATTTGAGGCTGTTCTCTTTTGATTTATAGCTTTGATGTTGTTTTTCGTTTAGTTTTGGTTGCTATTCTTGTTGTTTGAATAAAGAGGCAAACTTTTGGTTGCAATGGAAACATCAGGGTTCTTAATTAACTGAAATGTTGAGCTAAAGACTGTGCTTTTAAAACATAGAATGTATTTCAGTAACAGTGTTCCTAATTGGCCATGCATTCATTGAAGTTCTACTTAACCCCTGTAAATAACTCGGAATTAATAGGTCTGGAATACTATTTCGAGGCTCCATCCATTTCACATCTTAAATGTCCAAGGGAGTGACAGCAAAGGACCGACAGAAAGGAAGCAAGGTAAACCGTATATCATATATAAATGATCCCATGCCATGATTTCAAAAGGGCTAAAAGCTATCAAAGAGTCAAAACTCCTTAAAGAAACAATACATATCAAAGCAAAGTATCAAAAGCATGAATCTCAAGTTGCCAAAAGTTCCTCTCTGTCTGTGAGATAAAAAACAAATTCTTCTCTCACACAAAAAGGCACTATGGATAGAGGAGCCTGAATAAAATTTAGAAATAAAGGCAAATGGAGGACTCAAAAGAACTAAAGTTAAAATGGCACAAAAGTGCAGATGGCATGGGAATGAGGAACACAGGGATAGTGTTGTTTACCATCTGTTACAATCCTGTGGTGTCTAGGCTTGAAACTACCCAAGGACGGGGCTAAAATAAATCTCACTTATTTGGACTCAAAAGAGTTATTCAGACTTGCAAATATTTTTTATGTTACCTTTTCCCCAATGAACTGTTTCTCAATGAGTTAAATGTACGAGTCGGCCAACTTAGGAATACAAACATCTAGAAGATTTCAATTTTGAGCTAGACAGTCTTTTACTGGGAGGAGTTCAGAAATATGGGGTTCACCAGGTAGTCACCAATTGTTGCAGCTGCAACAATTTCCCAAAATTCTAAAAAATTTCAGGACCCCCCTTTTGCTTGGATTAGTTTGATTTTCTTCTTTGATCTGATCTAATGATTTTTTCTGGAATGATTTTCTATTGCTTGGATTGATCTATCACTTGTTTGATTCTTCCTCTAACACTTGAAATGATCCACTGTTTGTTCAAGCTTTATCACTGCTTTTAAATGCATTTTCAGCATGTTCGAATCAGAAGTTTATTTGGTTGGAGCTCCCGCCATTGCCGTGAAATAACAAGTTTTGGTTTAAACATTTTCTCCGATACATTTCTTTCAATTGGATATGTTTTGGTTTACATCGGGATGATTTGTTATTTCTGTCTCCGCCATTGCGGACGGCAAACTACTAACTCTCCCGATTATTGCTTTGACGTTTCGGGTCCCGTTTTGTTATTTTCGTCAGTCCATGAGTTGTGGGCTTCCGCCGTTGCGGCTGCGGAAAGCTCTATCTTTTCCAGTCGTCTAGTCATTTTAAACTCCGACATTGCGGAAGGTCACCCGCTTTATTATTCTGCCATTGTGGCTGCAGAAGTCACTAACCTTTCAATGTTTAGTCATTTTTCTTCCAAATCAGACCTTACGTTGTGGACTGTGGTACCCTTTATATCACCGCCATTGCGGCTCCCGTTCTGTTGTCACTCCGGTGTTTAAAACTCCGATGCATGTTGTTTAGTATCTCTCGGTTATCCCCGTGGATAGAGTAATGATTTGGCCACCCGACGTTGTGGAAGGAGTTATGCTTTCGAAGTCCGAACCATTTCTCTCCGCCGTTTGATCTTTAACTTTTCCCGGTCACTTGTATATATGTAGATATGTTTTTGCTTCAATGAATAAATGAGAGTCATTTCTAATAAAATAAATTATATGTGACTATTTTGCTTTCTATGTTTTTATGAATAAATTGAATCATCTAACAAGTGGTTTTGCAGTTTGATCATGGATACTTTATCTCTATAAGCAGCTCATGAAGTATTATCTGGAAAAGGTAATTATGCTCATAAGGTATCTTAACTTTTCTTAATTTGCATTTTGTAGTGACAATTAAAAGATAACTCCTTGCATATCCTTTTTAACCGCTCCTTTTAAGATTCGGAAAGTTTCTAGTATTTTGATTCAGACATGTATACTTCTAATTTGTTATTTCAAACAGTGCTTGATAAGACCTATTTTCATTATCATTCATCTTGTGCCTATGGATTACTAGTTCATCTTGTACTTGTTATCAAAACTTGTCTCTCAAATATCTCTTTGTGATAACTCAAGAGTAGGTGGAATTTTTTACCTGTGGGGAACATTACTTATCTCTTCTAAAAAGGATGGATTCTAAGGTTAAAGAACAACTTTAAGTTATTCTCTTTTGACATGATTTATGATTAAGGCCAGTATGAAAAGATATTTGTAAGTTTATTTTTGTAAAATTGAATTATGTGTTTTAGCAGGGATTAGCATGCTCTAGTACCAATCGGCTTCCATATCTTTAATATCATTATATACAAGGCAAACCCATCGGGGTAATGAATAGGCCTACTGGCAGTGGGTCAATGCTACGTAACAACTTAAAACTAGGAAGCTCGATAAATGTAAGTAAACCCACCGGGGTAGTGAACAGGCTCCCTGGCAGCGGGACTATACTTGCATGGTACCAGGATAAACCCGCTAGGGTACTAAACAAGCCTGTTGGTAGTGGGGTAATATCGGGTAAATAGGTATGGTTAATGCACTACTACGCACATGATTCGTAAAATAAGGATCATATACAGGAAATTTTTGAAAAAAATTATTATAAATAAAATGTTAGGGCCCATTCTCTTTACTGTCACTTGAGAATTGTTGTAATTTGGGCTTGGACATGGCCATCTAATTTAATCAATACCTAGGATATTATTATCCTAGACATGGGACCCATAGTTACATCTCTCACACACTCTGGGGTAAACTTAAAGTATTTGATGATGACAAGATATCTTTACAATGAGGCATAGATGCCTAGCTTTCCTATGGCATTCTTTCGATTATATTATTATCTCTTTCTATGGTCTTTCTCTGCATTGTTATTTTTCATAAATATACATCTCTAAATCACCTTCCTTTACTAGTTAATTTTTTTTCTTTATAAAATAATGACAGCATACTTGCACTTTTCTTTATCTAAAATAAACTATTCTTCTCCTTTGCATGAGGACATGCCATATCCTTGGTTTGGGGGGGGATTAGGATTGGACTAATGATTTGGAACAAAATATTTGTCTAATTTTATATTTTTATGACAAAATTGCTTATCTCTAACAAATTTTAAAGTGTTTTCAGGTTATAACATGATGCATGTTTTTACAGAAAAATATGAAGAAATTTGATGGAAGACTTTACGAAGGATCTGGCTAATGATTTAGATAATGGTCTAAATGTGATATTGTGGTATTATGGCATGGATGATTAAAATTTGTCAACCAATTTTTTGTTCTTGAATATAGTTTTATTTATGTATGGATGATTTGATCTTAAAATTTCTTTTGTTATCATTTTACTATTAGCATCTTTTTATCTAAATACCCATGAAAACTATTTTTGTTGAATGTTATTTATGCATTTGTGATATATGTTCAAGCTGTTCAAAGTTTTACTTTGGACATGGTTGAACTTGTTATAAACTTTATAAATTTATTCATCCAATGCATATGCTTGTTAAAAGATACATATCTTGAATTCTTCTATAATAGTATGGATGATTTATGCATTTGTGATATATTTTCAAGCTGTTCAAAGTTTTACTTTGGACATGGTTGAACTTGTTATAAACTTTATAAATTTATTCATCCAATGCATATGCTTGTTAAAAGATACATATCTTGAATTCTGCTATAATAGCATGGATGATTAAAATTTGTCAACCAATTTTTTGTTCTTGAATATAGTTTTATTTATGTATGGATGCTTTGATCTTAAAATTTCTTTTGTTATCATTTTACTATTAGCATCTTTTTATCTAAATAACCCTGAAAACTATTTTTGTTGAATGTTATTTATGCATTTGTGATATATGTTCAAGCTGTTCAAAGTTTTACTTTGGACATGGTTGAACTTGTTATAAACTTTATAAATTTATTCATCCAATGCATATGCTTCTTAAAAGATACATATCTTGAATTCTGCTATAATAGTATGGTCTCCTAAGAAATCTAATCTTCTACTATCCCATCATCATTTTTTTCTATTTTGACATAAAATAAATATTCCTTTAATAAGATTAAAGTTTAAATTCTTTCTTTCATTCGCCAAGTAGAAGGTAGTTACTAGCGTAACTTTTCCTTCTTCCTTCATCATTTTTCTTTTTGCTCAGTGGGACCTGGCATTTCACTGGTTTGGGGGAATGTTATTTGTTATCATTTTTTGGCAATTAAATAACATATTTAAACACATATTTTATTATCTTTAGTATGTTTTATGTCATGCAGATCATTATTTCACCACAAGGAAAGAACAAATTTGATGTTATTATAACTTTGGTTATTAATATCATTTTTATGATTTTATTAACTCAAAAGTATATTATTTAAAGCATATTTAATGTATTATTTGATGTGTATATTTTTTTGCATATTTTATAGTTTGTTTCGGAAAAAATAACATCAAAACGCATTCAGCTTTCCTTTCGCACCATATGTCCAACTCATGATCCAGCTTGGCGTTCAGCTTGCCCATCAGCTTGCGTGTTGTTAACATCCAATATCAGGCATTAAACATTGAATAAGTCTGCAAACCGTTTTGTTGACAACGTGCCCAGGTGATAGCATAATCAGCAATCTAGAAGGATCGTCGGTGCATTGAGTTCGCCATCCTGTTTTCGCTGCGCACGCATTCAAAGAAGGGAACGTTCTAGAGAATTGTCGAACTGTCACAATGGTATTGCTTACCACCATGTCACCAGCCCACATGTTCAATTGAAGAAGCACCCTCATTCTAGAAACCTATCGTGTGTGCTCTTTCATGTTCACCACGACGCCATGTTTTCTCTAGATCGACGCACATCCAACTCACAGCTCAGTGTTTCGTTCATCCCGCTTATCATCCTGCACGCTGTCCATAATCATATTTGGGAATTTAAACATGAAACAACCTACAATCGACTAATTATCCACGCGTCTGATCGCACACCAGCTTGCAAACTCACACACTCATGCTGATGAGGGACATGCATTCTAGAACCTGTTGTTGTGTACAAGCCTATGCTCACCACTAGTCCATCCTCCACGCTAAGGAAGGGGTCATTGCCACATCAAGCACGTTGTAGAAGCCTATCCACGCAAAAGAAGAAGCAGACTTGCCACATCACACCATGATCACGTTGAATGAAGAGCCAGACTATGCATTGGTGGCAAATCAATTATGTGCTTTAAAGATTGCCTAAAATTAGAGAGCAGTCGACCTTTAGGGTCAACTTGCTCATCTCTTATGTAAGACTATATATATCAATATCTGAATGAAGAGAAAGTTAGTTAGTCAGAGCCAGAGTTAGTCATAGTTTTTATAAGCACTGTAATTCTGTTTTTGAAACTGAATAAAGAGATGTATGCATTGTTGTTGAAGATTGCGTTTGAGTAGGAGTTAGCAGACTTCATCCCTAATTGTTGAGAGGGACCCTCATCAACTAGAGGTTCATTAGCTTAGTTTTAATTCAGTTCTTTCTTTTATGTTTTAGTTAATATAGTTTAATTTCCATTTCTTTTTCATTAGATGTTATTGTCTTTCCTGTATTGCAATCCTATCTGGATGTCGGTTGATGATAAAGCCTAAGTCTATGTCCATTCACTATAAAGGAAAATTCTGAGCCATTAATTGGTTTAATTTTTACTGATCCATTGTCAAAAGTTGTAACTACCTCATAAGGGCCCAACCAACGGGTAGTCAATTTTCCTTTAAAGTTTTTAAACCATGAATAGAATAGTAATTCCCAATCTCTAGTATTAAATTGCTTTTTCTTAATAAATTTATCAAGCCATTGCTTCCACTGACTCTGTATTAGCATGGTTCTTTGGAGTGCATTCTATCTAATTTCATTGAATTCATTAATCTATAACATTTGTTGTTTCTGTGCTTCATCCAAATCCATACCCAATTGTGCTGCCATACAAAAGGTTTTAACTTGAAATTCAATAGGAAAAAGGACTTGTTTTCCATATACTAACTCATAGGGGGTATGTCCAGTAGTATTTATGCATGTTATTCTATAGGCCCATAAAGCCTCGAGAAGTCTATCCACCCAATCCTTATGATGTAAGTGAATGGTCTTGGTTAAAATAGCTTCTAATACTTTATTGGTTGATTCTACCTGGCCATTAGCTTGAGGATGGTAAGGTGAGGACTTACAACGCTGGATACCATACTTCGTAGTGAAATATTACATTAATTTGGAAGTGAATTGGGTACCTTGGTCTGTGACAATTTCTATGGGTACACCAAATCGAGTAAATATTTCTTCATATATGAATTCTACTATAGATTTCTCTATAGCCTTAAATAAAGCTTTAGCTTCTACCCATTTGGTAACATAATCTATACAAACCAAGATATATTTATTTTTATGAGACATGGGAGAGATTGGTCCTACAAAATCAAGAGCCCATTTTTCGAAGGCTCAATCATGACCTGTGGCTGTAAAGGAATTTGGTCTGATGTTGTGGGTCTACCCATTCTTTGACAACTATCACATCCTTTGACATACTTGGCATCATCCTTAAAAATGCTTGGCCAGTAATAACGAGAGTGCAGTACTTTGTATGCTTTTCATTTATCTGAAAAGTGGCCTCCACATGGTCCATCATGGCATGCTCGAAGGATGTTTGTCATTTCATCCTCTCACACACATCTTCTAATAATAAGATCTGGGCCAGTGTGAAAGAGGTCATTATCAACCTAGGAATAGTTAGAGCTTTGTACTATTATGTGACGTTTCTCGTATGGAGCCAAATGGTGTGGTACTTTTCTAGTCTCTAGATAGTTTGCAATATCAACAAACCAAGGGGTTTGAACAGACACAGCAAACAGATGTTCGTTAGGAAAAGTATCATCAATAGGTTTAGTATCACGTTCGTGTTGTATAAGAGAAGAAAATCTGCTACTAAGTTTTCTTTACCAGGTCAATCAATGACGGTAATTTTAAATTCTTGCAATAGGAGAAGCCACTAGGTAACTCTACCATTGATGATTGGTTTATTCATTAAGAGTCTAATGGCAGCATGATCGGTGTGCACAAAAACTTCATACCCTATAATATAATGGTGGAATTTATTAATAGAATAAACTACTGCCAAAAATTATTTTTTAGTAATGGTATAGTTTAGTTCGGTAGGAGGAAGATTTTTACTGATAAAATAAATGGCATAAGGTGATTGTCCTTGTTTTTGGCCTAGGACTCCTCCTATGGCCCTATCAGAAGCATCAGTAGATATATGAAAGGGAAGGGTCCAGTCAGGGCCCCTAAGTATTGGTGCTACTGATAGTTTAGATTTTAAAATCTCAAAAGCATTTTGACAAGATTCTGTCCATTGGAACTCTACATATTTTATGATAAATTTAAACATGGGTACAGCTATCTTTGTGAAGTTTTGAATAAAACGACGATAATAGCCTGCATGACCCAAAAATCTTCTGACATCCTTCTTGGTTTTTGGAGAGGGAAGGCCAACTATTACTTCGATCTTAGTAGGGTCTACCTTAATTCCTTGAGAATAAATATGGTGTCCTAGAACTATACCTTCTGTCAGTAACATTTTACACTTTTCATGACTGAGAGCTAAGTTTGTCTCTTAACATTGGATCAAAAATTTCTCAAGGTTTTCAAGAGCTTCTTGAAAAGTATTACCATAGGCTTTAAAATCATCCACGTATACCTCAACACAGTCATGTATAAGATCAGAAAAGATGCCTAAGACTGCTCGCTGAAAAGTAGCGGGTGCATTACATAAGCCAAATGGAAAAACTCGATAAGCAAATGTCCCCCAAGGACATGTAAAAGTGGTGTTATCATGATATTTAGGTGCTATTAGGATATGATTGTATCCACTATATCCATCAAGAAAGGAAAAATACTGCTTACCTGACAAGGTATCTAATACTTGGTCAATAAAGGGAAAATGAAAGTAGTCTTTAAGAGTGGCTTTGTTTAGTTCTCTAAAATCAACACAAATACACCATTTCCATGTAACTTTCTTTGGAACTACTACTAGAGGAGACAACCATTTTCTATCGGAAATAGGATAGATGAAACTGGTGGTAAATATTTTTTGTAATTCTTTTTTTACTACCTCCTTCAAAGTAGGATTCATACTCCTCTGAGGCTTTCTTACAGGTGGTATATTTGGATCCATATAAATGTGGTGAATACAAGTGTCAGGGTGTATACCCTTCATATCAGTGTATTCCCATGCAAATTCTCTGGCTTGTTTTTTAAGAACCTTAAGTAGTTGAGCTTGTTTATCTTCACTTAATCCTGCATTTATGTGTAGAAACTTTTCAGGGCCAACTTCACAAGGTACAATGAAAGGTCATGTATTCTCTTCGATGGTGAAGACACAAGGTGCTTCTTTAAACATTGAGAGAGCCATAGTTTCTTGAAACTCATCTCCAAATATTTGATCAAATTTAGCAAACGACTGAGGAAAATCTATACTAGTGGCGGAGGAAATAAACTGATTCAATACATTCTCAATAGTCTGCTCCTACAATGCCTAGGATAAATCACTAGGAAAGGAAAGGTCATCAAAACCTTCATCCCCAAAGGAAAAATTTAACCACCAGGAATTTTCAGTTATTGGTTGTGCTGGGGGATATAAAATAAGTATTTGGGTAGAAAACCCATTGGAAATGGTCATCTCCCCATCCCTAGATCCTATAAAATCATTGGCAGTAGCTAACCATGGTCTTCCCAAGATGATAGGATGTCCTTTAGAAGGATCCTTTGATTCTATGACCATGAAGTCAACAAGGTATTCCCATGAACCTACTGATACAATAACGTCGTCCAGGACTCCAACAGGCTTTACCGTAGTACGGTCCTCTAGTTCCAATATGGAAGGGGTAGGTCGAAGAAATTGTCCCAACTGTAAAACTTATAAGAATGCGGTGGTCATCATATTGATGGATGATCCTAAATTGATTAATATGTTACTTATGATAGTATTATTTATGACTACAGTCACTACTGGGGCTCCTATATTTGTATATTTTGCAATCCGGGACTGATCTGTCATATATTCAGACATCTCTCCTATGACATGAATTGTAAGGGGGTCTTTTTGTTTCTTCCCTGGACATTTAATGCATAATTCCTTTATCACCTTACTGTAAATTGGTATGTATTTAATAGCTTGTAATAATGGTATTTTGACACAGATATGCTTTAATTCATTCAAGATATCATACTTAGAGTGAACTATAGGTTTTTCTATTACCAGTCTTGCTGGAAATGGAGGAATTATTTGTTCCTGAATAAGTTCTTGGGGAGGACGAGTAGGTACTGTATCTTTTGAGATATTCACATCCTCAAAAATGGCATCATTCATGGGTTCATTTGAATCTTCTTCTTCGTCATTTTACTCATGAATGAGGATTGATGTTCCGGGTTTATCATTAACAACTCTTCCAAACCATAATTGAATCTAATGTATATGTATAGTCGAGACAAGGTAGGATGGAAGAGTTTGCAACCCAATATTGTTAAGAGCTTGAGTTGGCTTATTATTAGGGTTAGGTATCGATTGTGTAGTTAATAATGTCGATCGTGGAAGATTTGTATTCTAGAAGTGATGAGGTTGTTGTGTAATGAGAGGAACTGGAGGTACAAATCTAGGCAAATGCTGCTGGAAATTCGATTGATGCTGAGGATAAGGATGAATAGGTGGAGGGATAGGTTGTGACTAAGGATATGGATGTGCTCTCCACCCTTGTGACCAATACTGTTGCTATGGAAATTGAGGAGGAGGATACTGAGGTGGGGATTGTTCCATTGTTGGGGCTATTGGTATGAAGAGTAATAGGGTGGGGATTGCGGTGGAAAATTATGGTATATTTTTTGATCTCTAGGTTGCCAAGGAGGCCTCCTAGATGTTTCACCTACATCCCTACTCTTATATATGGATTGCAATCTAGGAAACGATGGACAGTTTTATTTTGGATGTTCCTTTGTACAGATGTGACATAGAGGAATGTTATTTAACGGACATTTCCTTTGGGGATGTTTTGTTCTACACCTTGGACAGAAAATACTCATTGTTTCCTGTTCTTCATCTTACCTTTTCTTGGCTTGTAAAGCATCTAATTGAGAACCCATGGATCCTAAGATGTTAGTCTTAAAATTCTCCAATAGGTTACCTAATTCCATCCTTGTAACTCCTCTTGAGCTAGGAACATTTACTCTTATGTTTCTACTATAAGGCTCTCGAAAGTTTTTCCCAACTTTCCCCCTACTTATAGAATAATTTTTACACATCTCACCGATCTGTGTAAAAGTATTATGAGAAATATCGCCAGCTTCCATGAGATTAGGACTCTCTAGCAGGTCTTCAGAGATTCATTTGAGAAAAAGTGTATGTACTGCATCTTCTCGAAGGTCGTGATACTTTGATTTATGAAGGGTATATATGAACCTTTCGAGATAATCCTCTAGGATTTCATCTTCAAGTTGTTGCATCTTGAATATACTGTGTTGAGAGTCTTTGGTTTTGCAGTGAGGTTCTCATGTCGTCCCAAGTCTTGATAGTGGATTCACCTAATCCCATGAACCATCGCGAGGTAGAATCTTTCAATGTAGTGAGAAAGAGTTTTAGTTTGTGAGCATCTTGTAGGTTATTATAGCTCCTACAAAGAATATCAAACTCGAACAAGAATGTGTCCGGGTCCTCATTACTTTTTTCGTAAAAGGTAGGTAAAGAAGAAGGAGGGATGTTTTGTATATTTACATCTAGTATAGTATCTAGGATAGGAAACTCGAAGGTAGCCTCAGTTTGATTTTCTCCTTCTCCTTCATTATTTATAACTTTTTTACGATCTTTGTTGTCTCTTGGACCCTCCATATAGGCTGGGTTTTTAATATAAATATACCTAGGAAGCTCCTTTCAAGGTCATATGGGGTGTCCCAATGCTCTGTTTCGAAAGAGATATTCTCCTGGTCAACAATTTTCTTATCGAACCCTAGAGGGAGAGTAGGTTCTACTGTGGATGTCTCAATTTGTGAGATAATTGTATCTGTGGGGTTTCCAAAGAGGGCTTTTACCTGCTCAGGATCAACAAGGTCAACAAAGTTCATACTTCCTACTAGTGAAAAGGTCGTATCCTTTGGTTTTGTGACTAGTGGATAACTAGAGGTTACTAATGGTTGATCCTTCTAAATTTCTTCTGAAATGAGGTCCTTAGGACCTTCGGTCAAGGTTCCTTCTCCTTCTATGGTTCCCTTGGTAAGATCTCTTGGAATATTTTCTTTAGGTTTCCAAGCAGAATTACTTCCTTCAGGTGTTTTTTGATACCTTTCTGGTGAGTTAGTAGTTAGGGTGTTACGTCCCCCTGGAAAAGTTAGCAGAAAAGTTGATAGCTTTTCCTACTTTAATAAATCTACCTTGAGGATCTCTAAGTCTATTCATGAAAATAAAACTAAATTAAAGAAAACTTATACTATACTATTGTTGCTGGATTTAGGGGCGTCTGTTATAACAGATGCGTCGGTTCTAAAAACGAAAAACAAGTATATGAAAAATGCAAAAAATAACACACTTACAAAAAAAACAAAGGAACAACAAGGCTTTGGGGCACCCCACTATAGTGGATGTGTCCGGTTGTTACACCACGAAAATTCGGTAGTGAAGTCGTCTTTGCGTCTTACTGTTATCCCCTCCCTCTTGTTGTGTAACATAAAAGTAATCTATGTATCTATCTAAACTTCATAAAGGAACCCTATTTATTCTACCTTGTAAAACAAGTCCCCGACAACGATGCCAAAAAATGTTGGGTGTTATATCGACTAGATTAATTCACCTAATATTTAATTATGAACTGGGGTTGGTAAGCTTAGAGTTGATACAAAATATATGCAAAGGTAAAAAGGTTCCTAGGGTGTCGTGGAGATATTCTAATAAACAAAAGATTGAAAGATAAAAAACTGAGTCAAACTCCTAAAATTATCTAAGTAATTGGACTGGATTGGAATATCAAATTCTAAACATCTATTGAAAAGAAAGACAAAAAATAATACTTATAACTTCAGACACTAACTCATTATACATAAAAAGAAATTATAACAACTGAAATGACAAATAACTAACTAACTACTCCTTAAGCAGAAGGTTGGGGTAAAAGACAACTTGTCTTATAAAGAATAGAAAACTGAAAAAGCAAGTAGAAAACTTAATAAAGATAAAACTTTGAAAGAAGAAAGTAGAAAACTTAATAAAGATAATAAACAGAAGCAACTAGAAAACTTAATAAAGATATTTAAACTTTGTTTTTCAATACACACATAAAACCGTGAATGATTCCTATGATTACAAATAACTTAACTTTCTCTTAAAAATAGTACATCTAACCCTAAACTCTATATGCAAACAAAGATGACCATGACATAAAATAACAATAAAACAAAATCAGTATTTAATATTCAAGGAATAAAAACAACTTAATTCATATGTAAAAGAAAAATGATAAAACCCTAATCAATAACTTAAAACAACCAAACTTTAATTGAAATGCTTAAATAAAAATATGAACTACAAATATAATCCAAATATTGACAAAACAAAACAAGAAACAATCTGAAAAATACATAAAAACAGTAAAAACAAAACCAAGGGTTAAATGATAGACTGAATAGTAGGTCTGTAAAGGGTGACTGAATGGCAGACTTAACAAACAGTCCGAATGGCGGTCCATGCAGTAAAAATGGAAAAAAAAAACCTAAATGAACTAATTCTTTAGCTGAATTTATGGAGTTCTAAACCTAATGCATAGAATTAATAAACAAACCTATTTAAACAACAAATTATCTTCAAACTAATTCTTTAAACAACAAGAAAACATTGTATTGTAAACTAATTAATAAACTGGAATTTAACTTGAACAAACTGGAAATTACTTTAAACAAATTCATGATAGAAAAATAAATAAACAAAACTGAATTTAAATGAAAGCAAACTATTCTATATAAATAAATTAATAACAGGAAATTAATAAACAAGACTACATTGAAATAAAAACAAACTATTCTACTTAAACCAATTCATAACGAACCAACACTAAATTCAAATGGAGATAAACTACTCTACTTGAAAACTGAAAGCAACACTGGAATAAAATGATTAACTAGAAACAACTAACTAAGAACAAATGACTGAAAGCAAATGACTGAAATTAAATGACTAAAAGTAAAACTATGCGCGCATCTACTTATTTAACTACTGAAATAAAACGAAATGAATGCAATACAGGAAATAAAATACTTGCTTAACTACTGAAAGAAAACTAAGTTAATGCAATACAGGAAAGACAATAACATCTAATGAAAACAAACTGGAATTTAAACTAGATTAACTAAAACAGAAAAGAAAGAACTGAATTAAAACTAAGCTAATAAACCTCTAGTTGATGAGGGGCCCTCCCAACAATCAAGGGTGAAGTCTGCTAACTCCTACTCAAACGCAATATTCAACAACAATGCATACATCTCTTTATTTAGATTCAAAAACATAATTACAGTGCTTATAAAAACTATGACTAACTCTGGCTCTAACTAAAAAAATTTCTCTTCATTCAGAGACTGATATATATAGTTTTACATAAGAGATCAGCAAGTAGACCCTAAAGGTTGACTGCTCTCTAATTTTAGGCAATCTTTAAAGCACATAATTGATTTGCAACCAACGCATAGTCTGGATCTTCATTCAGCGTGATCATGGCGTGATGTGGAGAGTCTGCTCCTTCTTTTACGTGTACAGGCTTCTACAGCATGCTTGATGTGGCGACGATTTCTTCCTTAGCGTGGAGGATGGACTGGTATTGAGCGTAGGCTTGTACATAGCAGTAGGTTCTAGAATGCAGGTCCCTCATCAGCGCGAGCGTGTGAGTTTGCAAGCTGGTGTGCGATTAGACGCATGGATAATCAGTCAGTTGCAGGATGTTTCATGTTTAAATGCCCAAAGCTGATTATGGATAGCGCATAGGCTGATGAGTAGGCTGAACGAAACACTGAGCTGTGAGCTGGATGTGCGTTGATCTAGGGCAAACATGGTGTCATTGTGAACAGGAAAGAGCACACATGATAGGTTTCTAGAATGAGGGCACTTCTTCAATTGAATGTGTGGGCTGGTGATGTGGTGGTAAGAAATACCATCATGATAGTGACAATTCTCTAGAACATTCACTCCTTTGAATGCGTGAGCAACGAAAACAGGATGGCGAACTCAATGCACAGATGATCCTTCTAGATTGCCGATTATGCTATCACCTGGGCACGTGGTCAACAAAATGGTTTGTAGACTTCTTCAACGTTTAATACCTGATATTGGATGTTAACAGTGTGTAGGATGATGGGCGAGCTGAATGCCAAGCTGGATCATGAGTTGGACATATGGTGCGAAAGGAAGGTTGAATGCATTTTGATGTTATTTTTGCCAAAACGAACTATAAAATCTGCAAACAAATATACATATCAAATAATACATTAAAATGCTTTAAATAATATACTTTTGAGTTAGTAAAATCATAAAATGATATTAATAACCAAAGTGATAATAACATCAAATTTGTTCTTACCTTGTGCTGAAATAATGATCTGCATGACATAAAACATACTAAAGATAATAAAATATGTTATTTAATTGCCGAAAAATGATAACAAAATGAGTCTCAACACGGTCTAATGTCAAAGTGGCCAAATCAAAGAATGCATATTTTGAAGTGCATCCTCATCAGATAGAAAATAAAATTTCTTGATATTAGAATGTTGAATCCCCTCTTGAACAAATTGTCCCACGTCATGATATTATTCCTTAATGATAGCCCCAAAAAAATTACATTTTAACGGTATCTTCCATTTCCATATTGTTGTATGCCAATCTGATTGGAATATAGCAACCACACCTATAGCCTAAATATTTCCATATTTCCATAATATTTACACAATATATTGAGTAGATTAGAAAGAATGAGATCATGAATGCATAAAAACCTAAGGGATTGTACTAAAATGTCAATGGGAGTCGAACCCTTTCTGTATAGTGGGAGATTCATGTGTAAATGACGGATACCTCCAGCCTGTTCAATATGACTCATTTTAAAGCTAGCCATATTTTTTATGATGGGAAGAGTATTTTTTCAAAAAATCATGATCCCTTTAACAGTTTAAGTCATTTTCTTATTTCCCAAAATTTTGGAGATAACCTTTCAATTCCATACACATTTCCATGTTTCACTCAACTTAGCCTTGGTGTCATGAGGCCCTAGAAAATGTTCTTTCTTTATCCAATGAAATGAAGGAAAGCATGGTTGGTATGATAAATGAGATCACCTCAAAAGTTCTGGCCAACATATAAAGTTATGGACATATGAAACACTAAACAAAAGAAACTACCAAGAAATAAGTAGAAGAGGTATTGGAGATCAAAGAGGAATTGAGGGAAAGGGGGGATTCTTTGTAGGGTATTAGAAGCCATGTGAGACATGAAAGTAGAACAATAAGGATCATACACAATTCATCAATAGTATAGAGAACTAACAAGTATTATATAGAAATTTTATTCTTCTATTGGAAATAATTCTTTCTTCCACAAAGGCTAGTACACCATCAAGATGCACAAACACTATTAACAATATTACAACTGAACTTCAACAATATGTTGGTCAAGACCCACTGTCTTTGTACATATTTATTTGGTATCAGGCCTCTTCCTCCACTTAGGCTCTCCTAAAACCTTGAAATCTACATTATGTGCGTATTACAGATTAAAAAATTATCACTCAGTTTATCCTAAAAGCTATTATGGGTCCATCAAGACTACAACAAAAATTTCATGTTTGGGCCTCTTCCTCCACTTAGGGTCTCCTAAAACATTGAAATCTACATTATGTGCATATTGCAGACTAAAATATTATCAATGCTACTCCATATGCACATATCCCATATAAAACCATTAATTATGTTTATTCTTAGTTTTGCGGTTCTTCTTAGACTTCTTCTAAAAGATAGGTTATCAAGATTGCAACAAAAATGTATATTTGAGGGAATCTCCCTCCACTTAGGATCTTGAAATGTAGGAATAGAAAAAATAATATGATGTACACCATAATTTCCAATCTTGTGATAACTCTGTAAGTTCAAGTCCATCTTTCAAGGAATTTCAACTATCAAGCTTGTATCACATCAAAGAATCTTGTGTAGCTTTCTAAGTATAACCATTTGTCACCCTCATAGACAATTTTTCATGTACCCTTTTGAATATAACTATTTATCAACCTCATTTGAAAATATAAAAATACACAATTATTTGAAGATTAAGGAATATATGGTTATTTCAACTAACATGAAACTCATACAACACAACACAATATGTATTTCTAAGAACATGTATTCATTTCATCATGCTCATATAGAACTAATACTCTAATGGATATACTTAAGAGATCCATGAATGTATATGGGATAGAGAAAATCAGAATTGCAGAACATAGTTGTATCACTTTGAATTCAGATACAATGGGATAAGTTCGAAATGTCTATTTTTAGGAGAAATTTGCTGGTCAGTAGGAAACAGTCAGTAATTTCAGGAAGTTACTTAGTGTACGAGCTAGAGGCTCGATTTGTTAGATGATGTTAACACCCAAAAATGGTTAACTACCTCATCTACCTCACTACATGGCTCATTTGTCCATTTGCCTACCATATTTCCCTGAAAATCCCACTAAAAAGCCTCCAAAAGGCCTAAAATGCCTCCAAAAGGCCCAAAAACCCCTTTTTCCTCCAAAAAATGTCCAAAATTCCTCTAAAATAGCAAAAATGCCCAAAAGGGAAGAAAAAATATAAAATAATGAGGAAAAGGAGGAAAAAACCCTAAACAAGCTGCCCTAAACCATATGGTTTCCAAAACCATGGGCCAGCATTCCACCACTAAAAAACTATAAATAAGTGGTGGAGACCCCTCATTTCACATCCATTGTCATAAGCATCCTACCTCTGCCGAAATTATTCTCGAAACCCTAGCTTACCATCAAGCTACTTTCACCATTGAGAACTCTTTTGGCCCATTTCCACCACCGGAGAAGGAAATGAAGCAGCTTGGAGCTCGAAGCCACCGACATCGGACCAGCGCAACGGACTCCACCAACCTCCTCATTGGAGGTAATATCAATAAAAATCACCATTATACATTTCTTTACTGTTTTCGCTTCATATTATTTACTTTTTACTACTTTAGCTTAGTCTTTATTTCAGTTTATTTTTGTTTACATCATTGAACTGCTACTAAGGATTCCATATTCCTTAGTAGGTGCTCATCAGCACAAGCTAGGGTGAAAACCCTAGCTATAGTTTTGGCGACTCCGCTGTCTCTTTTTACTTTTATTTTTTCGTACTGTACTTTCGGCCGTCGTTTTCGGCCGCCGGAAACCGCGTTTTTTCTTTCCGTAGCCACGGCCTGACCGCGCATTTCAGGCCCTAACCCGCGACCAGCCCGCCGCTGTCAGCCTTGTTTCCTGCGCCCCGACCGCGCATTTCAGGCCCTAACCCACGACCAGCCCGCCGCTGTCAGCCTTTTTCCTGCGCCCCGACCGCGTTTTTTCCGCCCACAGTCGCGATCCGACCGCGCCTGTTCATTACACAGGCGCGCTCCGACCGCCGCTGTCAGCCCGAAACCCGTGACCTAGACCGCGCCTGTTTCCTTTAAACCCGCGATCTGCGCGCGACTGTTGCCTTCCAACCCGCGGTCCGACCGCGCGAGTCCGCTCCATACCCGCGGTCCGCGAACTGTTTTTTGACTTTGTTTCCGCGCCGAAACCCAGCCTCTTTGCCTCTATTTTTCCTGCACTTGCACAGCCACCTGTACCACTTGCAGCCCTACAGCCATTCCTGTCCCTTGTTTACAGCATTGTTTAAATTTTTAGCATTATTTATTTCAAAAAAAAATAAAAAATAATTGCATGGTAAAAGTTTTTTAAAAGTTTTTTCTGCATTGTTATTGTTATTGAGTAACTATTTTGGATTCACAACCTCACATGCACACAATCTATCCCCTAATTCAAAGTGAGACCTAAAATATACTTAACTCAACCAATACTATAACCTCATTTGAGGAACACAAAAGAATCTTGTAGTTAGGTAGGATCGGGGGGATAGGCTTCCAATAACACCCCTCGGTTGTTTA
>LPNX010912953.1:139138-164124 GCA_001517045.1 Pseudotsuga menziesii
CAGATGATACAATGTAATTTTACGGGCATGAGAGGATAGGATGGAGGAATATGACCAAAAAGAGGGTATGAGTCCATAGTAGACGAATAGAAATTTTAGAAGTTAAGCAAGGGTCTTTGAAGTTTGTACAGTTTTAATTAATGAATGAAAATAAATATTCGTTAATTGGTATGTGCTCTTATATAGTCCTTGGGAACATATTTGATCTTTGATGAATGTTAGTTTTTGTAGAAGAATTTAGTTGTGCATAAAACCTGATGAGAAGACAATCTATTTAGGTGAAATACCATGAGTGCATGCATATCTAATTTGAATGAAAGATAGAGAAATTCTGAACTGTGTAATTCAGGTGGTGAACTTGATTTGTGATTTGGGAGATCTGTGAAGATTTGATAAAGGGAGATTGGTGAATTTGTGTTGTTCTTGTCAATACTGTGTATTTGGAAATAACACTTGCTCTAATTAGTTATTGTATACTAACTTTGTGTGTGACCAGTATCCAAGTTTGCATGTAAATCAATGGGAGGCATTATATTCTTCTCTATTTGACATAAGGAACAACGTAACCACCTGCAGGCTATGCATTTGGATTCTAGTAAGGATTATTCTTTATTAAAAGTTTTAGTATAATTATAATCATGGGATTTCTTGAAGGATTGTGGAAATACTCATATTTACAGACAGAGTCGATGAGAATGAGACTGTAATGGTGAATTCAATAGATTGGATGGCGATTGAATGTTTGAAGGAGTGTTGACAGGTTTGAGTGGGGTTTTCAAATGCGCCCACCATCTGTATTTTGGATTGAAGAAGATGGGAATTGAAGACACCGTTGGAAGGAGATGAGGCTGGTGGGAAACTCAGGTTGGCATAGTAAGTTGTTAGTGCTAATAGATAGGGTCATCCAACTCATGGGTTCTCCATGGTTCTCGAACAAGACCGAAGCACGCTTATTAGAGTTGACATTTTCTTAGTTCCATGGAAGCCAATATCCCAATGACATAAGGTCTATGTCTTTAGCTGTAGTAAGGTAGTATCCATGCATATGGCAGATTCAATAAGTTTTTGTTTACCAAGCTCTCTCTCTATTCATTTTTTTTCACTTCAACCAAATTTTGATATAATCTTTCTTGATCATACTTAATTGGGATCGATGGATTAGATCACTAGATGTATGTGTGGGAGTATTGAAATTTAGAATTTAAATAACAAAAAAAAGAAGGGGGAGGAAAAATATTATGAATTTCATTAAAATTTCAACAAACATAAAATACTCATGTTATGGGAAGGTTGTACAAGAAACCATGGCTCAGGAGGAAGCCCTCACGATCCATCCTGACAACCATAGCCTCCAAGGACTTAAGAAAGGAGTTAACCTTTCCTTCCAAGTTCTCTGACCATACAAAGTTAACGCCCAAAGTCTAATTATTTTTCACTGTAAAACACAATTAGGTTGGGATGTGACAGATGCATATCTAAGCATACAACCAAGCTAACACCACAAGAATCAAGATCTCGAGCATGGATAAAGTGATTATACTAAGAATTAAGGTGGTAGCTTGCAAAGGACCAAATCTTTGTGCAATAAACGCCTGATCTCTACACATATAACCAAATGTACCAAACATGAGCCAACACATCGAGGAAACACTCACACAAGGTGCCAGGAGGAGATCCTTGCATCATCACAGATTCCATTCCAAGTCTCCCTTCCATTACCGAGCATCGAAATCCAAGTCATGATTAACCAGGTTGTTAATAGGCATCATGCGATCCTGTAGGCGACCATCGTAGATGGAATTCAGGAAAAGGGAAGGATTGAGCTCATTTTCCTCCAAAATCAGTTAAATAAATACCATAAATTTACATAAAATAGAACTAAATAACGCCTTTATATTGGGCATAAAAAGTGATCCAAAGTTGTTTCCAAAAAATGCCGAATATTATATAGTAAAAAAAGTTGTATATGCCTAATCCAAAGTTGTATATGCCTAATCCAAGTTGATTGATCTTGCATATGTCATTCCGAAATATTTGTTGTATATGCCTAATCTAATCCATGTTGATTGCTCAATGGATTTGGTTATATGTGTAAAAAATTTATATAAATTATATCAACCTCATTTGAAAATATAAAAATACACAATTATTTGACGATCAAAGCATATATGGTTATTTCAACTAACATGAAACTCAAACAACACAACACAATATGTATTTCTAAGAACATGTATTCATCTGATCATGCTCATGTAGAACTAATACTCTAATGGATATACTTAAGAGATCCATGAGTTTATATGCGACAAAGAAAATTAGAATTGCAGAACATAGCCGTATCACTTTGAATTCAGATACAATGGGATAAGTTCGAAATGTCTATTTTTAGGAGCAGTTTGTTGGTTAGTAGGAAACAATCAGTAATTTCAGGAAGTTAGTGTATGAGCTAGAGGCTCGATTTGTTAGATGATACAATGCAATCCTACAGGCATGAGAGGATAGGAGTGAGGAAGATGACCAAACAGAGGGTATGAGGCCATATTAGACGAGTAGGAATTTTAGAAGTTAAGCAAGGGTCTTTGAAGTTTGTACAATTTTAATTAACGAATGAAAATAAATATTTGTTAATTTCTATGTGCTCTTATATAGTCCGTGTGAACATATTTGATCTTTAATGAATGTTATTTTTTGTAGAAGAATTTAGCTGTGCATAAAACCTGATGAGAAGACAGTCTATTTAGGTGAAAGACCGTGAGTACATGCATATCTAATTTGAATGAAAGATAGAGAAATTCTGAACTGTGTAATTTAGGTGGCGAACTCGATTTGTGATTTGGGAGATCTGTGAAGCTTTGATTAAGGGATATTGGTGAATTTGTGTTGTTCCTGTCAATACTGTGTATTTGGAAATAACACTTGCTCTAAGTAGTTATTGGATACTAACTCTGTGTGACCAATATCCACATCTACATGTAAATCAATCAAAGGCATTATATGCTTCTCTATTTGACATAAGGAATAACATAACCACCTACAGGCTATGCACTTGGAGTCTGGTAAGGATTATTCTTTATTTAAAGTTTTAGTTTAATTATATTCATGGGATTTCTTGAAGGATTGTGGAAAGACTCATATTTACAGACAGATTCGATGAGAATGAGACTATAATGGTGAAGTCAATAGATTGGATGGCAATCGAATGTTTGAAGGAATGTTGATAGGTTTGAGTGGGGTTTGCAAATCCGCCCACCGTATGTATTTTGGATTGAAGACGCCATTGGAAGGATATGAGGCTGGTGGGAAACTCAGGTTGGCATAGTAATCTGTTAGTGCTAATAGATAGGGTCAACCAACTCATGAGTTTTTCATGGTTCTCGAACAAGATCGAATAGGACGTACTATGGAAGGACCATTATGGCTAGAGTGGAGGTCATTATGTGGGAAATAAAATTGAACAGGGGGTTATAAAGGGTGGTCGTTTTAGGATGGATGAGTAAATGGGAGTTCGAAGCAAGCTATTCCACTATTTGATTCAGGCATCTTGGGAACAATCTTCTTGACTCAACTACATTTAGGTTAGCATAGTAACCTGTTAGTGTGTTGAGAATACAACTATGTGGGTAATGCAAATATTTGACCAACATAACCTAAATGTTGGTGCATGCCAATTTTCCCATGCAACACTTGAGCAAGTAGATAAGCTTCAAATAATTGAATAGATAGAGCAGGGATACTGAATATCCCTACATTAGCTATAGTATTGAGATGTTCCATTTGCCCAAAATTGTTAGCTACATCACTCCTGCACTCATAGCTGTAAATTATAAAATGGAGTGGAAAAAAGGGATAGAAATTTATACTTACCGAAGACATATTTGTAGTCAATTTAACACCAGGCACAATGAAGTCCTAAAACCAGTCACGGTGAGTCAATCACAAACCTGTGTAGAGAAGATTGCAGTAAACTCCATGTAGTCAACTCCATGAAGGAATAACGTTGAAGAAATTGACAGAGCAAAGAAGTGAAGCAATCGACTCTATGAGGGAAATAAACCCATGAAGGAACCGACTTTGCGAGGGAAATCAAGAAGTGAAAAATGCAACGCGCGGGAGGGGACTCAGATGGTCGAGGTAAGTGAAAAATTAGTGTACATGTTTATTAATATTTTTATATGTTTTGTTATTTATTTATCATTTTTTATGTATTGTTTTATTTGTTTACAATTAGTTGAAATGTGTATTTTTATATGTTTTGTTTGATTTTATATTTACGTTTATTTAATTATTTATTTGTCCATACACTATTAAAATATTTAGATACTAAAGTTGAAAATTGTAGAGAGTTTTCTATTGAACGATAATAAAGTGTTGAGTTATGATTATGATTCTATAGTTTATTCATACTTTAATTAATGAGAATGGGTAAATATATTCTCTTGTGATTGTGTGATCTATTTTGTCTTTTATGTGTAAGGTAAGTTATTAAGAATTCAATATGCAGGTTTTAGCTTTGTTCTAATCTTTATGTGTAGCAAGCTACTATATTAAATTTCTAGATTTGTTGGAGAATAAATATCATTGCTCCCCTTGCTATACCACTTGGTATCACAATATGATTGAAACTTGAGTAGAAAACTAAGTGAGAAAAAGGATCAGAGAAGATGAAAATGTTGTTCTAGGTTGAAGAAATGACATGGAGATACTAAAGGAGAGCTACAAACAGATAATTGCAAGGAACGTGAAGAAGATATGAAGAGTTAGAGAACAACTAGTTGTTATAAGACTAATTGGCGCTTTAGTGACCTTAATGGAACACTGATGATCCTAATGGAATCTAGATGAAGCTAATGGAATTAGAGAACCCCTAATGGAATCCATATTTCCTTAATTGACCTCCAAATGTCCCTAATTCCATATGAATAGTCCTTAATGCCATATGAAGAGTCCTTAATAACTAATGTAGGCTTTAAATCATATATAAGAGTCCTCCATAATTGATGGTCCCTCCTCAATACAAGTTACCAACTCAATCTATCCCAAAATCCTTAAAAAACACATGGTTTGGGGGAATACACACATTTCCGTAAGGAAGGAAAGGAGCACGTGTCTTGGAAAAAGATCAAAATATATAAGAAATACCAAAATTATCTAAATTGAATGGTTGGTAAAGTTGTTCTTTGGGTGTAACACCTTGAAACCATCCTCCAACCATGTCAACCATGATTATGATGATGTTAGTCATGATCACGACCATGCCAAATTTCAGAACAAGCTCGAATTGTTAGAGTCACTCATGTTTGAGTCTAGAAACCCTCCCAAACTATCAATTCATGCGTCAGGTCTAACCATGTAAAATTTCAGTCCAATCCAAATTTACACCTACCAATAAAATTCAATATTTATATTGCGATATTTAATAAAAATATATAGAGTAGAGAAATTACTGCATACCTCTTACACTACGATAGACTTCATCATCTTCTTCATCCAAGTCATCATCTGTATCATCAGATCCAGAGTCAAAATTGTAAGGATTGGCCATATCATCATCGTGATCTAAGTCAGTCACGGTCATCATGTCATCATCTATATCATCTTCATGGACATTGTCTGATACATCATGTGATTCAACTAATTCTTTGACATCTTCTTTTGGAACATGATCATGAATCTAGTTACCGTTGGAAAAAAAATCCAAATTTGAAGGTAAAAAATATGACGAGTTTTGAAGTTGTGCATCAAAAATCTGATGAAGATGGGAGGTCGAAAATCCGACGGAGTTTTGTGTCGAAAACCGACGAAATTTGAAATTTGAAATTTAAATCTGACAAAACATTAGATTTCGTCAGATGTCACCATATTTTGTTTTTGAATTTTGGGTTCAAATATTGTTGTGTAATTAAACAAAGAGCAGTCCATTCTATGTCTCCATGCCTCAAGATAGACCTCATGCTGTCAGAGGACACCACTTGATTTGGGTAATTGTGCATTCCCCTCAACAATATGGGTTTCTCTTCCAAATTTTTGAACCTCATTTCAGGGACTTGATAGTTCATTGTATTCCCCCCTAAAGAAAACAACCATTGTACTCCCAAAACCACATTTGTATTAGGACCATTCACTACATAAAAATTATCAATGATAGTATGATTTCCTATAGAAACTTGAAGCTTTGGAATTCATTTAGTGTAGTCCATAGAATTGTTACATGGAATGATGACTGTGAAACCACCAAAAGTTTTATATTGTAACCTTCTCCTCTCCATCAATTCCGCATCTATGAATTTATGATTGGCTCCACCATCCATTAGAACCATGACCTTTTGGCCTTGTATGTTACCCTTGAGCCTTAAGGTGTGGAACCTAGGTACACCTGAGAGTACTACAATTTTTCCTGTCTCAGGAGTGGGTTTTTCTTCTTCTGTTGTTTCATAACCTTCTTCTTGGGATGCAATTTGTGCTTCCTCCACCTCCTCCCCCTCTTCATCATCTTCAGATAAAAATTCAATGTAGTGTGCCTTCCCCTTGGCACATTAATGTCCTGGAACTCAAGGTTGTTGGCATGTGAAACATAGATTCTTTCTTCTAAGTTCTTCTTTTATTGGTCCTCCTTTATTTTATTTGGTAGAGGATTCCTTTTTCCATGGTTCCTTACCTTCCTTGAACTTGGAAGGGAAATTTGGCTTGGGGGGTATTTGGTTCTTGTAAAAACATTATGTAAATCTCTTGTAAAATTCATAATATATATAACTCCATTGAAATGGGAAATCAGCACATGGAAACTAGTCGCCACAAAGCTTGGAAATGTGGACATTTGCATATGTATTTATGCTGATTTCAACTTACAAAGAGGATGGGAGACATATTACAAATACATAAATCATTTACCCATGCTTGGGAATCACCTGGACTCAATGGGGCATAACAACCATTCACACAAGTGTACCATCATAGTGAAATATGGAAATATTGAAGTGGGGATTTAGAGAATGGGAGGAGAGATGGGTCACGAACAGTAGCACCCTCCTATCTGCAGTAAAACAACTAAATTAATCTCCAAATGATAGGTCAGGTTTTCCTCTCCCACATCCAAGTTGGATGAGAATATCACTCTCTTGAAATTGGATCACCAGCAGGATAAATGGGCACTCACTGTGCAATGGACAAGCTAGTGCTTTCCAAAATTCCAAAATTAAATTCTCAAATGATCAAAGACATTCTCATTCCTCATGAAATATTTTTATAACCCTCCTAAGGTCCTCCAAGTTCGAATTCACTCCCATAGGATTTATCCAACTCATCATTGATGTTTAGTAACCTCAATGATAGTTGTCCTTCTCCTCAACCCTTCATCTTCCTCCAAATCAACAGTAAAAGAATTCCAGTTTTAAACGAATAAATATATTTTTTATAATATTGTAATTTTAATTTTATAATATTGATGTTGATGCTTTAAATTTAATATGGTGATGTTAATGGAATAAAATAATTATCTTTTCAATTAAATTTTATCATTTCTTTCTCGTTTTATTATTATTATTTAAATGGTTTTTATCCATTTAATATAATTTATAAAATAAATAATTTCTTTTAATATGTATTTAATGAAATTTTGAATTAGTAATAAATGGTATATAAATATTAATTTAATAAAGGTATTATGAGATGGTAATGTTTAGGCTCTCTTTTATTTTTCACTAACATTTGAAGTTTTTAAGTATTGATGGTTTTTTAGTAACATTTATACTTATCTTGTATAATCTCTTTAGCAAAAATAGGTTACCTTGTAAAATCTCAACATCATATTAGAGCACGGAATGAAAGAATCTATTGACATAGGTTGGAATCTCTCTCTTGCACTCTTGTTCTACGGTTTACAAGACTTAACATGAACTAGAATTTTAGCTAGAGTTTGGTTCTTCTCCTAGCGCAATACTGTTAGGTTTTCCTTGTGAAGAGAGGACAAACACTAAGGTTTATGCACGTGTTCTTGAGCTCGCTAGGGTTTGTGAAGATGAAAGTGGAAGCTATATCTCTCTTGATGATTAAGGACTTGACCTAGTAGGATGACACGCTTCTACTCATGATGGTTTTTGCAGTAGAAATTGAAGAAATCATTCAAAGTTTGTCTCTATGCTTTGAACTGAATCCTAATCTGGGTAGATCTAATTGAAGAGAAATTGAAGTCTATCTTTGTGGGTCAAATTGAAGCGATCATTCAAAGTTTGTCTCTACAACTTGAATTGAAGAAAAATTGAAGTGATCTAGGGAGATAAATTATTATGATCGGGGTGAACACTATTCAACATCTTCAGGATAGAAGATCTCATTCCAGATACATTATTTTGATATGGGAGAGCATGATACTTCAACTAGGGAATAATACTTGGAGAGTGGTTAGGGCACTATAGTGATATAGTTGATCACTGTACTATGAAGAAATTTTGGTGAGCATGATACTGCGGCTAGGTATCAAGCACAATACTATGATTAGGGTTATTCTTGCAGCAAACCATATGAAGCGAATCAAAGTTGAAGTGAGCCCACATATAGGGTTCTTCTTTTTTTCTAGACATTTCTTTAGAGTTGTTGTACATGGGTAGGAGTTTATGAAATTAAATTTTCAAGAATTTATTTTGCTCGGGTGAATTATTGTTGGTTAAGGAAAATTTATCTTTCGCTGGGTGAATTTATCTTGACTAGGGAATTTTTATAACTTCATGGCCCAATTTCAATATTCCTAGGGAGTTTTTGACCATTGTTGGAAGAAGTGAAATATGCCTGGGGCATTTTTAATTATTGTTGGATGAATTTAGAGGTACCCAAGACATTTTATTAGTGTCAAGGCATTTTAATCACTTCCTGGAAAATATACAAGTGTCTGGGACATGTGTTATCATTGTTGGGAAAACTTAGAAGTGCCTCCTATGTTTTTTATCAATCTCTAGGTGTTTTTAACATAGTTTGGTATTTTATTTGTTACCAGGGTGTTTCCATAATTTCTAGGGAATTTTTCATCACTGATGGGAAAATCTAGACGTGCTTAGTTTGACTTTCTTTTGCTTAAGTCTAATTTATCACTACCTGGGAAATTTATCACTATTGGGCATTTTTATGAATGTTGGGGCATTTTTAGAGGTTCCTAGGCCATTGCTATCATTGTTGAGTAGATTCAGAAGTGTATCAAGAATTTTTTATTATTGGGCCATTTTTGTCATTGTTAAGCGAATTAAGAAGTGCCTAGGGGGATTTTTCATCATTGTTGGGTGTTTATATTCTTTCCTGGTGAATCTACAAGTGTTTTGGGAATTTTAATCATTACTGGGTGAATGTAGAAGTTCCTGGTGTTAAATATAGTGCATTTTCAAGATCCATTCTCTGAATGGAGTTCTATTCAATTAAATTGTAGTCCTGATCAGTTGAACAGGAAGTGTGAGTCCCTTGCGGGTACCCAAGGGACCCCAACAACCTACTACGGTTCTTCGTATGGGACCAAGAAGGTTGATTCCATGGAAAAGTCCATAGTATGTGGCTAGGGCCCCTATCTAAATGTGGGGAATTTCGGCCACGGGCCATATAGTTTCTTGGTCATGAGGACCATGCAGATCTTGTAGGAAGATACAGACAAATCCTAGTCTGGGACCACACAGAGTCTTGGTCTAGTACCAAGCAGGTCATGTAGGTGTATTAATGGTGAATTAACCAAGAGGATCTTGGTCATTTAACCAAGATGATTATGCTTGATTCCCTCCTCTCCTAGATGATTGAGATAGGTTATCTCTTCAAGGGATTGTCCAACCCTTGATGACTTCACTAGAACTTGACCATTAGGATTACTCAAGAGGACTAGGTAATCACATTATCCATTTTGGGCCTTTTTTATATGGTGATGATAAAACTTCCATTTATTATATGGAACACTTGTGGACCACATACATTGAGAGAGAGATATAAAATTTGGGTTGCTTATCCTTGTGGGTAAAAGGGTTTTCTTCCCACTTTGTTGGTGCACCTTTTGTCTTGTGAGTAAAAGGGTTGTCTTCCCACCTTGTTGGTACACCTTTAGTCTTGTGGGTAAAAGGGTTGTCTTCCCACCTTGTTGTGACACCTCTTGTTGACTTATGGTTAGCCTTGCGTTTGGCATGGACTTGTGTTGAACTATCCCTCGTTGATCATATCTACTAGCGCCCTTATTTAGTGTGGTACCTTCACCCTTTGATTATGTTGACTTAACATTAAGTTATATTTTATATTTGTTAGCACTCCTAATGTTATGACCTAATTTTGACTTAGCATTAAGTTATATTAACCCTAATTCAATGAGGAATTAGAAGGAAGACAATTCTACAAGTCATTAAAAGATATAAATACAATCCTAAGGATTCATTGTGAATGTGTCTTGAAGATGAAATCTGATCTGATTGTTTATGTCTCATCTAGAGTTTGATGCTTGTTTATTTGGGTCACGTCCGGGGTTTCCATTTTTTTCATGATTTGGATTTCTACCAATTGATTGCTTCTCTCTCCTTCACACTTGTGAGCCATAATTTTGTGAACCTTGTCTTCAAGCTATCATACCTTGTTTGAGGGTTCTTGAAGGTGTTGAATGGCGCATTGTTGTTGTATGGGTTTTTTAAGTCAACCACTTCCTGGTTGATTATTTTTGGGTGTTTTTTAGAGAAGAAACTACATGTTTGATGATGTTGGATAGTCACCACCTTGCTTGGACTATTTTTTGTGTTTCTAGGGAATCTTCCACGTTGATTGGACTGTTTTGGGTGCTTCTAGAGTAGTAGCCACCTTGCTTGAACTGTTTTGGGTGTTGATAGGGAAACCACCACCATGCTTGGACTATCTGTGTGATGTTATGGATTTCGGTAACTTTATAGATTTTTGTTGGACTATTTATATTGGATGCTACTTGATTGGGCTATTGGGGACTATTGTTTAGGGAACCACTTCTTGTTTGGAGGATGCCACTATTTGCATGGACTATGTTTAAGGTATATCCATTTCCTATGTGTAGGTTGCCACTGCTTGTGGGGAATTTTTTAAGGTACCTATTGAATCCTGGTGGCTGTAATATAGTGTTGTAGCCTTATTTCAGGCTTCCATCCAATGTAGTGTGGGTTTTGTGGGTCTCATTCACTATTGGGAACTTGTTTACTATCTTGGAAAATTCTCAGGGTTGATTTTGGATATACTATACCCGTAGCAAGTTGTTTTACCTTTTATTATATGTTTTCAACCCCATTCCTCATCATTTGTCTATATATCTCTTTCTCTATCTCAGGTATGTCCATGCACTCAGGTAAGGTCCTGAGTTGTTTCAGTTAGCGAGGTGTTTCTAAGAGACAAGGTTTGATCTGAAAGTAAATTCTAAGTATAAATAAGTTCCAGCTCAATCCTATTTGTTTTGTTTGTTAGATTAATGTACTATTTTTCATGATTTTATTAGTATTGTTTTACTAATTATGTACTTTTATAGTGCATTTTGCAGCTGTTATATTTTGTTCCAAATCCTAACTTTAACACAATGATCTTATTGAGTGTTAAAGTTGAAAGCGATAAGAATTATATTTTTTATTTGCTTACTTTTACTACTTGTGTGCTTTTTATTTCAGTGTTATTTATAGCTTAAATTTGTATTAAAGTACAAGTTTCTCAAATTTTATTAAAGACCCTAAATATTTAACACCCGGTGGGTTATTTATCAATAGTTGGATGTCTTAACAATGTTGGGGCATTTTATAAACATTATCGAGAAAATTCTAGTTTCCTGAAAACATTTTCCTGTTGGTTGAGTGGTGGACATCTTCGTTGGGGTGTCTTCATTGTCTAGCTAGTGATACGACTGGAAAAGAGGTAAATCTTGAAGCAATATCCATGTATAGGGCTCAAAATAATTAACAAGAGTAATTTTGTACACAGGGTCTGTGTTGGTGAGTTGAGTGGGATATAAGTCCCTCAATTACAGATCAAAATTTTACTAAGTTTTCCTTTAGCCTCCATATTCCTAATTACATACCTAACTGTTAGAATAGTAATCCAACTCACTAATACCTTAGTTTCACTACTTAGAGTCAATTTTATTGAATTTTGCATTAATATACTATGTTTTTGGACTAAGGGTGCTTAGTTGGACAAATGCCAAGTCAAATTGGGGAATTCACACCCACATGAGCACTCTAGATCAGTCAACTAGACACATGTGTACCCTTATCATTGTTGGTGCACTCCCATTCATTGAATGTGGACAACTTGGTTGACTAGAAGCGCTAGAGGTGGATTTTGTCCATTTTGGGCTTAATTTGGTGCATTTAATGCCACCTTGAGACTCTAAACCACCCATATTTCCACACCCACACATTCCAAGGTGTAATAATTTCTGCACATCATCTCAGCGATGTCTAGTCAGTAATTAATGGATTTTTGGGCTGATTTGGAGCATGATTGGCCCACCTAGGGGGGATTGATGCCAATTTGGCAATTTTGACTTGTACACTCACATTGGGCTTCCAAAGCCTCATGAAACTCTTATGATGTAATATAAACCTGTTAATAACATGTTTTTTGTTAGACAGTCAACATATAACTTATTTTTGTTCACATTGTGTGTGTAAGTTGCTTCTCAATTACTGGTTTTTTTTGTTGGTTTCACACCAAATTTGATTTGTGAGATTCTCTAAGGATCCTAGATCTTACTATGGGTCAAATTTATCACATTGTATCAGAGCTAGTTGGATTTTATTAAGTTGTAGATCAATCTAGAGTGTTTTGAGCTGCATTTTTAGAGAAATTCTAGATAAAATCGAGTTGCTTTGGAGGACATTCGAAAAAATTATTCATCATTAGCACATGCATAAATGGAAGCTACCCACATCTTGCTAACACCTTTCAACTTCTTCTATTGGAAGGTAGAGGTGGTGGCTCAATTGAGAGCCAAAGGCCTCTACAAAGTTACCATGGGCGCTGAGGTGTAGCCAATCTCTATTGTCAAGAAAACCAAGTACTTCAACAGATTGAATGAGGCATATGGATTGTTATGCCTGATCATCTCAATAGAGATCGTGTTTCACATTGACAGTTTAACCACACCCAATGAATTATGGGTAAAACTAGAGACATTGTTTGGTAAAACTGATGAACTAAGAGGTCACCAGCTTGAGAACGAGCTTATCATCTTGAGCCCAGCGCATTTTGACACCATCCAGGACTTCTTCACCAAGTTTAAGTTAGTTGTGTTGCAGCTAAAACAATGTGGCATTGAGAAGAAAGAGGACCAGTTGATTTTGTCCATCCTTTCGAAGTTGGGTCTATAGTTCTCAGTTTTTGTGAGTACATTTCACTCCTGCAAGTTAACACTTTGAAACTGGCAAATGCCAAGTCTGGCTAGCTTCTTGGAGTCACTCACTTAGGAGCAAGAAAATCTAGTCCAAATGGGCACCATCAAGACTAAGGATCAATCCTTAGCCATGGGAGTTTTGAATTCCTCAAAGGGGAAGCCCAAGCCAAACAATTTGAAGCCGCTAGAGAAGAAGAAACTAGAAAAACCCAAATACAGTGATGTAGGTTCGAATCCTCCCAGAGAGAAGGAAAACAGAGGAAAAGAGAAGGTAAAATGCACCTATTGCCACAAGGGATGGCATATAGAGAGCTCATGCATGAAAAAGACCATTGACCAAATGGTGCAACTGCTAGAGAAGAACAACATTTATTCCCTGACAGTGCAAGAAAGAAGAATGACAGCTCCAGTTCAGATCGCAAGGAGAAATGCCATACTTTGGTAGCATGTACCTCTAACTCTTGATATTTTATCATTGATTCAGGGGCTTATAGGAACATGGTATCCAAAAAAGAGCTCTTCTCCTCCATATTTTGAATGCTGGTCTAACAGTTCGAATGGGGGTTGATTCATAAATCCAGACCAAGGGGAATGGGAGGATTGACTTAGGGCATGGTTACTTCAGTGATGTCTTGTATGTATCAGAACTTGCAGCAAATTTGTTGTCAGTCTATCAAATGACCCATACATGAGAGGAAAAGAGAGTGATATTCACTCCAGACATCGTAGAGATTGGAGAAATCTCAAAAGACCAAGTCATTGCATTTGGGTATGCAGACCATCATGAGAGGATGTACAATTTTTCAAACTTCCTCCCCACTTCCAATGACCAAGCACTTATCTCACATGCCAATGAGGTTTCAAATCTATGGAATGAGAGGTTTGGTCATATGAATTATAAGTACGTCCAAGCACTTCATAGAGATGAGATGGTGGAAGGACTTCCACAAATAAAATCATGAAATGGAGCATGCATTGGGTGTGTAATTGTGAAGCATCCAGAGCAAAGCTATGAGAAGGGGATGACAAGGAGAGCCACACAAAAACTTGGGTTGGTAAACTTAGATCTGATTGGTCCATTTCCCACTCCATCATATGGTGGATCAAGGTATGTACTTACATTTATAGATGATTACTCAAGATTCTACTGGGTGTTCTTCCTCAAATTAAAGTCTGAATTTTTTGAACAATTAAAGTTTTGGAAGGAATTGGTGGAAAATCAGAGTGGGAACAAGATTAAGGTCCTTAGGAATGATAATGGGAAGGATTATGTAAACAAGAACCTACAAAACCGTTGTGAGGAGTGTGGCATTCAAATGCAACACTCAACTCCCTACACACCACAACAAAATGGTGTGGCCTATTACCACCTAAGTTGTACTTAGTGGTTTTTTATCAAGCGAGCCTAGTGAACCGGACAAGGATAACTTGTTCGGACTTCGAAAGCTTTGTTGTACTATATCACATGTTCATACCCCATGGGGGATTTGTAATAAATGTTCTAGCATGATAGTGTCTATAAAAGGCTCGGTCTCTTAGACTTTATTTGTCAATCCAATTAGTCCAGGGTGTTTTTTCCCTTGGTTATTATTGGTTGTTGAATAAACGACTGATAATTTCTGAGTTTTTCACTCCATACCTCCAAAGTTGGGGTGGTCGGCTTGGCATTTAGGCCTATTGAGGTTATTAGAGTCTATGTGTCAATGTATAAACATGCTAGGCATCATGTTCAAGTCATATGAACATGTCTAAGTACCCCTAGGTTTTTTCAACTTTTTTTTTTTAAATTTTTTCAATGTTTTTTATTAAAATTTAATTTTTTCAAAACTTAGGCTATTTTTTAATAGTTTAATTGGAAAAATTGATTTTGTAATAAAAGTGGGCCAAATAATCAGTTTCAGTCATGTAGGTTCTCATTTTCAAGCTAAGAGCACCATGTAAACCCATGGACCCGCTATTTCCTAGTTTTGTATGATTTTCCATCACTCAGGTCGGAAAGCCCCAAAAATCAATTATTGATTATTTTAATTAATAAATTGATGGATAATGGAGCAAATCCAGAATCATAGATCAATGGATTCTCAACCGATTTGATTGAAATCAGACAGATCTAAACCAGATTGACTGGATTTGACAAATACTTGACTAAAGGAGGTGATCAAATCAGATCCAGAGTTGATCTTCAGCATCCTTCATGGGAAATTTCGCCCTCCCTCTCTCCTTCACATGTTTTGGCTCATCTGGATGAGTTTTGGTGGATGCTTCAGTCAACAGGTTGAGGTGTCAATCAGATCAGCTCTCTGATTGAAAATTGCACTCAGTGCGACTCAGATCTGGCCCAATTAGACACAGATTAGGCATTAATGGACTCTCCTTCAGCTACAGTGGTCTATTTCCTTGGGATTTGTGCCCCCCTAGGCTGGATCTCCTATTTTTTGTCTAAATAAAGCTCATGCTTCCTCTTCCAAGCTAGTTAGAACTAGGATTGAGGTGCTACTGCTATTGTACTATTGTTATTGTTCATTTGAAATAAAGAGAAGCTTTGGAGGCAAGACAGTGTTATGCCATTGTATGTGTGGATGATCATTGCCATTTTTTATTGAGGTAACCTGTATCTATGTTCATAATTTGCTGATTGCTTGTGGATTCATTGCTAAGATTGATAATAAGCTTATTATAATCTTGATAGGAAAGGTGATTTTCAATAATTTTATTGGCCATCTCTTTCCTTTGATGAGTGTTTAAATATCTAGATTCAGTATGTTTTATAAGTTTATATGCATGTTATTCTGAATCTCTGTGTATGTACTAATCGGATCTCACAAGTATTTCGGAAAGTTTTTTTATTTCAGCTGAGCTGCAGGTTCCTAGATTGGAGAGGATGCTGATCTACTTTTCTTCTTCACTCTCTCCAAAACCTTCCAAAGGCATAGTCCCTCGACATTCCACCTAAAAGCTCCACGGTGGATCTTCAAGGCTACCAGCATTTCTCTCCTCCTCTTCCTCCTTCAAAATCAATTCTTTTACCTGGTTACTTTGTTCACAACTTTGATATTGTTTAGATATATTATATTAAAGTAAATTTAACATAGATATATCTTCTCAAAGCCCATAATCTAGATCTTGTTCTTAAAAGGTTTCATAAGCATTCTAGATCTAGCTTTAGGGAAATCATCCTTTTTGCATGGAATTTTAAAGAGAATTTGTAGCTTACATGCATTAGATTTCTGTTTTCTGTTATAAAAGATAAATCTAGCAATCAGTGCACATCATATTGGCTGCCTAAAATGCAAGCCAAGATCCCAAGGAAAGCTTGCTTTCCTTGGTTCCCTTTTTACCTTTTTTAACTAGTTTTAACTTAGCTTTTTTTGGTTAAAAGTAAGCTAACCCAAAGGTACTTTCAGAGTGATTTTGGACATATTTAAGTCTAATAAGATTGCTGGTTTTTAGCAGGTATAACAGAAAAGAGGAGGATCTGCTGTTCGAAAGTGACTTTTGGACCTTCTGAATCCCCCCAGGGGTCTCCCTTTTTGACTGAAATCTTTAATTTTTGCACTTTGTAAGATCTTGGTTTCATTCTGCATAAGAATAAAGAGGCATCATATCAATTTTCTGATAATAAAAATAATTTTGAATAGGCTCTTTCGAGCCCATTCTCCATCCCCCCTAGGGGGATTTGCGTCTGTGTCATTTTTTGCTTTTCGTTCAACTTTTTTCAATATAGCGTAGTACTAATCTGTAGGGTAGTATACTTTGATTTAAAATCAATTCCATATTCCATTTCTATTGGTTTCAAAGTAACTTTAATACTTACCCCACGAGCCTCCTTTTGAGCCGAAAGGTGAAGAAAGGTTTGTGGTAGTCTAATTAGAAAACTGTGGTTTGCTTATCTTTTTATGTTTCATTTGCTATCATCATTTGTTTCAGTAACCATAATAAAATCAACCCCTCCTTGATTCCTTGATTGAGGTCCAATTGGACCGAAATAGGTTCCTGGAGGGTTTTGTTTTTAACAAGAACATCCATCTCAAAATTTACTAAAATTGACAAGACTCCGGTGTGTATGCTCTGCACTTGGCTGTGGTTCATCCAATCAGTCAAGCTGTATCAAAAGTACTTGAGTGACTAGTATAATTAGGATTCACTCTCCCAAATTGACAAACCATCGGGTGAAAATACAACACCTAGATCAAACCATTACGGTGGAAAAATACCCAAAGGAAGCGGGAACTCCTAAAAAGTGACCTCGGGGCGCCGATCTCTGTCACACCCTAATGGGTGTGTTATGAACAATAGCCCCAGAGACTTCATTCAGCCCACATATTCCTTGCGGGTAGCCGTGAAGGTTTAGTTTTGGACATACTCCAAGTACTCTCGGGTATATTTGGAGTCCACCCCTTTTCCTAATTTTAATCAACTCATATTTCACATTAACTTAAAACGTACCAAGAGGCAATTGCAAAACATTCACTCCAAGCACATGCAAGTACATTGATTATCTTTTGACTCCGTTTTAAGGCACTGTTTATTTTCTTGCTATATATATATATATATATATATATTGTGTCTCAGCATTGGGTTCTCTTGCGTTCATTTTGTATCTTGTCATCTATGGTTGTTTATGGTTAAATTTCAAACTCCTAAGTAATTCATTCAGTTTAACATCACCATACTAAGTAATTAGCCTTAGTAACTTAATAGGGTCTACCCCCCTTGGCTTCGTTAGGAGTTGAGACTAAACGGAGGAGTCAAGAACAAGGTGAAAACCTTGACTCAAACTTGCCCCCAAGGACACACCGAGTGGCTTGAATATTTATGCCACGTGACCCAGGTGTGTGAAAGGCGACAACATGGCTGAGAGGAAGAATAGATATCTCAAAGAAATGGCCACTTGCATGACAGAAGAAAGGGATCTAATTCCCAAGCTATGGGATGAGGCCATTAGTTGTGTTACACACATACAGAATAGAGCCTTCCACAAATCAGTAAAAGGAAATACACCTTATGAGGCATGGTTTGGAAAAAAAACAAATGTCTCAAATTTTTGGATTTTTTGAACTAAAGCATGGGCTAGAATCCCTTCTGAAAAGAGGAAGTCATTGCATCCACAAAGCAAGGAGTGAATTATGGTTGGGTATGGTGAGGATAATAAATGCTACAAACTCTTTGTCACTTCCACTTGCAAGACATTTGTTTAAAGAAGTGTGAAATTCGAAGAAGAGTCAATTCCAGATTTCGAGCTTGCACCGGGGGAATGCTCCTCTCCTCAACCATTCGAAGATATAAGTGATAATACATGCTTTGTCCTTTCTGATATGTCTGATATAAATATGGCTGAACATGATATTATTGTAGATGGCACACCATCAAGGCCCAAGTGGGCTGAAAAAATCATTCAAGCTGTAGGGGAATTGGTAGGCAATCCCCATGAGCCTAGGAAGACTAGATCACAAATTAGTAATGCTTCATTTGCAAGTGATAGTGATATTTCTGAGCACTGTTATATGATTATTGGGTCTTATCCTTAGACATATCAGCAATATTTTAATGACCCAATATGGAAAAAAACAATGGAATAATAATTCTAGTCCCTCCAAGAGAATAAGACATGGGAATTGGTTCCCCTTCCTCCCAAGAGGAAGCTTGTTCAATGCAAGTGGGTCTTCCGAACAAAAATTGATGTTGATGGTTCATATCTGAAATATAAGGAAATATTAGTTTCTAAGGGCTATTCTCAGGTCCATGGTGTTTATTACATAGAGACCTTTGCACCGGTTACAAAGATGGAATCCATAAGACTTGTTCTAGCAATGGCAGCTAGTAAGGGTTAGCAAGTTCACCACATGGATGTTAAAAGTGCATTCTTGCATGGTGATCTACAGGAAGAGATTTATATGAATAAATCTAAAGGTTTCCAAGAGTATCCTTCATTGGTATGTAGGTTGAATAAATCATTGTATGGACTCAAGCAATCCCCCATGGCTTGGTATGCAAAAATGGATGCTTTTTTGCTCTCTATTGGTTTCACTAGATGCAAATCAGAACCTAATGTGTATTTGAAGCAACATGATGGTATTTTGAAGGTTATTGATATTTATATTGATGACCTTCTCATTACAGGTAGCTGCACCACTTCAATTGATTCAATCAAGTCATCTTTGCATAGTGAATTTTCAATGACCGACCTAGGATTGCTAAGGCAATTTTTGGGCTTGGAAATTGAGCAAAGTGAAAGGGGTATCAAACTGAGTCAACCACAATATGCTTCAGACCTGATAAATAATTTTAACATGGCTGAGTGTAAGTCATCCAAGTCTCCCTTTATTTCTGTCATATTATTGTTTGAATTTGAAAATTCTCCATTGGTAGATATCACACTCTACAAGAAAGTAGTGGGCAACTTGCTCTATCTTACACATACAAGACTAGATTTGTCTTATGATTTAAGTGTTGTAGAAATACATATGCACCAGTCACATGAGATCCATTATAGGGTAGAAAATATAATTCTTCAGTATGTCCAGGGTACAAAGAATTTTGGGGTGCACTACTTTGCTAGTTCCTCACTTCAACTAGATGGATTTTCTGATTCAGATTGGGCTAGAGATCCCACTGACAAGAAGTAAACTTCAGGTTTTGTATCTATGCTTGATGAAGGTACCATTTTATGGTCAATTAAGAAACAACACACCATTTCACTTTCATCAGCAGAGTCCGAGTACAGGGCAGCAGTCAATGTAGCTACACAGTGTGTTTGGTTGCAAGGGATTCTTAGGGAATTTGGTGTCACAATTGATTCTCCAACAAAAATTTGGGTGGAAAATAAAAGTGCCATAAAATTATCTACTAATACAACTCAGAGGCATAGGACAATGCAAATTTAGATCCATATGCACTACATCTGTGGCTTAGTGCACGACAGGGTGATTTCACTACAGTATTGCCCATCCACTGAGAAAACTGCCGACATTTTCACCAAAGTTTTCACAGAGAATACCTTCACTTACCTGATGTATTTTATTGGGGTGAGTGAAGGATGGTGATTTTCTGCTATTTTTTGTAGGTTTCAGTCCCATGTCCATTCTTGAGAGAAGGTTTTGACCCATGTGGTTTTCCTTCTTTTCCTCGGTTTATATGGGCAAATAAAATTTCTGAATTATGTAATTGAGGTGACATGAGCCATTGTTACCAAGGCCTCCTTCATTTTTTGATCTGTACTTAGTTTTTGGATTAAGGGAGGGTGTTAGAATAGTAATCCAACTCACTAATACCTTAGTTTCACTACTTAATCCATTTTATTACATTTTGCATTAATATACTATGTCTTTGGACTAAGGGTGCTTAGCTGGACAAATGCCAAGTCAAATTGGGGCATTCACACCCACATGCGCACTACATCTCAGTCAAGAAGCCACATGTGCACCCTCATAATTTCTAGTTCCCTCTCATTCATTGAATGTGGACAGCTTGGTTGACTAGGAGCGTTAGAGGTGGATTTTGTCCATTTTTGGCTTGATTTGGTGCATTTAATGCCACCTTGAGACTCTAAACCACCCAGATTTCCCCACCCATGCATTCCAAGCTGTAATAATTGCCCCACATCATCTCAGCCACATCCAGTCAGCAATTCATGGCTTTTTGGGCTGATTTGGAGCGTGATTGGCCCACCTAGGGGGGATTGATGCCAATTTGGAAATTTTGACTTGTACACTCACATTGGGATTCCAAAGCCTCATGAAACTCTTATGATGTAATATAAACCTGTTAATAACATGTTTTTATGTTATACAATCGAAATATAACATGTTTATGTTCACATTGTGTGTGTAAATTGCTTCTCAATTAATGGTTGTTTTGTTGGTTTTGCACCAAATTTGATTTGTGAGTTTCTCTAAGGCTCCTAGATCTTACTGTGGGTCAAATTTATCATACTAACTTATGGATTATTTGTGAGAACTAATTAATTTTGCATGTGATTTATTGCTTTAATCTTAAGCTTTTGCATTAGTATTTTATGGTTATGGTCATTATTGTGTTGGAGTTTGACCTTAATTTGATTTATTCTTATCCTTTTTATGTGTCCATCACCCATTACAAATTTCCCCTTAATGCTACTATAAATACTTTTATCCCTAATTGTCTACAAAATTTGATCTTTTCCATATGGGTGTGATTGTGATTTTTGTACTCTTTCATTTAAATAACTACAACTATGTTGTGTAGTTCCATATTCTTAATAAAAAAAATTGGATTCCAATCCATAATGCAATTTCTCTACAAGATGTGCCTATTTTTTCCTATAAATTCCCATCCTTTTAAAACCCCTAGTAATAATTGACATAGGAATCTCTACTAGGGGAACTCTTTCCATTTGTAGTATTCAAAGTCATGATCTATACTATATTTAAGTATTTTAATTCCACCTATTCTTTTTATCACCTATTCTTTTCCATCCCTTTCTTATGGAGGTTCCATTGTTTAATCAATTTATAGGTACAAAGGTAAATTTTGTGCGTAGGGAGTAATTTTACTTCTTTTAAATCAACAAGCTTCTATAAACATCAATTTTCATAAAGCTGTTTAGGATGATGCTCCTATTTCCTCATTTAACTAAGCAATATATCCCTCTCTTAGTTGTTTTTCTAGTTAAATGAAAGATTAACTAATATTTCTAATTCCTTGAAAGATTCGCAAAATAAATTACAAAGTTCTACAATTCTGTGAAAGATTCACCATGATTTTATGAGGTTTTTTTAATTTTGTTAAAGATTCGCCCAGATTTTGCAATATTTTATAATTACATGAAATACTCGCCAAGAAATTATATATACATATTATATTGTTTATAACATAGCCCTAACACACTTCTGTGTATCATGAGGATTTTCTCAAATAGTATACATATAAATTTATGAGGGGTTNCTCACCAAGAAATTATATATACATATTATATTGTTTATAACATAGCCCTAACACACTTCTGTGTATCATGAGGATTTTCTCAAATAGTATACATATAAATTTATGAGGGGTTCTAAGAAATATCCATTTCGAGCAATATTGTAGAATTTATGAATGGTTTGATGCAACCATTGATATTGTCAAAGAAACAAAACCACCACCACCACCACCGTCACCATGATGAATATATCAATTGTGATGATATAATCCCCTTTATTCCATGGGAAATATTATAAAATAACTTCAATGTTTTGATTGTTAATCAAATTAGGTGTGGAAATTTGATGCAGGAGCATCAACCAACCATTTGAAAAAACAATGCCCTCAAATACATTTATTAAGGAAGACTATTTTTCAATTTGTTTTTGTAATATCGAACAACATATCTCTAGCAAATATTCTATTATCCACAATCATTGATACTTATATTAATGATAAGTGCATATTCATAAACTTTTATTGTATCTTAGGTTGGTTAGCTTTCATTAATGGTTCTATAAGAAAAACTACCATATGTTAGCTTTCATTCATTGTGCAATGTTGTTGTTGCAAAGAAAGATAACATGTGTTAGAAATCCTTCATGGTGCTAGAAGGAAAACTACATTAGCATTCATATGAAAGTTAACACACACTACCTTTGGTGACAGTGTGGTTGTTCTAGAAGGAAAAGTACCATATGAAAGCTAACACATGTTATCTTTGATGACATTGTGGTTGTTCTAGAAGGAAAACTACCATATGAAAGATAAAAACCATTAGATTCATTCACTATGCATGTTGTCGTTAGAAGGAAATCTAACATGCATTATATTTCATTGAATGTACCGTATTATTATTAGAAATAAAGATAACATATGTTACATTTCCTATTCTTGTTAGAAGGAAAGCTAAAACATGTTATCTTTCATACAACATACAATGTTGTTGTGAGAAGGAAAGCTAACATGTTCTAGATTTCATGTTGTTTTTAGAAGGAGTTAGATTTCATGTTGTTGTTAAAATGAAATCTAACATGCATTAGATCTCCTTCATGATGCTAGAATAAAAAACNATGTGCTAGATTTCATGTTGTTTTTAGAAGGAGTTAGATTTCATGTTGTTGTTAAAATGAAATCTAACATGCATTAGATCTCCTTCATGATGCTAGAATAAAAAACTACTATATGAAATATAGCATACGTTAGCTTTGATGACAATGTGGTTGTGGTGGTGTTGTTTGTACAACACCAGGAGTCATTCTCTGTTACTTGTGTTGTATTAAGTTCGGGAATTGTGTGGTATAAAGTCATGACATTTTGTTGTATCAAGTCCTATATACGTCCTCATGTGCTGAGGTGGGACTCATGTACTGTGATCTTGTGTTGTATCAAGATTGGAGTCTTGTGTTGTATCAATATTGGAGTCTTGTTACTTATCAAGGCTTGTCTTGTGTTGTATCAAGGCTGGTCTTGTATTGTATCAAGACTATGGACTTGTGTTGTATCAAGTCAATGATTCTCATAGACAATACACTATTAGAATGTCGAATCTCCAATTATGGAGATAAACTTGTGTTATATCAAGTCATGTGGTTATACTATGTGATATATTGCTAGTCATGGTCACTACGTGATATAAGTCTCCTTTAGGGATTAGCTACCCCTAGAGTGAATTACTTTAGCATATGACTATATGGACCATGGTAATATATATGATCATCAATATGCATGGAATAATTCTTGCGAGTATGATATGATAAGATGGATAATTAATACACATATGGACCATTCATTAATTTTTTAATGATAATGAGATAAAGCATAGAGAAACATAATTCGTATTTTCTTATGCAAATGATTGAGTAGAAAACTAAGTGAGAAAAAGGATCAGAGAAGATGAAAATGTTGTTCTAGGTTGAATAAATGACATGGAGATACTAAAGGAGAGCTACAAATAGATAATTGCAAGGAACGTGAAGAAGATATGAAGAGTTAGAGAACAACTAGAAAATGTTGTTCTAGGTTGAAGAAATGACATGGAGATACTAAAGGAGAGCTACAAATAGATAATTGCAAGGAACGTGAAGAAGATATGAAGAGTTAGAGAACAACTAGTTGTTATAACACTAATTGGCACTTTAGTGACCTTAATGGAAAAATAATGATCCTAATGGAATCTAGGTGAAGCTAATGGAATCAGAGAACCCCTAATGGCATCCATATTTCCATAATTGACCTCCGAATGTCCCTATTTCCGTATGAATAGTCCTTAATTCCATATGAAGAGTCGTTAATAAGGAATCAGAGAACCCCTAATGGCATCCATATTTCCATAATTGACCTCCGAATGTCCCTATTTCCGTATGAATAGTCCTTAATTCCATATGAAGAGTCGTTAATAAATACTGTAGACCTTAAATAATATATAAGAGTCCATCATAATTGATGGTCCCTCCTCAATACAAGTTACGAACTCAATCTATCCCAAAATCCATTAAAAACACATGGTTTTGAGGGAATACACACATTTTCATAAGGAAGGAAAGGAGCACGTGCCTTGGAAAAAGATCAAAATATATAAGAAATGCTAAAATTATCTATCCCATCACCCATTACAAATTTCCCCTTAATGCTACTATAAATACTTTTATCCCTAATTGTCTACAAAATTTGATCTTTTCCATATGGGTGTGATTGTGAT
>LPNX010912953.1:166433-190072 GCA_001517045.1 Pseudotsuga menziesii
TTATCTAAATTGAATGGTTGGTAAAGTTGTTCTTTCAGTGTAACACCTTGAAACCATCCTCCAACCATGTCAATCATGATTATGATGATGTTAGTCATGATCATGACCATGCCAAATTTTAGAACAAGCTCGAATTGTTAGAGTCACTCATGTTTGAGTCTAGAAATCCTCCCACATCGTCAATTCATGTGTCAAGTCTAACCATGTAAAATTTCAGTCCAAGCCAAATTTACACGTACCAATAAAATTCAATATTTATATTGCAATATTCTATCAAAATATATAGAGTAGAGAAATTAATGCATACCTCTTACACTATGATAGAGTTCATTGTCTTCTTCATCCAATTCATCAGATCCAGAGTCAAAATTGTAAGGATTGGCCATATCATCATCGTCATCTAAGTCAGTTACGATCATCATGTCATCGTTTATATCATCTTCATGGACATTGTCTGCTACATCATGTGATTCAACTAATTCTTTGACATCTTCTTCTGGAACATGATCATGTAACTCATGTTGATCATGACCCTAGTTACCGTTGGAAAAAAATGCCAAATTTGAAGGTTGAAAATACGACGAGTTTTGAAGTTGTGCATCGAAAATCTGACAAAGATGGGAGGTCAAAAATCTGACAGAGTCTTGTGTCGAAAACCGACGAAATTTGTAATTTGAAATTTAAATCCGAAAAAAAATTAGATTTCATCGGATGTCGCCGGATTTTGTTGTCGAATTTTGGGTTCAAATATTGTTGTGTAATTAAACATTGAGCATCCCATTCTATGACTCCATGCCTCAAGATAGACCTCATGCTATGAGAGGAGACCACTTGATTTGGGTAAGTGTGCATTCCCCTCAACAAGATGGGTTTCTATTCCAAATTTTTGAACCTCATTTTAGGGACTTGATAGTTCATTGTATGCCCCCCTAAAGAAAACAACCATTGTACTCCCAAAACCACATTTGTATCAGGAACATTCACTACATAAAAATTATCAATGATAGTATGATTTCCTATAGAAACTTGAAGCTTTGGAATCCATTTAGTGTAGTCCATAGAATTGTTACATGGAATGATGATTGTGAAACCATCAAAAGTTTTATCTTGTAACTTTCTCCTCTCCACCAATTCTGCATCTATGAATTTATGAGTGGCTCCACCATCCACTAGAACCGTGATATTTTGGCCTTGTATGTTACCCTTGAGCCTTAAGGTGTGGAACCTAGGTACACCTGAGAGTACTACAATTTTTCATGTCTCAGGAGTGGGTTTTTATTCTTCTGTTGTTTCATACCCTTCTTCTTGGGATGCAAGTTGTGCTTCCTCCACCTCCTCCCCCTCTTCATCATCTTCATAGAGAATTTCAATGTAGTGTCCTTCCCCTTGGCACATTTATGTCCCAAAAATCAAGGTTGTTGGCATGTGAAACATAGATTCTTTCTTCTAAGGTATTCTTTGATTGTTCCTCCTTTATTTTATTTGGTAGAGGAGTCCTTTTTCCATGGTTTCTTACCTTCCTTGAACTTGGAAGGGAAATTTGGCTTAGGGGGTATTTGGTTCTTAGAAAAACATTATACAAATCTCTTGTCAAATTCATGACTGTGGAAATTGAACCCAGGTGTTAGAACAATTACACTCACAAAAAATGCCAATTACACACAAAGGAGACTGAATATGGAGCAGCACACTAATCTGTATTGAATAAGTGTACAATAGCCAACCCTGTGAAGTCATATGCTGCCACAATAAATAATTACATGAGAGATTCGAATGCATAAGGATTCCATTCGAATTTGGTCAAAAGCAGGCTTACTAAATCTAAGCAAATCCCCCATAGGTGCATAAAGCAGTTTCCAAATCTGTCTAGGAGCTCATGAATTGGAAAAATCAATTAGGAAAGCTAATAGATGATGGAAGGACAAATCATACATGCTTTTCTTAGGAGAAAATATTGGAGGATGATGAGGACAAAAAACAAGTTAACTTCACCTAGTCAAACTTTCCCAATTGCCTTAAAACTCAGAAAAAGCAGGCAATTAAGCAGAAAAAGCAAACATGCGCTAGGAAGGACAGGAATAAAGCATATTTGATTCCAAGTGGTTTCCCAAATACTCCATGACTCAAATTTAGCAAGTTTTACCACTTTGAATGTGTGGAGGACAACTTGCATAAGGTGGAATATGGAAACAAGGCAAATAAGACAAAAATTGGATTAATTAATGTCTAAGGTAGCTAACTATGGGTTGATTATTCTAACACCCCCCCTTAAGCTTGACTTATGAGTAAAATATCAGAAAATTATAGGGCCTAGCAACAAGTCTTAGTCACCCTTTACATACTGCATGTCCATTTAACCAAGGAAAGAGGCAAAAACCCAATGGGAAAAATCCTCCCTTAAACATGGACAGTAAACAAAATTTGAAAAAATATTGTCATCACTCATGCTTCACAGCATGATCAGCAATCCCCAACAGTGATTTGAGATTGCTGAATGTCTTCTCACAAAAAAATTTGGTGAAGATATCTGCTACTTGTTCTGAAGATGAACAAAAGAGTGGGCGAATGGTGCCATCATACACAAGTTGTCTAATGTAGTGCAAATGGATCTCAATGTGTTTGGTTCTCTGTCTCTAAATTGGATCATTGTAGATTTGAATGGTACTCTGATTATCACAATAGATAGTAGTTGAGTATTCTTATTCGAAGCCACACTCACCAAGTAACCCCTGCAACCATAAACATTGAGTTGTTTCATTTACAACTCCTCTGTACTCTGCTTTTGGAGATGAGAGTTCAATGGCACTTTGTTTCTTGCTTGACAGCTGATTGGTCCTTCAGCAAGCATGAACACATATCCTGATTTTGACTTTCGATTTGTGTTGTCACCTACCCAATCACTGTCAGTAAACCCAATCAAATCAAGATCAGATTTAGCTTTGTAGAAGATCCCATGAGTCCTTGTTCCCTGAACAAAGTTAAGGATCCTTTTGGCTGCTCTCCAATGGATCTCATGAGTCTGATCCATGTATCTTGAAGCCACACTTACTACATAAGAAATATCAGGTCGAGTATGTGTAAGATACAACAAACATCCAATCAATTTCCTATACAATGTATTGTTTACCATAGGTGAAGAATCAGCTTCTTCAAGCTTAACTCCTGAAAGGAAAGGAGTCTTTCTTGGCTTGCAATCCTTCATGTTGAATTTGTTCAGAAAATCCAAGGCATACTTGGATTGATGTACTTTGATTCCTTGTTTGGTTTGAGCAATCTCGAGCCCCAAGAATTGGCTCAATAAGCCCAAATCAGTCATTGAGAATGCATGGTTCATTGCATCCTTCAAGGAGGCAATTTCATCCTTTGAGCTTCCTGTAATGAGAAGGTCATCAACATACAAAAAAAAATCATTAATGAAAAATGAATCAGCTTCAAATAGACATTTGTATCTGACTTCCATCGAACAAAATTCAGTGATAGCAGAAAGCTATCAATCTTGGCATACCAAGTCCTGGGGGCTTGCTTAATCCCATACAATGATTTATTTAGCCTGCACACAAGAGATGAATTAGTAGCAAATCCTTGAGGCTGATGCATGTAAATCTCTTCAGTGAGATCTCCATTTAGGAAAGCACACTTCACATCCATGTGATGTACCTCCCACTTCTTTGAAGCTGCAATGGCTAAGGCTAGCCTGATGGAGTCCATCTTTGCCACTGGTGCAAAGGTATCATTGTAGTCTATGCCATGTACCTATGAGTAGCCCTTGGATACCAATCTTGCCTTATATTTCAAAGGTGAACCATCAGCAGAAAATTTGGTTTTGTAAACCCACTTACACTAAACTAGCTTCCTCCTTGGGGGAAGATCAACCAGCTCCCAAGTGTTGTTCTTCTGGAGTGAGCTGAACTCTTCTTTCATGGCTGTCTACCATCTTGGATCATGTGCTGCATCTTGATATGTCTGTGGGTCTGATTCAACCATCAGATATAATTTCTCTGCAAACATAGGATCTTTCATGCACAGAGCACTCTCAAATTGAGATCTAGTCCTCCTAGGATCATTAGGATTTCCAGCTAGTTCTCCAGCTGCATGAATGGTATTTGATGCCCATTTTGGTCTTGTAGGAATGTTAGGATCTGAAATTAAATCATAATTATCAGAAATATCAGAATCAGCAAGTTCAACTATCTCTTCACTTACATTCAGTGGTTCTGGTGGTGAAGAGGTTTCTCCAACATCCACTGCTGCTAGGGGCTCTTCTTGGAACTGAACACTCCTTTCAATGAAGGATTTGTTTGTGCTCAAATTGATCAGCTTGTACCCTTTTGAATATTCAGAGTACCCAACAAATAGACACTCTTGTCTTTGGGGCTACAAAGCCTTCCTCTCTTCTGTTGGAATTCTAGCCCCAGCCCTTGAGCCAAAAAATCCTGAAATGGGTCACATTTGGCTTGTGCCCACTCCATGCTTCGAAAGGAGTCATACCATCAAGCTGTTTATGAGGCACCATATTCTAGATATAGGATGCACAGTTTATAGCTTTGGCCCAAAACTTTGGTGGCAAAGTCTTAGCCTCCATCATGCAGGTTGCCATCTCTTTCAGTGATCTGTTCTTCCTCTCAGCAACACCATTTTTCTGTGGTGTGTAAGGGATAGAATGTTGCATATGAATACCTAAATCTACACAATATTGACTAAACTCAGACTTGACATACTCACCACCATTGTCAGATCTGAGGACCTTGAGTTTCCTCCAAGACTGGTTTTCAACCAAATCCTTAAAGACTTTGAAAAGGCCAAAAACTTCAGACTTATGTTTCAGGAAGTAAACCCAGCAGTACCTGGAAAAGTCATCTATGAATGTCAATGCATATTTCGGCTGACTCATTGACATATGAGGAAATGGGCCAAAAACATCACTGTGGATCAACTCAAGAGGTGCAGAGGTTCTCTCATAACTAGCTTTCTAAAATTTATGCTCTGGTTATTTTCCTAAGATGCAACCTTGACAGACTCCTTTGGAAAACTTAATCTTTGGTAACCCTATGACCATTTCTTTTTCACCAAGATCAGAAAGATACTTATAGTTAAGATGGCCAAATATTTCATGCCAAAGCTTGCTTGCCTCATTAGCATGAATCAGAAGAGCAGAGGGGTTTGAGTAGGGTAGGAAGTGTGAGAACATGTATACCTTCGAAGTATGATTTGCAACTCCTTTTGCAATGACTTTACCACTTGAGTTCTCTGTGATCTCAACTTCATCAGGGGATAGTATGACCTTCTTTGGAGACCCTGTGTGGGTCATCTAATACACTGATAAGAGGTTAGAGGCAAGACCTGGAACATACAATACATTGTTGAACTTACCATGGTCAAGATCAATCCTCCCTTTGCCCAAACTTTCAGTGAGAGAGTCATCTCCCAGTACTATTGGTGGACCTTTCAACATGTCAAGAGAGGTGAATGCCTCCTTGGTCGAAACCATATGTCTTGAAGCTCCAGAATTAATGATGAAACTAGGTGAGCTTGATGTGCCAGCAATCAATGCATGAACTCTCTCGCTGTCTTTTGAATTTGATCCTCCTTCCCTCTTCTTTGAGCTATCAGGAAGGGATATGCCATTCTTCTCCAGGAGTTGGGTCAGCATGTCAATTTGTTTCTTCATGCAGGAGCTTTCAGGATGATTTCCCTTACTGCAGTATGCGCACTTGCTCATTTCTACTTTGTTCTTCTTCTTCTGGGGGTTCTTCTTGGAACCTTGGGGCTCCTCTGGAGACTTGTTCTTGTCTCTCTTTTCCTCAAGTGGCTTCTTAGGTTTATTCTTGCCTTTTGAATCCACCCTTGAATCTCCAGCAACCAGAGCTTGGTCTTTGGAAGGTTTGATGGTGCCCATCATCACCAATTTATCTTGTTCTTGTGTGAGAGATTCCATGAAATCTGCAAGGCTAGGCATTTTCCAGGCTCGAGCTGTCAACTTTGTGGCATAGAATGTCGAGAAAAACACTGAATAGTTAGGTCCAAGCTTTGAGAGTATGGCCAAAACCAGTTGCTCATCCTTCTTTTCGATCCCACACTGTTTTAGCTGCAAAACAAGGGCTTTGAACTTGGAAAAATAGAGTTGCAGGGATTCAAAGCTATTGGGACTCAGGGAGATCAATTCATTTTCAATTTGATGTCCCCTCATCTCATCTGTCTTACCAAAAATCTCAACAATCTTCTCCCATACTTCATTTGGTGATGTCAATCCATCAAGATGGAAAAGGAGGTCTTTGGATATGCTCAAACACAGGAGACCATAGGCCTCATCCCTTTTGTTGTGCCATTTAATCTTCTCTACAGTTGCATTGGGATCTGCTTCTATTGCCATAGTCACTCTATAGATGCCTTTCGCTCTCAACAGTATCTCCATCTCTGCTTTCCATTCAAAGAAGTTAAATGGAGTGAAGATGATCTTCTGAGATTGATCCATAGCTTAGAAATTGCCCCTTCAGTCAGCAGAATGCTTCCAGTCAATGATGTCGAACCTGAAATACAAATTGGAAGGAGAGAAATTGATCTACAAAGGCTCTAATACCATGTGGAAATTGAACCCAGGTGTTATAACAATTACACTCACAAAAATTGCCAATTACACATGCAAATTACACACAAAGGAGACTGAATATGGAGCAAAACACTAATCTATATTGAATAAGTGTAAAATAGACAACCCTATGAAGTCATAGGCTACCATAATAAATAATTACATGAGAGATTTGAATGCATAAGGATTCCATTCGAATTTGGTCAAAAGCAGGCTTACTAAATCTAAGCAAATCCCCCATAGGTGCATAAAGCAGTTTCCAAATCTATCTAGGAGCTCATGAATTGGAAAAATAAATTAGGCAAGCTAATAGATGATGGAATTAAAACTCATACATGCTTTTCTTAGGAGAAAATAGTGGATGATGATGAGGAAAAAAAACAAGTTAACTTCACCTAGTCAAACTTTCCCAATTGCCTTAAAACTTAGAAAAAGCAAGCAATAAAGCAGAAAAAGCAGACATGCACTAGGAAGGACATGAATAAAGAAAATTTGATTCCAAGTGGTTTCCCAAGCACTCCATGACTCAAATTTATCAAGTTTGGCCACTTTGGATGTGTGGAGGACAACTTGCATAAGGTGGAATATGGAAACTAGGCAAATAAGACAAAAATTGGATTAATTAATGTCTAAGGTAGCTAACTATGGGTTGATTATTCTAACAATGACATCCTTCAATGTGGCTATATTGTGGGAATTAAAGAGCCCTCTAAAAGTACCTGTCAATCCTTCAGTAAATAATAAAACTAACCTAGCCATAGATACATCAAAAACCATTACTAAAATCTTTTCAAATTCTAACATATATGCTACATGAGTTCCTACTTGCTTCAATTGTGCTAGTTATTTGAAAGGAAGTCTAGGGTATTTCCTCTCAAATCTCTCCATTAATGCATTGGAGAAACCCTCATAAGATAAAATATGACCAGCTCCCAATGTTGTAATACCATGGAACCGCCAATCACTAGCTTCCCCTTCAAGATGAAAAATGGCAATTTTCAATGCATCTTCTTCAACCATAGGATTTAACTGAAAATACACACTTAATTTTTGCAACCAAGCACTAGCAGACATTTGTGAGGAACCATCAAAGGAAGGAATAATTAATTTTCCCATGGTTTAATTTAATTCGTGATTAAGAGAAGGTGCCCTATTCCCATTTCCTCCTTTCTTAAACTGAAGAGAGGCTCTAATGGATTGATCGAAAGGAAGGACGTTCCTACATTCACCACTTAGTTGATGTCAATCATTTGATGCTTCCTCACATCATAAGCAGTGTAAGGGCCTTCTTTGGACTCTAAAAACTTAGGTAATGCAGGTCCATTCTGATTCATGAACTCATGGGGTTGATTATGAGGTCCAGTATTCGAAAAAATGGCTTCCCCATGGGTCTTCTTCTCATCTTGGGGTGTACTACTACTACTCTCGAGTGTTGACTTGCCCCCAAGTTGGCTAGCCAACAATTTGAAACCTTACATAAAAAATTTTGGCATACCCTCAAGAGATTCCTCAACGAATGTTTTTAGGGTTCTCATTATTTTCTTTTTCATCCATGTCTTCCATTCCTAGTTTTTCCTTAATCTCCTTGTAAACAGAACTAACTTCTCCACTTCGTTCCCTTTCAATGTTGAGGTATCCAGTTTCAGTGTCTAATGGAGGGAGGTCATAATTGGGAAACATGAAAATATAAATATAACAAGTGATAATATCATGCTTTGATACCACTATAGTGTCCCAATTAAAAATTTCCCAACAAAAGCAGAATTTGTGGAAAAATTGTGTTGACTAGTCTTGACTCTAGGGGATTCAAATGGCACAAGAGGGTCTCAAATTTGGTAGGAACTGATATGGGGAGTCTTAGGACTAATAATTTGAATCTATGATAAATTTATGATAGGTTATAGGAATCTACATCTCTATTTGGGAACATTGGAAAAAATGGTAAAATTACTAGTAATTTATGGTGCAATTCCCCCTAGGGTGTGAGCAAAAATGGCTCTCCAAATCCTATGAAACCCTCCAAAATTGTTAAATAGAGTATGGGGACATTTATTAGACTTAATTTAATATAATTTGGTATGGATAATATTTCTTCAACAAATTTTTAAAGGTTCATATTCAAATGCATAAATTCAATGATATTTGCTTGAGGGAAATGACATATAAAAGCTCAACTTTGACTCACAAATTGTGTATATAATGGTTCATAACAGAGAATGATGAATATATACCATTAAAAAAATATTAGTATCTCACTAAAAACATATAACATTATATCCAATTCGCAACATACATAATATATATAACTCCATTGAAATGGGAAATCAACACATGGAAACTAGTTGCAACAAAGCTTGGAAATGTGGACATTTGCATACGTATTTATGATTATTTCAACTTACAAAGAGGATAGGAGACATATTACAGATACATGAATCATTTACCCATGCTTGGGAATCACCTGGACTCAATGGGGCATAAAAACCATTCACAGAAGTGTACCATCATAGAGAAATATGGAAATATTGAAGTGGGGATTTAGAGAATGGGAGGAGAGATGGGTCACGAATAGTAGCATCCACCTATATGCAGTAAAACCACTAAATTAAGCTCCAAATGATAGGTCATTTTTTCCTCTCCCACATCCAAATTGGATGAGATTATCACTCTCTTGAAATTGGATCACCAACAGGGTAAGTGAGCACTCACCGTCCAATGGACAAGCTTGTGCTTTCCAAAATGCCAAAGTTAAATTCTCAAATGATCAAAAGACATTCTCATTCCTCATGAAATGTTTTTATAACCCTCCTAAGGTCCTCCAAGGTCGAATTCACTCCCATAGGATTTCTCCAACTCATCCTTGATGTTTAGTAACCTCCATGACAATTTTCCTTCTCCTCAACCCTTCATCTTCCTCCAAATCAACAGTAAAAGAATTCCAGTTTTAAACGAATAAATATAATTTTTTATAATATTGTAATTTTAATTTTATAATATTGTTGTTAATGATTTAAATTTAATATGGTGATGTTAGTGGAAGAAAATAATCATCTTTTCAATTAATTTATATAAAATTTATCATTTCTTTCCCATTTTATTATTATTATTTAAATGGTTTTTATCCATTTAATATAATTTATAAAATAAATAATTTCTTTTAATATGTATTTAATGAAATTTTGAATTAGTAATAAATGGTATATAAATATTAATTTAATAAAGGTATTATGAGATGGTAATGTCTATGCTCTCTTGTACTTTTAACTAACATTTGAAGTTTTTAAGTATTGGTGGTTTTTTAGTAACATTTATACTTATCTTGTATAATCTCTTTAGCAAAATTAGGTTACCTTATTGACAAAAAAGAAAGTAATAAAAATGGTAATTCCCCAAGCCCCTTTAGATGCCTTAATGACCACAATGATAAATCAATTAGTATTTAAGAAAGGATTAATCTCCCCTTAATTATGCATGCAAAGAACTTCATACAAATTGCAAGTACCATAGAACAAGTCTCAATGGGGGTGAGGATTAACTCCAAAGTGTGCCTCATTTCACCTCCAAATCCCATCCACAATCATCTCAGGCCTGGAATTTACTCTAGTCTTAATGTTGCATGGTGTGGAGGTGAGATAATTAGAATGTGCAGTCTATGGGAGAAGGTTATGTACCTACAATGCTAATATATATTTTATGTTTATCTTACATTGACTTCTTTGCATGGAAAGAGAAAGAACAAATTATTTATGGTTCAATTTTTTGAAAGAAACTATAAAATACCTAAAATCTCAACATCGTATTAGAGCACGAAATGAAAGAATCTATTGACATAGGTTGGAATCTGTCTCTTGCACTCTTGTTCTACGGTTTACAAGACTTAACATGACCTAGAATTTTAGCTAGAGTTTGGTTCTTCTCCTAGCGCAATTGTGTTAGGGTTTCCTCATGAAGAGAGAAAAAACACTAAGGTTTCTGCAGGTGTTCTTGATCTTGCTAGAGTTTGTGAAGATGAAAGTGGAAGCTATATCTCTATTTATGATTAAGGACTTGACCTAGGAGGATGACACACTTCTACTCCTGATAGTCTTTGCAGTAGAAATTGAAGCAATCATTCAAAGTTTGTCTCTATCCTTTGAACTGAATCCTAATCTGGGTAGATGTAATTGAAAAGAAATTGAAGTCTGTCTCTGTTTGTCAAATTGAAGCGATCATTCAAATTTTGTCTCTACAACTTGAATTGAAGAAAAAATGAAGGGACCGAGGGAGATAAATTATTATGAACGGGGTGAACACTATTCAACATCTTCAGGATAGAATATCTCACTCCAGATACATTATTTTGATATGGGAGAGCATGATACTTCAACTAGGGAATAATACTTGGAGAGTGGTTAGGGCACTACAGTGATATAGTCGATCACTATACTATGAAGAAATTTTGGTGAGCATGATACTGTGGCTAGGTATCAAGCACAATACTATGATCAGGGTTATTCTTGCAGCAAACCATATGAAGTGAATCAAAGTTGAAGTGAGACCACATATAGGGTTATTCTTTTTTACTAGACATTTCTTTAGAGTTGTTGCACATGGGTAGGAGTTTATGAAATTAAATTTTTAAAAATTTATTTTGCTCAGGCGAATTATTGTTGGTTAAGGAAAATTTATCTTTCGTTGGGTGAATTTATCTTGACTGGGGAATTTTTATAACTTCATGGCCCGATTTCAATATGCCTAGGGCGTTTTTGACCATTGTTGGAAGAAGTGAAATATGCCTGGGGCATTTTTAATTATTGTTGGATGAATTTAGAGGTACCCAAGACATTTTATTAGTGTCAAGGCATTTTAATCACTTCCTAGAAAATATACAAGTGTCTGGGACATGTGTTATCATTGTTGGGAAAACTCAGAAGTGCCTCCTATGTTTTTTTTATCAATATCTAGGTGTTTTTAACATAGTTTGGTATTTTATTTGTTACCAGGGTGTTTCCATAATTGCTAGGGAATTTTTCATCACTGATGGGAAAATCTAGACGTGCTCAGTTTGAATTTCTTTTGCTTAAGTCTAATTTATCACTGCCTAGGAAATTTATCACTATTGGGAATTTTTATGAAGGTTGGGGTATTTTTAGAGGTTCCAAGGCCATTGTTATCATTGTTGAGCATATTCAGCAGTGTATCAAGCATTTTTTATTATTGGGCCATTTTTTTCATTGTTAAGCGAATTAAGAAGTGCCTAGGGGGATTTTTCATCACTGTTGGGTGTTTATATTGTTTTCTAGTGAATATAGAAGTGTTTTGGGAATTTTAATCATTACTGGGTGAATTTGGAAGTTCCTGGTGTTAAAGATAGTGCATTTGCAAGATCCATTCTCTGAATGGAGTTCTATTCAATTAACTAGCGCTCCTGATCAGTTGAATAGGAAGTGTGAGTCCCTTGCAGGTACCCAAGGGCCCCCAACAACCTACTGCAGTTCTTGGTATGGGAATAATAAGGTTGATTCCATGGAAAATTCCATAGTATGTGGCTAGGGCCCCTATCTGAATCTAGGGAATTTCCGACCAGATAGTTTCTTGGTCATGAGGACCAAGTAGATCTTGTAGGAAGAGACAAACACATCCTATTCTGGGACCAGACAGACCCTTGGTCTAGTACCAGGTCATGTAGGTGTATTCATGGTGAGTTAACCAAGAGGATCTTGGTCATTTAACCAAGATGATTATGCTTGATTCCCTCCTCTCCTAGATGATTTAGATAGGTTATCTCTTTAAGGGATTGTCCAACCCTTGATGATTTCACTAGAAATTGACCATTAGGAGTAGTTACGAGGACCAAGTAATCAAATTATCCATTTTGGGCCGTTTTGATATGGTGATGATAAAACTTCCATTTATTGTATGGAACACTTGTGGACCACATACATTGAGAGAGAGAGATATAAAATTTGGGTTGCTTATCCTTGTGGATAAAAGGGTTTTCTTGCCACCTTATTGGTACACCTTTTGTCTTGTGAGTAAAAGGGTTGTCTTCCCACCTTGTTGGTACACCTTTAGTCTTGTGGGTAAAAGGGTTGTCTTCCCACCTTGTTGTGACACCTGTTGTTGACTTATGTTTAGCCTTTTGTTTGGCATGGACTTGTGTTGAACTATCCCTTGTTGATCATATCTACTAGCACCCTTCTTTAGTGTGGTACCTTCACCCTTTGATTATGTTGACTTAACACTAATTTATATTTTGTTTGTTAACACTCCTAATGTTATGACTTAATTTTCACTTACCATTAAGTTAGATTAACCCTAAGTCAATGAAGAATTAGAAGAAAGACAATTCTACAAGTTATTAAAAGATATAAATACAATCCTAAGCATTCATTGTGAATGTGTCTTGAAGATGAAATCTGATCTGATTGTTTATGTCTCATCTAGAGTTTGATGCTTGTTTATTTGGGTCATGTCTAGGGTTTCCAATTTTTTCTTGATTTGGATTTCTACCAGTTGATTGCTTCTCTCTCTTTCACACTTATGAGCCATAATTTTGTAAACCTTCTCTTAAAGCTATCATACCTTGTTTGAGGGTTCTTGAAGGTGTTGAATGGTGCATTGTTGTTGTATGGGTTTGTTTAAGTCAACCACTTCCTGGTTGATTATTTTTGGGTGTTTTTTATGGAATACATTGCATGTTTGACGGTGTTGGATAGTCACCACCTTGGTTGGACTATTTTTTGTGTTTCTAGGGCATATTCCACGTTGATTGGTTTGTTTGGGGTGCTTCTAGAGCAGTTGCCACCTTGCTTGAATTGTTTTGGGTGTTGCTAGGGAAACCAACACCATGATTGGACTATCTACGTGATGTTAGGGAATTCGCTAACTTTACAGATTGTTTTTGGACTATTTATATTGGATGCTACTTGATTGAGCTGTTGGGGACTTTTGTTTAGGTCACCACTTCTTGTGTGGAGGATGCCACTATTTGCATGGACTGTGTTTAAGGTATATCCATTTCCTATGTACAGGTTGCCACTGCTTGTGGGGAATTATTGAAGGTACCTATTGAATCCTGGTGGCTGTCATCTAGTGTTGTAGCCTTATTTCAGGCTTCCATCCAATGTAGTGTGGGTTTTGTGGGTGTCATTCACTATTGGGAACTTGTTGACTATCTTGGTAAATTCTCAGGGTTGATTTTGGATATACTATACCCGTAGTAAGTTGTTGTACCTTTTACTATATGTTTCCAACCCCATTCCTCATCATTTGTCTATATATATCTTTCTCTCTCTCAGGTATGTCCATGCGCTCATGTAAGGTCCTGAGTTGTTCTAGTTAGCGACGTGTCTCTAAGAGACAAGGTTTGATCTAAAAGTAAATTTTGAGTATAAAGAAGTTCCAACTCAATCCTATTTGTTTTGTTTGTTAGATTAATGTACTATTTCTCATGATTTTATTAGTATTGTTTTACTACTTATGTACTTTTACAGTGCATTTTGCAGTTGTTATGTTTTGTTCCAAATCCTAACTTTAACACAATGATCTTATTGAGTGTTAAAGTTGAAAGCAATGTGAATTATATTTTTTATTTGCTTACTTTTACTACTGGTGTGTTTTTTATGTCAGTGTTATTTATAGCTTAAATTTGTATTAAAGTACAAGTTTCTCAAATTTTATGAAAAACCCTAAATATTTAACACCCGGTGGGTTATTTATCAATAGTTGGACGTCTTAGCAATGGTTGGGGCATTTTATAAACATTATTGAGAAAATTCTAGTTTCCTGAAAATATTTTCCTCTTGGTTGAGTGGTGGACATCTTTGTTGGGGTTTCTTCATTTTCTAGCTAGTGATACGACTGGACAAGAGATAAATATTGAAGCAATATCCATGTATAAGACTCAAAACAATTAACAAGAGTAATTTTGTACACATGATCTGTGTTGGTGAGTTGAGTGGGATATAAGTCCCTCGATTACAGATCAAAATCTTACTAAGTTTTCCTTTAGCTTCCATATTCCTAATTACATACCTAACTATTAGAATAGTAATCCAACTCACTAATACCTTAGTTTCACTACCTAGTCAATTTTATTGAATTTTGCATTAATATACTATGTTTTTGGACTAAGAGTGCTTAGTTGGGCAAATGCAAAGTCAAGTTGGGGCATTCACACCCACATGAGCACTCCAGATAAGTAAACCAGCCACATGTGTACCCTTATCATTGTTGGTGCACTCCCATTCATTGAATGTGGACAACTTGGTTGACTAGGAGCGCTAGAGGTGGATTTTGTCCATTTTTGGCTTAATTTGGTGCATTTAATGCCACCTTGAGACTCTAAACCACCCATATTTCCACACCCATGCATTCCAAGGTGTAATCATTTCCCCACATCATCTCAGCGATGTCCATTCAGCAATTCGTGGCTGTTTGGGCTGATTTGGAGTGAGATTGGCCCACCTAGGGGGGATTGATGCCAATTTGGCAATTTTGACTTATACACTCACATTGGGCTTCCAAAGCCTCATGAAAATATTATGATATAATGTAAACCTGTTAATAACATGTTTTTTTGTTAGACAGTAAACATATAACCTGCTTTTGTTCACATTGTGTGTGTAAGTTGCTTCTTAATTACTAGTTTTTTTTGTTGGTTTTGCACCAAATTTGATTTGTGAGATTCTATAAGGATCATAGATCTTACTGTGGGTTGAATTTATCACATGGTATCAGAGCTAGTTGTATTTTATTGAGTTGTAGAGCAATCCAGAGTGTTTTGAGCTGCATTTTTAGAGAAATTCCAGATACAATCGAGTTGCTTTGGAGGACATTCGAAAACATTCATCATCATTAGGATAGGAATAAATGGAAGCTACCCACATCTTGATAACACCTTTTAACTTATTCTATTGGAAGGAAAATATGGTGATTCAATTGAGAGCCAAAGGCATCTACAGAGTTACCATGGGCACTGAGGTGGAGCCAAACTCTGTTGTTGAGAAATCCAAGTACTTCAACAGATTGAATGAGGCATATGGATTGTTATTGCTGAGCATCTCAAGAGAGATAATGTTCCACATAGACATTTTAACCACACCCATTGAATTCTGGGTAAAACTAGAGAGATTGTTTGGTCAAACTGATGAACTAAGAGGTCACCAGCTTGAGAACAAGCTTATCAGCTTGAGCCCAGTGCACTTTGACACTATCCAAGACTTATTCACCAAGTTTAAGTCACTTATGTTGCATATAAAACAATGTGGAATTGAGAAGAAAGAGGACCAATTGATTCTATCCATCCTTTCGAAGTTGGGTTCAGAATTATTAATTTTTGTGAGTACATTTCACTCCTGCAAGTTAACACTTTGAAACTGGAAAATGCCAAGTCTGGCTAGCTTCATGGAGTCACTCACTCAGGAGCAAGATAATCTAGTCCAAATGGGCACCATCAAGAATAAGTATCAATCCTTATCCATGGGAGTTTTGAAATCCTCAAAGGGGAAGCCCAAGCCAAACAATTCGAAGCCACTAGAGAAGAAGAAACCAGAAAAACCCAAATCCATTGATGGAGGTTTGAATCCTCCTAGAGAGAAGGAAAATAAAGGAAAAGAGAAGGTCAAATGCACCTATTGCCACAAGGGATGGAATAAATAGATCTCATGCATGAAAACAACCATTGACCAAATGGTGCAGCTACTGGAGAAGAACAACATTCTAGTCCCTGACAGCACAAGGAAGAAGAATGGCAGCTCCAGTTCAGATGGCAAGGAGAAATTCCATGCTTTGGTAGCAGGTACCTCTAACTCTTCATATTTTATCATTGATTCGGGGGCTTATAGGAACATGGTATCCAAAAGAGAGCTCTTCTCCTCCATATTTTGAATGTTGGCCTAACAGTTCAAATGGGGGTTGATTCAGAAATCTAGACCAAGGGGATTGGGAGGATTGACTTAGGGCATGGTTACTTTAGTGATGCATTGTATGTATCAGAACTTGCAGCAAATTTGTTGTCAGTCTATCAAATGACCCATACATGAGAGGCAAAGAGAGTGACCTTCACTCCAGACATGGTAGAGATTTCAGAAATCTCAATAGACCAAGTCATTGCATTTGGGTATGCATACCATCATGAGAGGATGTACAATTTTTCAAACTTCCTCCCCACTTACAATGACCAAGCACTTCTCTCACATGCAAATGAGGTTTCAAAGCTATGGAATGAGAGGTTTTTTTATATGAATTACAAGTACCTCCAAGCACTTCATAGAGATGAGATGGTGGAAGGACTTCCACAAATCAAATCATGAAATGGAGCATGCATTGGGTGTGTAATTGGGAAGCATCTAGAGCAAAGCTATGAGAAGGGGATGACAAGGAGAGCCACACAAAAAATTGGTTTGGTACACTTATATCTGATTGGTCCATTGCCCACTCCATCATATGGTGGATCAAGGTATGTACTTACATTTATAGATGATTACTCAATATTGTGCTGGGTGTTCTTCCTCAAATTAAAGTCTGAAGTTTTTGAACAATTAAAGATTTGGAAGGAATTGGTAGAAAATCAGAGTGGGAATGAGATTAAGGTCCTTAGGAATGATAATGGGAAGGAGTATGTAAACAATAACCTACAACACCTTTGTGAGTAGTGTGGCATCCAAATGCAACACTCAAATCCCTACACACCACAACAAAATGGTGTGGCCGAAGAAAGGGATATAAGTCCCAAGATATGGGATGAGGCCATTAGTTGTGTTGCACACATACAAAACAGATCCTTCCACAAATAATTAAAAGGAAAGACACCTTACGAGGCATGGTTTGGCCAAAAACCAAATATCTCAAATTTCTGGATTTTTTGAACTAAAGCATGGGCTAGAATCCCTTTTGAAAAGAGGAAGTCATTGCAGCCACAAATAAAGGAGTGCATTATGGTTCGGTATGGTGAGGATAATAAAGGCTAAAATATATTTAACACTTCCACTTGCAAGACATTTGTTGAAATAAGTGTGAAATTCGAAGAAGAGCCAATTCCATATTTCGAGCTTGCACCGGGGGAATGCTCCTCTCCTCAACCATTCGAAGATGTAAGTGATGATACATGCTCTATTTTTTCTGATATGTCTGATATAAATATGGATGAACATGATATTGTTGTAAATAACTCACCATCAAGGCCCAAGTGGTCTGAAAAAATCATTCAAGCTATAGGGGAAGTGGCAGGAAATCTCCATGAGCCTAGGAAGACTAGATCACAAATTAGTAATGATTCATTTGCAAGTGATAGTGATATTTATGAGAACTATTATATGATGATTGGGTGTGATCCTCAGACATATCAGCAAGATCTTAATGACTCAATATGGAAAACAACAATGGAATAATAATTCGAGTCCCTCCAAGAGAACAAGACATGGGAATTGGTTCCCCTTCCTCCCAAGAGGAAGCTTGTTCAATGCAAGTGGCTCTTCCGAACCAACATTTATGTTGATGGTTCAGATATGAAATATAAGGAAATATTAGTTTCTAAGGGCTATTCTCAAGTCCATTTTTTGATTACACAGAGACCTTTGCACCGGTTGCAAAGGTGGACTCCATAAGACTAGTTCTAGCAATGGCATCTAGTAAGGGTTGGAAAGTTCACCACATGGATGTTCAAAGTGCATTCTTGCATGGTGATCTATAGGAAGATATTTATATGCAGAAAGCTAAAGGTTTCCTAGAAGATCCTTCATTGGCATGTAGGTTGAAGAAATCATTGTATGGACTCAAGCAATCCCCCATGGCTTGGTATGCAAAAATGGATGCTTTTTTGCTCTCTATTGGTTTCACTAGATGAAAATCAGAAAATAATGTGTATTTGAAGAAAAATGATGGTATTTTTTAGGTTATTGTTCTTTATATTGATGAACTTCTCATTACAGGTAGCTGTACCACTTCAATTGGTTCAATCAAGTCATCTTTGCATAGTGAATTTGGCATGACCAACCTAGGATTGCTAAAGCAATTTTTGGGCTTGGAAATTAAGAAAAATGAAAGGGGTATCAAGCTGAGTCAACCAAATTGTTGGGCTCCAATCCACTAATGCAGATCAGACCTTGAGTTTATGTCAATCTGGAGTTGGTAGACTTAGAGGCATATCCAAGTATAAGGACTCAAAGCTAGACCTAACTGGAAGTCTAGTTATCTATGAAATAAACCTATTAGAAGATTAAGAGACTGTGTTTTGAAAATACAAAAGCTCCCTTACAGAAGCAGTTTCATCTGATCTTCTAGTTACACGGTAGTTTATATGTGAAATCACTGAGATAATAAAAACGAGTTAAATCTAACCCTGAAATAAGAATCACAAAACTCTACCCATCAATGTTGAATAAACAATCAATCATTAATTCCCTTTACAGGAAAGCATTCATAATGTATCACTGTCTTAATACTCCATCATTGAATGAACAACAATGTGAGATAGTAGTCTGAACCATTCCTTCAATACATAACCAAATAAAATAATAGAGCTTCTAAAACTAATTCGAAACAGTCTAACTCGTTCTGCAATAAGGAAATCAAATTCTACAGGAATTAAAAACATACCACCGGCAGTAATCCAAATCGTTTTATGACAACAATCCGAATCGCTCACTGGCAATTGAAAGGTGTGTAGACTCGACAATGGGGGCCCTCCAATGCCTTGTTCACACACACAGATAGAGAATCACAGAGCTTAAACTTTAATTGTATTCACCCTAAGAAATCGATCATACACAGTAAAACAACGCAGTCCAGAACAGTATGCGTTTTCTCTCCAAACCGTGATATGTTTTTCCCCTGTCTTATGAAATACTTATACAAACTTAAAAAAACTAGAAATTCTATTAATATGGAAGCTAATAATGACATTCAATCATTGAGATCCTCTACCAGATCCACAAAATCGAAACTGCCCTGTTTTTGTGCTGAGTGGTAGCACAGGTGGTCATCTTTGACCGACATTGACTTGACACCTGTGAGAGCCACATCATCTATTCGTTGGAAGTTTATCCATCCTTGGACACTGAGGATATTTTCTCCATCTTTCAGTTCACGCCTAGCTGGCCTACAAGTATTCAAATTTGGAGACATTACGGGAAGTTAGCACATCCTATAATCCTGAATAAAAACCTTAGCTTAAATGCCTTAAAAATCTCAAAATTCAATTTGTTAAAAAGCAATGACATTTATACCTTCAACCAAAGTTTGTGGGTGAAATTAAGGCTTTATAAATCAGTATGAATGTTTTTATGGAGGAAAATGAAAGATATTTAGATGAAAAAAAGAGGTCAAAATGGTGCCCAACATCTCCCCCAAGAGGAAGCTGTTGCATGTCCTCATGCCCAAAAAAATATTTGACCCTGTTTATATCAAAACCAAAATTTTGTTGCTGATCCTCTTGCTTTTAATCTCCTGTCTGAGACGATGCATCTGTTGAAGCTCGAGATGCATAGAGAACTTTCAGTCTCTCATACTTGGTTTTATAAATCTTCTTTTGCTTATACCATCTGTATGGATGCTTGGAGATGCGTGTCCTCTAAACTTTAAGCTTCCAGTTGATTTCTTTTAACTTCTCATTCCTTTGCTCTAATTCCTTTATTTCAAGTTTCAACCTCTTAATCTCTTTATTGTTCTTGGAAGTTTTCTTCTTTTTCATTTTTACTGGAAGCTGTACAGAATTGGTATCCATCCCCAATTCTTCATTCTTTTCTACTGAATCTTCTTTCTTTTCTTCTTCCACAGTTTGTTGCTCTGAGAAAAGAGAAGCTGAGTCTTCTATTATTTCCTATTTTGATTGCTTTTTCTTTTCTTTCTCTTGCTAATCCAAGAAGAGATTGATTCTTTTTATTTGTCTTATCACTTCATCAGTTTCTTGGATATCTTGCCCTATTTCACCTGCTAGATTTTCTTCTTGAATCCCCAAGGTTTGTATGTATTCCTCCTCTTCTAATGCTGACTGGCTTCGAGCTTGCTGATACTTCCTTGGCTTCCTCTTATAAGTAGTGAAAATTTGCTCTTGCTTTTGGAACTATTTTTCTTCTCTCATCACACTCCCGGTTCGTATCCTTCTCTGAGGTTGTTTTGAACTTGCTGCCCCAAAGTTGTATTCATCATCTGTAACCAGCAACACCTCTTTCTTTTTCTTTTTCCCCTTTGGAGATTTTGAGCTTATTGCTTCAGGGTATGTTATCATCAACAATTTATCTCCTTTTAAACCTTCTTCAAGCAATTCTTCCTGCTCTTCAAACTGATTGTGAATTAAAAATTCTGACCATGTCAAATTTTGCTTCTATAGCTCATGCTTGATGATGATTTTGATGAGTCCACAGTGAAAAAGTCTTGTCATTTTATCTTTTGCACACCTTTGTACAGCCTTAGCCATCTTAGATAGACTCTCTAATAGGAAATAGGGCATATTAATCTCACATTCACCTTTTAAATGCCGCAACAGCTTAATATGGTAAAGATAAACAATACTGAATCGACCTTCACAGGTAATGAATTTTTGGATAATATAGACTACTTCATCCCAAGGATGAACCAGCCAGCTCCTTGGTATTCCTTTCTTCCAGTTCACTGACCTTGCTCTTGATCTGCACAAAAAGGGTATCCATGCCTTCTCTTTGAATTGCTTAGTTTTGAAAAATCTTTCTCCTTGCTGTGGTAGGCCAATAATTTGTGCTAAGATGTCTTCAGACAGTCTGAAGTTCAAGTTTCCTACTATAGCCCTTTCTCCATCAAATGTTTCAACAAAAGCTAAACTAACATTATCATTATGCCCATCAAACTTTTCAAAAAAAGTTTCCCACTGTTTCTTTTCAAAAATCTCCTTGCAATTCTCATGAATATCAGTGGGGTTGAATTTCTCTAGTTCTAGTCTAGATGACATTTTGAACTTTGATAGGAAAGAAATATGCAACAGGAAACTTCAACCTTTCAATTTTTAACTCTGCAACTGTTTTCTTATCCCAAAATGACACTCTGAATATGTAGAATTGCTGCTGGTCTTAGCAGAGTCTTTGGAAAAGAAAAGGTTTTAAGTTTTACCTCCTTTCTGGTGTAGCTGCCTTCTCTTCTTCCTACGCGATACTTCCACAGTGAATTAGTGCTGCGTCCTTCCTATAATCCACGGCTTCTTCTTACTGAAAATTATTACCCACAGCAATCGGTTTTTGCAGAGAAAAAGAGTTGGATTTGGTCCAAAGAAGAATGACCAAATCGTAGTCCCCAACTCCACCAGTTCATAATACAAGTTTCAGGCACATTTGTATACTGTCGTGGGGCATATAACCACATTTCTTCTCATCATTTCATGAACATGCCACTTTCCATTCATTTATTTGCTCAGGAAAGAAATTAAAGGTAAGGTTTTAATTCATATAATACACTTTAATTTCTTTGCATGCCCCAATGTTTAATAAACGAGCTATAATAAAGGGATTTTTTCTCTTAAAGTGGACTCTTTTTCCTTTTGAACATACACCTGACCATCAATGTTCTAAATTCTATATATATGTTTACTTAATGCATGTTGCACTAATGTATATATAGAAAAACATTTGAAATTCTATTTTCCAGTTTATTATTTTATTTTTCTTAAAACATTTCACTTTCTGCTAAGAAGGAAATCCTGCCTGTAGAATGCAGTATATATTTTGGCCATTAAAACACTACTACATTTCGACCAAAAATCCGACGGCCTTAGTGTCGAATTTTCGACACTTCCCTGTCGCATGTACGACACTTTGATATTTTTTTAAGCGTCGGAAACGTGCCGTCGGTTATCCGACATCGCTTTAATCCGTCGGTTAAGCGACACCTAGGTTACCGTCGGTTAATTGTACACCGTCGGGTATCCGACACTTACGGGACAGTGAAAACCGTCGCTTAACCGACAGCTGCAGGCCATTTCTGTCGCTAAACCGACATTTAAAGCCGTCGCTTATCCGACAGAAGCAGGCCATACCCGTCGCTTATCCGACGGAGACAACTGTTTTTAAAAAAAAATACAAATGTAATCCGTCGCTGATCCGACACTAGCAGGCCATAGCCGTTGGTTATCCGACATGTAAAACTGTCGCTTATCTGACGGATAGAACTGGTTTTAAAAAAAAAATACAAATGTAAAATTTTGGAGACGGTCATAAAATTTAAGGCATCCTTGCCTGTCAGCAGTCGACAATCATTCTAATGAAATCACAACTCTTTTTTGATATACATCGAGGTCGACGACATCTATCGACAGAGACTCCAAGGACATCGAGGTCGATGGCATCTCAATGAAGTGATGTGTGTTGATATGGTTGAGGATGTTAACTGTCAATGAATTCGAGAACACTTCACCTCTTCAAGCACAAATCTTTTGTCATGGAAGGATTCTTTAGTACAAGAACATCAACATTCTTTCTTTTTATAGGAAAATTCTTTGTCAACGCACAACAGTCTTGAGTCTCTTTGCAATTTTGTCTTTCAACAGGAGAATGTGTGATTGGTTCAGTTGTGGTTGTATTCGACGGTGTGAAATATGGCTCTCTGTAATAACAAGTATAGTCAACTAGTTTATGGTTGCTGACACTGTTTTGAGAAAGAGAACAACATTCTTCAACACCATCGTATGCCAGCAATTGTTCATCTATGATTGTTTAGAGTAACCGATGCCTCTCACGACTAAGCGGCATGTCAGCTTGATCTTCTGTGATTGTTTAGAGTAACCGATGCCTCTCACAACTAAGCGGCAGAGGACAGAGTGACAACCAATTTGCCTCTGGGGATTGTGGGTCTTGTCTGCATTCAGGCAAAGATTTATCACGTTGAAGTCATAAACATATGAAAGTAGAAGTAAATTTGAAAGCAACAAAAAATCTTAGCCCATCAAATTTTAGATCCCTGAAAATTATGCTATGCAATGTCACGTTTCAAACATATGAAAGTAATAGTAAATTTGAGAGAAACAAAAAATCTTGGCCCATAAATTTTTAAATCCCTGAAAACAAGGCTATGTAGTGTTAAGTTTCAAACAGACTATAAGTGAATCTGA
>LPNX010912953.1:196704-215266 GCA_001517045.1 Pseudotsuga menziesii
GCGCGATCCTCCCCGCCCATGTGCAGTAGCACCAATCCACTCTCCAAGATCTTTAGCATTTGCAAGTGAACTGGAAAGCGCGGCAATAATACGGATACGATTTTCAATTTAAAACTAGGCGTCGGATATGCGACGGTTAGTTAAAATCAGAGCTTCCCTCCAAAAAAAAACTGCTATGCTTTGATAGAAAGTATTGTGCTTGGATGTAAAGCATTTAGCATAAGCGTCGGATATGCGACGGTTATGGGAATAGCCATCGCTTAACCGATGGTTAGGAGAATATCCGTCGCTTAAGCGACGCTGGTGGTTACATTTACAAAAAAAAAATTTAACTTTGTGATTTTTGGTAGGTTTAAAAAGAGAAATCCACGCGCCGTCGGAAGTAACCGTCGGATTTTGGATCGAAATGTAGTAGTGAAATTTGCTTCTAGGTTTGATTTTGACCACCATCTTGACCCCTAGGGTGGGATAATGAAAATTAAATGGAATGCTGGTAGAGACTGTGAGGATAATGAAATAGGCAGTCAAGCTTACGAGGGTTGGTAAATATGTCATCACTTAGAAACAAAGAATCATGTAACTTTTAAAACACAAAAACTAAAATTCTTACAGAATTTGCTTGATATCCTTGTATGATGAGCTTGCTACCTGATGTAGCTGGTTTGCATTTATTTCCGATTCAAATATGTCCTTCTGATGTTCATTTTCAAATATGTCTGCCATCTCAGATCCCCTCTGTTTTGCTGGAAGTCAGGCCCTTCTGTAGATTTCTTTTGCTTTACTGGAAGTCAGGTCCCACTGTATTGCTGGAAATCAGGTCCCTCTGCATATGAAAAAGACTTGGAGGGTTCCAAGAAAGCATAAAAATGCTTATCCCCCTCACAGCCCTACTTATTGACTTGTCCTCAAGTCAAACAAGAACTTCATTATTGGAAATAAAACTTATGAAAAAGACATGAAATTTAAAAAAATTATTTTTATGAATTTTCAATGGCCAAGTGAACCTGGTTTTCCATGGAAAATTCAAGTTTATATTGTGCCAGTGACCTAGTTTTCACAACTAAACTTCCTTTTTTTTCTTGTTTTTTTTTTGTTTTTTTTGTTTTTTTTTTTCTTTTTCTCTCTTTTTTTTATTATTATTTTTTTTTTCTATATCAGATCAGCTAAGAAGTAGGTGAAGGAGAAACACCAAGGTGTCTACCCAGCACTACCATTTCCTGTTGTTGTGAAATCTGTTGCATGAAATCTTCCTTGTTGATAGGCTTGGTATACAGTTTGAGCCGATGGCCATTGACCACAAATGTACGTGCTTCATCATCGATTGTTTGAAGTTTGACTGAGCCATTATCATATACCTTTGCAATCTCATATGGACCAAGCCAATGAGTTGTGAATTTAGCTTTGAAGTCTTTGAACTTGGAGTCAAACAATAGTGCCCAGTCACCAATGTGAAATTGCTTCTTTTTAATAAACTTGTCATGCCATTGAGCTCGCTGCTGTTGTATCAAAGTATTGTGTTCTATGGCAGCCTGTCTCATCTCATCTAATTGATTCAATTGAAGTATTCTTTCTTGCTGAGCCTCAGAAAGATCCATACCCAAATCTGCTACTAACTTGAAGGTATGAATTTGAAACTCTATAGGTAGGAGGACTTGCTTACCGTAAACAAGCTGATAAGGAGAAAAACCAGTATTGTTTTTCCAAGTGATCCGGTGTGCCCATAAAGCTTCAGTAAGCTTAGCTGACCAATCCTTCCGATGTGTCTGAACAGTTTTGGTAATGATTCCTTCCAAAGTCTTGTTTGTAGATTCCACTTGGCCATTAGCCTGTGGATGGTAAGGGGTGGATTTTATGTGCTTTATCTTATACTTTGCTGCGATCTCCTGCACTAGTTTTGAAGTAAACTGGGCACCCTGATCAGTTACAATCTCTCTAGGCACCCCAAATCTAATAAAGATCTCCTCAAAAAGAAATTTTACCACAGTCTGTTCTGTAGCTCTTGGTAATGGTTTGGCTTCTACCCACTTGGTGACGTAGTCTGTACATACCAAAATGTACTTCTTCCCTTGTGATGGTGGATGAATTGGACCAATGAATTCAAGGGCCCACTTTTCAAACGGTTCTATGAGGATTTGTGGTTGAAGTGGTATTTCATCAGACCGGACTGGTCGTCCCATCCGTTGACAAGTATCACAACTTCTAACATACTTTTTAGCATCTTTAAAAATAGAAGGCCAGTAATACCCCAAATTGAGTATTTTGTATGTTGTTCTTTTATCTGCAAAATGGCCACCACACGGTTCATCATGACATGCTTTCAAAATATCTAAAACTTCATCTTGCCATACACATCTTCTGATAATTAGATCATATCCTGTGTAAAAGAGATCACCATTAACCCATATATGCCTAGCACTTTGTTTAATAATTTTTTTCTTTTCTTTAGATGACATAGATGGTGGTAGTTGTCCTGATGATAAATAGTTAGCAATGTCAGCATACCAAGGAGTGATAATAGAAATTGTAAATAAGTGTTCATCAGGAAAACTATCTAAAACAGGAACAAGCTCACCAGTATTGTGTAAGCGAGACATGAATTCTGCCACTTGATTTTCTCGTCTAGGCCGCTCTAAAACAGTGATATTGAATTCCTACATTAATAACAACCATCTAGTGATCCGACCATTAGTGATAGATTTATTCATTAAATATCATAAGGCTGAATGATCTGTATGGACAAAAATTTCGTAGCCAGTTATGTAATGACGGAATTTGTTTACAGCATGAACCACCGCCAACATCTCCTTTTCAGTGACTGTATAGTTCAACTCTGCAGGTGTCAGATTTTTACTAATAAAATAGATAGCATAAGTCATGGTATGCTCTTTTTGTCCCAATGAGGCCCCTATTGCAATAGCAAAGGCATCGGTAGAAATATGGAAAGGCAATGTCCAATTTCGTCCCCTTAAAATGGGAGCAATTGAGAGCTTCTCTTTAAGTGTCTGAAATGCAGATTGACAGTCAGTATCCCAATTAAAAGGCACATCCTTTGAAACCAATTTAAACAATGGCAGAGCTATGTTACTAAAATTTGCAATAAATCTACGATAATAGCCTGCATACCCTAAGAAGCTTCTTACATATGTTTGAGTTATTGGCTAAGATAAATTTTCAATGATTTGAATTTTCGCAGGATCTACTTTTATTCCAGATGAAGAAATGTGATGTCCTAAAACTATCCCTTCAGTCATCATCATAAAACACTTTTCGTTACTAAGGGAAAGATTTGAGTCAACACACCTTTTAAAATTTTTCTCCAGGTTTGCTAAGGAATCCTCAAAGGTACTTCCATACACAGAAAAATCATCCATGTAAATTTCAACACATTCATGAATTAGATCTGCAAAGATGGCCAAAAATGCCCTCTGAAAGGTAGCTGGGGCATTACATAAGCCAAAAGGTAAAACCTTGTAGGCATATGTGCCCCAGGGACATGTAAAGGTGGTTTTGTCCTGGTCTTCTTTTGTAATACTAATTTGATTATACCCACTGAAACCATCTAGAAATGAAAAATATTCTTTTCCAGCTAAGGTATCCAACACTTGATCAATAAAAGGCAATGGAAAATAGTCATTTAATGTTGCCTTATTTAATTCCCTGTAATCTACACATATATTCCATTTACCATTTTTTTTAGGAACAACAACCAAGGGAGAAACCCATTGGCTGTCGGAGATGGGGTAAATAAATCCTAATTTCAACAACTTCTGCAACTCTTCCTTGACTATCTCTTTCAGTATGGGGTTCATTCTACGTTGCGGTTGTCTAAGAGGTCTGATTTTGTCATCTGTGTAAATGTGGTGAGTGCATGCCTCATGATGAATACCTAGCATATCAGTGTATTCCCAAGCAAATGCATGGGAATGTTTATTCAGCAAAGTAATCAACTGTTATTCCTGTGATGTAGTAAGATGTGCACTTATATTCAAATGTTTTCCTGGACTAATTTCAACTGTTTTACTTTGAATATCGGTGATTGAATGAACATTAAAAATATCGTGAAGTGCCAATGCTAGAGAATGTACTGTACAATTTTCCTGAAAATTATAACCCAAAACTTGATTTGCTACAGCATATTGCATGTCTCTTAATTCTTCATAAATATCAGGTTCAGTAATGAAATAATCTAACAAATCTTTGTTGTTTTCTTCCTGAAAATCAAAGAACTGATTGATACTCAGGACAGGCTGAATCACTTCTTCTTCCTGTTCTTTGGTCTCATTAATCCATGACAGCTGATCTAATGTAGAAGGTCTTTGGGCAGAAGGGTAAAGTGCAATTTGTTTTCTCTCTGTCCCATGTGAAATGAGAATACTTCCTGACCTACACCCTATGAAGGCATCCGCTGTTTCCAACCAAGGTCTGCCAAGAATCAATGGATGACCTCCTAGATCAGACTTTGGCTGTAGCACTATAAAATCGACAGGATACTCCCAAGAGTCTAAAGAAACAATGATATCTTCTAAGATCCCTTCAGGTGTAATTTTAGACCTGTCAGCTAGTTCCAAAACTGTTGTGGTTGGTCTAATATTTGTCAAGTGAAGGTATTCCATTGTCTCTAGTGTCATGACATTAATGGCAGCACCTAAATCAATCAATGTTTTTGGAATTGAAAAATTATTAACAGTAATTGTAACCATTGGGATTCCAGGATCTACATACTTTTCAATGAAAACAGTGTTAGACATTAATCCTACTAGATTGCCTACCACATGAATTTTTTATGGATCCTTCCTTCTTTTATTAAGACATAATTCCTTAACTGCTTTAGTGTAAATTGGAATATCCTTTATAGCCTACAGTAATGGAATTTTAACACATACATTGCTTAACTCATTCAAAACATCAAAATCAGGTAGGGATATTGAAATCTTTTCTTTGACCAGCCTTTCTAGAAAAGGAGGTGTATAAGATACTAATGTTTTCCCTTTTTTATTGTGATTTTCTGATTGTGATTTTTCCATATTTATTTTTTTTTATTTTTTTCATTTTCTGTTTGTTCTTCTAAGATAACAGGAGATTATTTTTGTAAAGTTTTCCCAGATCTTAAATTGATATTTTGTAGTGGGAGAATTGAGTAAGGGAGTGCCATTCCATCATCAACATTGTACATGGGTCTATCTATTTTATTATTTGGATTTGGAATTGGCTGGGCTGGCAGTTGTGTAGGCCGAGGTGGAGGCTGATTGGATGGTAATTGAAGCTGTTGAGGTGATGGACCCAATTGAGGAGCCATGTTGGGTTGTTGGAAAGATGGAAATTGGAAATATGGGGCTTGGACTTGATTCTGCTGGTATTGGGGATATGCAGAAGGTTGTTGATAGGGCTGTAAATAGGCCTGTTGATATGTCTGGTTACCATGGGTATATCCTCTCCAATTTGGAGCAGATTGGGCTAATGGAGGAGGCCAAGTTTGCCAGGGCATGGATGCACTCCATGAATTCTGAATAGGAGTTTTATAATTTGTATGAAATTGTTGCATAGGATCTTGAGACATACCTGAAAATCATGGCTACCAGGGTCTTCATTGTCCCATAAAGTAGAGAGACTCCATGCTTTGATTCTCCTCCATTTGAACTGCCTGCAATTCTTTCAATCTAGGGCAATCATCAATTTTGTGATTTGAAGTACATAAGCCACAAATTCCAACAATATTTAAAGGACATTTTTTTAGTGGGTGTTTCTTTCTGCATTTAGGACAAAAAATAGACAAGGCTTGATCTTGCTGATCCTGTTGTTCTTGTCTTTTCTTGGTTTTTGATGTTTCGATTTGTGTGCCTAAGGTACTTAGTAAATCGGTTTTAAAATATTCTAACAGATTCCCAAGCTCAGCTCTAGAAATACCACTGGTTGCAGATTTAGTTACTTTGGTAGTGACATCCCTTCTTCCAGTTTTAGCCTTTCCTCTTGAATACTTCTGACATAAGTCTTGTATCTCATCGAAGGGTAAGTAGGAGATGTCACCTTTTTCCATAACATTCAAGATATCCAAATATTCTTCTCTTATCCCTTTTAAAAATATTGTCCGAATGATCTTAGGTGTTAAAGAATTGTATTTGGATTTCTGCAGGTTGTATAAAAATCTTTCTAAGTACTCCTCCAAACTATCATCTTCCTGTTGAGACATTCTGAAAATGTCATCTTTTAAATCCTTTGATCTGCAGTAGGCCTGATATTTTCTAAGAAAGATCTTCCTCATCTCATCCCAGCTAGTGATAGAATGCTCTCCTAAGCCCATGAACCACTTCAAGGCAGTTGTTTTAAGGGTGGCAGGGAAAAGACAAAGTTTATGGGTGTCATCTGTGTATCCATAAGTTCGACACAAGATATAAAACTCAAATAGGAAAGAGTCTGCATCTTCAGAAGTCATACCATAGAAATTTGGTAGGACAGATGGTGGAATATTCTTCATTTTTACCTCTTCTCCTAAGATGATGCTAGTGTCCAAGATGGGAAATTTAAAGGTGGCTTCTTGATCTTCTTCTGTCCTTTCATCCCTCTCATGTCTCCTTTCTTCTTCTCTTTCATGCCACCTCTCTTCTTCTCTTCTCTCTTTTCTTCGTTTATTTTCTACTTCTAACATTCTCTCATACTCCCTTCTCTGTTCTGCAATTGGTCCTTTTGATGTTTCTTCCTCAGCCATTTTAAAAGTACCCACTGTTGTGATGAATCCTTTTGGAAAAGAAGGTCCTGTTACTTCTGTTTTTGGGGGGTTTTTGATAAATCTTCCTTTCTCGTCTCTTTGTATTGACATAAAACTAAAATATACTCTATTTTTTGTTGAATTTTTGTTTTTATCAGAGAACTAAAGTTCCTAAGTTTGCTTCTAAATGCCTCCCCTGCAACGGTGCCAAATGTTGGGCTCCAGTCCACTAATGCAGATCAGACCTTGACTTTATGTCAATCCGGAGTTGGTAGACTTAGAGGCATATCCAAGTATAAGGACTCAAAGCTAGACCTAACTGGAAATCTAGTTATCTATCAAATAAACCTATTAGAAGATTAAGATACTATGTTTTGAAAATACAAAAGCTCCCTTGCAGAAGCAGTTTCATCTGATCTTCTAGTTACACAGCAGTTTATATGTGAAATCACTGAGATAATAAAAATGAATTAAATCTAACCCTGAAATAAGAATCACAAAACTCTGCCCATTAATGTTGAATAAACAATCAATCATTAATTCCCTTTACAGGAAAGAATTCATAATGTATCATTGTCTTAATACTCCATCATTGAATGAACAGCAATGTGAGATAGTAGTCTGAACCATTCCTTCAATACATAACCAAATAAAATAACAGAGCTTCTAAAACTAATTCGAAACAGTCTAACTCATTCTGCAATAAGGAAATCAAATTCTACAGGAATTAAAAACATACCACTGGCAGTAATCCAAATCGTTTTATGACAACAATCCGAATCGCTTACTGGCAATTGAAAGGTGTGCAGACTCGACAATGGGGGCCCTCCAATGCCTCATTCACACATGCAGATAGAGAATCACAGAGCTTAAACTTTAATTGTATTCACCATAAGAAATCGATCATACACAGTAAAACAACACAGTCTAGAACAGTATGCATTTTCTCTCCAAATCATGATATGTTTTTCCCCTGTCTTATGAAATACTTATACAAACTTAAAAAAACTAGAAATGCTATTAATATGGAATCTAATAATGACATTCAATCATCGAGATCCTCTACCAGATCCACAAAATCAGAACTGCCCTGTTTTTGTGCTGAGTGGTAGCACAGGTGGTCATCTTTGATCGACATTGACTTGACACTTGTGAGAGCCACATCATCTATTCGTTGGAAGTTTATCCATCCTTGGACACTGAGGATCTTTTCTCCATCTTTCAGTTCACACCTAGCTGGCCAGCAAGTATTCAACTTTGGAGACATTACAGGAAGTTACCACATCCTGTAATCCTGAATAAAAACCTTAGCTTAAATGCCTTAAAAATCTCAAAAATCAATTTGTTAAAAAGAAATGAAATTTATACCTTCAACCAAAGTTTGTGGGTGAAATTAAGGCTTTATAAATCATTATGAAGGTTTTTATGGAGGAAAATGAAAGATATTTAGATGACAAAAAGAGGTCAAAATGGTGCCCAACACACATTATGCTTCAGACCTGAGTGTAAGGCTGAGTGTAAGGCATCCAAGTCTCCCTTTCTTTCTGGCATCAAATTGTTTGAATTTGAAAATTCTCCATTGGTAGGTATTACACTCTACAGGAAACTATTGGGCAACTTGCTCTATCTTACACAGACAAGACCAGATTTGTCTTATGATGTAAGTGTTGTAGAAATACATATGCACCAGCCACATGAGCTCCATTGGAGGGTGGAAAAAATAATTCTTCAGTATGTCCAGGGTAGAAAGAATTTTGGGGTTCACTATTCTGCTAGTTCCTCACTTCAACTAGCTGGATTTTCTGATTTAGATTGGGTTGGAGATCCCATTGATAGGAAGTCAACTTCAGGTTTTGTATTTATGCTTGCTGAAGGTCCCATTTTATGGTCAATTAAGAAACAACAAACCATTTCACTTTCATCATCAGAGTCCGAGTATAGGGAAGCAATTAATGCAGCTACACAGTGTGTTTGGTTGCAGGGAATTCTTCGAGAATTTGGTGTAACAATTGATTCTCCAACAAAAATTTGGGTGGAAAATAAAAGTGCCATAAAAATATCTACTAATCCAACTCAGAGGCATAGAACAAAGCACATTTAGATCCATATGCACTACATCCAAAGCTTAGTGCACAACAAGGTGAATTCACTGCAGTATTGCCCATCCACCGAGCAAACTGCTGACATTTTCACCAAGGTTTTCACAAAGAAGACCTTCACTTACATGATGTATTTTATTGGGGTGAGTGAAGGATGGTGATTTTATTCTATTTGTTGCAGGATTCATCCCCATGTCCATTCTTGAGGGAAGGTTTTGTCCCATGTGGTTTTCCTTCTTTTCCTCGGTTTATATGGGCAAATAAAATTTCTGAATTATGTAATTGAGGTGACTTGAGCCATTGTTACCAAGGCCTCCTTCCTTTTGTGAGCTGTACTTAGTTTTTGGATTAAGGGAGGGTTTTAGGATAGTAATCCAACTCACTAATACCTTAGTTTCACTACTTAGTCAATTTTATTGCATTTTGCATTAATATACTATGTTTTTGGACTAAGGGTGCTTAGTTGGACAAATGCCAAGTCAAATTGGGGAATTCACACCCACATGATAAATATAGCTCAGTAAAACAGCCACATGTGTGCCCTCATAATTTCTAGTTCCATCCCATTCATTGAATGTGGAAATCTTGGTTGACTAGGAGCGTTAGAGGTTCATTTTGTCCATTTTTGGCTTGATTTGGTGCATTTAATGCCACCTTGAGACTCTAAACCACCCATATTTCCACACCCATGCATGCCAAGATGTAATAATTTCCCCACATCATCTCATCCATGTCCATTCAGCAATTCGTGGCTGTTTGGGCTGATTTGGAGCGTGATTGGCCCACCTAGGGGGGATTGATGCCAATTTGGCAATTTTGACTTGTACACTCACATTGGGCTTGCAAAGCCTCACAAAAATCTTATGATGTAATATAAACCTGTTAATAACATGTATTTATGTTATACAATCGAAATATAACAGGTTTATGTTCACATTATGTGTGTAAATTGCTTCTCAATTAATGGTTTTTTTGTTGGTTTTGCACCAAATTTGATTTGTGAGTTTCTCTAAGGCTCCTAGATATTACTGTGGGTCAAATTTCTCATACTAACTTATGGATTCTTCGTGAGAACTAATTAATTTTGCATGTGATTTATTGCTTTAATCTTAAGCTTTTGCATTAGTATTTTATGGTTATGGTCATTATTGTGTTGGAGTTTGACCTTAATTTGATTTTTTCTTATCCTTTTTATGTGTCCATCACCCATTAAAAATTTCCCCTTAATACTACTATAAATAATTTTATCCCTAATTGTCTACAAAATTTGATCTTTTCCATATGGGTGTGATTGTGATTTTTGTAATATTTCATGTAAATAACTACAACTATGTTGTGTAGTTCCATATTCTTAAGAATTTTTTTTTGGATTCCAATCCATAATGCAATTTCTCTACAAGATGTGCCTATTTTTTCCTATAAATTCCCATCCTTTTTAAACCCCTAGTAATAATTGACATAGGAATCTCTACTAGGGGAAATATTTATATTTGTAGTATTCAAAGTCATGATCTATACTATATTTAGGTATTTTTATTCCACCTGTTCTTTTTATCACCTATTCTTTTCCATCCCTTTCTTATGGAGGTTCCATTCTTTAATCAATTTATAGGTACAAAGGTAAATTTTGTGCGTAGGGAGTAATTTTACTTCTTTTGAATCAACAAGCTTCTATAAGCATCAATTTTCATGAAGCTGTTTAGGATGATGCTCCTATTTCCCCATTTAACTAAGCAATATATCCCTCTCTTATTTGCTTTTTTAGTTAAATGAAAGATTAGCTAATATTTCTAATTCCTTGAAAGATTCGCAAAAGAAATTACAAGGTTCTACAATTCTGTGAAAGATTGGCGATGATTTTTTGAGGTTTTTTAATTTTGTTAAATATTTGCCCAGATTTTGCAATATTTTATAATTACATGAAATACTTGCCAAGAAATTATATATACATATTATATTTTTTATAACATAGCCATAACACAGTTCCATGTATCACGAGGATTTTCTCAAATATGATACATATAAATTTATGAGGGGTTCTTAGAAATATCCATGCCGAGCAATATTGTAGAATTTATGAATGGTTTGCTGCAACCATTGATATTGTCGAAGAAACAAAACCACCACCACCACCACCGTCACCATGATGAAGATATCAATTGTGATGATATAATCCCCTTTATTCCATGGGAAATATTAGAAAATAACTTCAATGTTTTGATTGTTGATCAAATTAGGTGTGGAAATTTGATGCAGGAGCATCAACCAGCCATTTGAAAAAACAATTCCCTCAAATACATTTATTAAGGAAGACTATTTTTCAAATTTTTTTTGTAATATCGAACAACATATCTCTAGAAAATATTCTATTAACCACAATCATTGATACTTATATTAATGATAAGTGCATATTCATAAACTTTTATTGTATCTTAGGTTGGTTAGCTTTCATTAATGGTTCTATAATAAAAACTACCATATGTTAGCTTTCATTCATTGTGCAATGTTGTTGTTACAAAGAAAGATAACATGTGTTAGAAATCCTTCATGGTGCTAGAAGGAAAACTACCATATGAAAGATAACAACCGTTAGATTTCATTCACTATGCATGTTGTCGTTAGAAGGAAATCTAACATGCATTATATTTCATTGAATGTACGTTATTATTAGTAGAAATAAATATAACATATGTTACATTTCCTATTCTTGTTAGAAGGAAAGCTAAAACATGTTATCTTTCATACAACATACAATGTTGTTGTGAGAAGGAAAGCTAACATGCGCTAGATTTCATGTTGTTTTTAGAAGGATTTAGAATTCGTGTTGTTGTTAAAATGAAATATAACATGCATTAGATCTCCTTCATGATGCTAGAAAATAAAACTACCATATGAAATATAACATACGTTAGCTTTGATGACAATGTGGTTGTGGTGGTGTTGTCTGTACAACTCCAGGAGTCATTCTCTGTTACTTATGTTGTATTAAGTTAGGGACTTGTGTGGTATCAAGTCATGACATTTTGTTGCATCAAGTCCTATATACGTCCTCATGTAATGAGGTGGGATTCATGTACTGTGATCTTGGGTTGTATCAAGATTGGAGTCTTGTTACTTATCAAGGCTGGTCTTGTGTTGTATCAAGATTGTGGACTTGTGTTGTATCAAGTCTAGACTTGTGTTGTATCAAGTAATTGATTCTCATAGACAATACCCTATGAGAATGTCGAATCTCCAATTATGGAGATGAACTTGTGTTATATCAAGTCATGTGGTTATACTATATGATATATTGCTAGTCATGGTCACTACGTGATATAAGTCTCCTTTAGGGATTAGCTACCCCTTGAGTGAATTACTTTAGCATATGACTATATGGACCATGGTAATATATATGATCATCAATATGTATGGAATAATTATTGCGAGTATGATATGATAAGATGGATAATTAATACACATATGGACCATTCATTAATTTTTTAATGATAATGAGATAAAGCATAGAGAAACATAATTTGAATTTTCCCATGCAAATGATTGAGTCAACTCAATTTATAAAGCTTTAAAGTAACATAGGAATGCCTTAATCAATGCCTCAGTCAAAGCATCAGTTGAAATGTCGATGAATGTAATTATTTAAGTAAAGAAGATCTTAATGTTCATTAATCAACATGCACCAATTAGCTAAAGAGACCTCTACAAACATTAATAATAGAAATAGTGCATGGATGATACTAAGTGTGAAGCACTAATGACACTTAAGTTATCATGTTAACTAAGTGATTAGCAGTAAGTTAAATATTGAGTTTAGTTCACATTTAGTTCAAGTAAAGTTAACATTCAGCTCAAGTCTATAAACATTCAATTCAAGTCAGATAACATTCAATTCAAGTAAGTTAACATTCAGTTCAAGTCAGTTAACATTTAGTTCAAGTAAGTTAACATTTAGTTCAAGTCAATTAAAATTAAGTTCAAGTCGGTTAACATTAAGTTTAAGTCGGTTAACATTAATGTCGAGTCAGTTCACTTTTAGTCCATGACAATGAACAATCAGTTCAATCTAATTGGTGAAAGGAAGGGAACTAATGTTTGCATGGAGGGAGTTATAGTTAGATCATCCTTGTGAATGCATTGGGTGGTGTTCTCAGTGTGTTTACTAAGCCTCATATGCGCTACCTTCTGCATTCTAGGTTTTTTGGCTTGTTATTAATATGCTAGGAATATGGAAAGTTCAATACAATTGCATACAATTGTTTTTACAGCGTTGCATTCGATGTCTTTTCTCTACTGCTTAGGTGATATCTCTTATCAGGAAATCTGCTTATCTATTGTAAACCATTATTTACAAATATATCTATCATACTTAAAGGATTCTTGTGTTTTTCATCCTCTGTGTTTAGAGGGTTTTCCCAGGATATATCTTGTCTCTTATGGTTGATTGATTTATGTGGATGATTTATTTATGAGATTCATATGTGGTTGATTTATGAAAGTCATAAGTGTTGAAATTGTTAGATAAAAGTTTTAAAGTTCAAGCATCTACGGTTTTTCTCAAACATAAACATGGTATTAGAGCATAGGGCATGAAATATATTAGTTTTGTGCAGCAATTTAAGCCTATATTTATCTTGATTATTTGAGAAAAATATTGCAGCCATGGGATTGATACTCGTTTGGTTGGAAGACCACCTTGAAGGTAGTTCCAAATTCAACACATGGAAGGAAAGGGTGCTGAATATTCTTGAAGGGAATAACCTTAATGGTTATGTATCCATAGTGGTAGAGGAGCCTACCACCAATGAAAAGAGAATCAACTTCAAGAAGAATCAATCAAAGGACAAGCATATCAGCTTTGATTTAGTTAAGTTCAATCTCATGTCCATGATCATTCTATTGAAGACCACAAGGGAGTTTTTTTATACACTCACCATTATTTTCAAGAAGAAGGCCTTGAGTGAATAAGAGGGGTGCATCCAAAGAAAGATTGTGTACACTAAAGAGGAGAATATTGTCCTCATGGTAAGCATGAAGAAAGGAGAAATAATTTCAATACAAAGAAGCCCTTCCATTTAGTGAATAAATAAGGACTCTGGTATTCTTTGCAAGGGTGCAGAGATCAAGAGGGAGCCAACACAAATCAATAAAATACAAGTACTTTATATTTTGATTGTTATATGATGTTATAAATCAGAACTAAAGGTTTTTAATATGTTTCATGACTACCATATAAAGATCTGTATTCCTAGGCATCAGAATTATGTTGAGCATATATATTATTGATTGTATTTTATTAGCATATTGTGGATCTCATGAGTCCATATTATGTGATATCATATAGGACTTATATAATACTTTGTAGTACTGACATATGCTTATATAGGGCTGATATAAAGCTGGAAATTTCCTTCATAAGACATGAGATAGAGGGTTGCATGCTTGCTTCATGAGATATGAATATGGGGTTGAATATTTCCTTCATAAAATATGAATTTTTGAAATGATATAGGGTTGATATAGGGTTGCAAAAAATCACATAAGATATGAATGGTGTTATGTCAAAAAAATGATTTAGTCTATGTACATAACTGCGTGAACCGTTGCCAGTATATTGAATGTTTTCATGTGATTAAATTTCTTGGTTATGTAATGTTATGAATCGTTTGAATAGTTTTTCTTGTAGGTAAAAACATATTCCCTGACCTACAAGAATATAATGGCATGGATTCATTCAGATGGATGATCCTAAAAAGAGCAGATCGTGAGGTTCCTATGTTTCTTAGGAATAAGACATAACAAAATCCCTAATTCTATTCGAAGAAATGTAAAGACTCCTAAAGGTAATATATTTATCTTAGTTATATTCATATATGTGTTACATATAGAGGAGTATGTTTCTCCATGATGGAGGACTCGAATTTATGATTCTCGAATCCTAGATGTTGAGAGGGAGAATCTATATTTGCTAGCTCTTGAAAAAAAACCAGTAGAACTAGTTAAATTAACCTCGTGTTACGTAGAAACCATGTATGGTACTCATATTCAAAATGAATATATATGTAAGAATCTTGGATGATTCTTAATTTTAGTGTAAGAATCATTGGATAATATTTTTCTTTTGTTGAGAAAAAATGTTTAGTAGAGTTCTTAAAAATATTGAAGAACAATGGATTGTAAATCCATGAGCACACATAAAGATAAATCTGATTCTTGTTCATATTTGTAGGATCTCATAGATTATATATATATATATATATATATATATATATATATACATGTATCGGGATCAACTATATTCTTTACAATAAGTACATAGACATGTNTGTATCGGGATCAACTATATTCTTTACAATAAGTACATAGACATGTACAATACAACATGTGTTGTGTTACCTACTTGGTAAAAGAGTATGTGGATCCAAACATGTCATAGTTAGTAAAATTAATTTTCACGGATATATGGATTCTGACTAGTACAACGACCAATAAAGATCACATCAAATATGTTGGTCAAATAGAGCCTAGTTAGTTATATATAAGACACGGTGCAGAAAAGAGTTGTGTAAATCATGTACATATCCATGAATGAGAATAATTGCGAGCATATTTACCAAGCCTATGTCCATAACAATATTGTTATAGTATAAAAGTATCCTCTATTTGAAGAGGGAGTATTGATGTATCTTCACAAGAAACAGTAGTTAAAAGTCCCCAAACTAGTTAGTCATGATAGATGAATTTGGAAGCCAGGACCATGATACCTTATGGAGAGAATCCACATGAGGAGAGACATGGTGAAAGTATTGGAGACTATTGGATACCCTAGAATATTTATAGTATGAAATGTCAAAGAATAGTTAAACCTCTTGGAGAGGTTAGATAGCCATATAATTGGCTATGTGCAGTATTGTGATATGAAAACACTATGAAAGTGATCAGGCCTTGAAGAACATCATAGAGAATGGAAAGCTCACTAAGAACTTCTTCAAATGGTAGAATATTCTTGAAGTCAAAAAATGTTGAAAATTGAAAGAAAAGATAATATTTTATTTCTACATGATAATTACACATTTAATGTGTTTATTTATGATGGATATGAAATCCATAGTTTATAGTTTAGAGAGGTTGCATTGTGGATCAAATCCATATGATGCTACTTTGAATAAGTAGTTGCTTGGTCTCTTCAAGTTCCTAGAAGACCTGTTGTATTTTTATGCTTATATATAAGCATATGTTTCATTACCTTTTGATGTACATTATAATAGGCTCTTTATTGTATTTTAATACATAGTATACCAATTATATAGCTTGGAATTAGTTATGTGTATTGGGTTTAGTACTATATAAAGCTAAATTTATTTTGCGAATAGTACTACCTACTAAGGAGTAGTGTAGCTTGGGATGATACCTACTAGGGTGAAAGACATGAAGCCTACAGTTATTATGTTTTAATAGTCAAGATGTCTGAAAAACCCTTTGTTATGATTAAATACATTGAGATGAATTTTTACTTCATCAAAGTCATGGTCATGTAAAAATAAAATTTCAGTACATAGCTATTGATTAGCAGATTACAAATTTGTGAACAAGTCATTGTCAGTAACGAATGTTCAATACTTCTAAGATAAGAATGGTATGAAAGGGAATTTCTAGTAAAGAAAAGAATGTCTCCCTTGTTGAGAGGGAGTGTTGTTTATACACCTTCAGGAGTCATTCTTTGAGACCTGTGTTGTATCAAGTTAGCCACTTGTGTAATATCAAGTCAGGATATTGTGTGGTATCAAGTTAGGACATTGTGTTGTATCAAGTCCTATCTATGTCCTCATGTATTGAGGTGGGATGCTTGCACTATGATCTTGTGTTTTATCAAGATTGTATTCTTGTCTTATATCAAGACCGGTTGTGTGTTGTATAAAGACTGTGGAATTGTGTCGTATCAAGTCAATTACTGTCATAGATGGGACCCTATGAGAATGGATCTCCAATTATGGATATGGACTTGTGTTGTATCAATTCAAGTGGTTATAATATGTGATATATTTATAGTCATGGTCACTAAGTGATATAAGACTCCTTTATGGCTTAGCTTAACCTAGAGTCAATTACTTTAGCATATGACTATATGGCCCGGGGTAATATATATGATCATCAGTATGTATGGAATAGTTATTCTGAGTATGATATGATAAGATGGATAATTAATGGACCATGCATTAATTATTTAATGATAATGAGATAAAGCATAGAGAAAGAGAATTTGAATTTTCCCATGCAAATGTCTAAGTCAACTAAAGTTATAAATATTTAGTAAAATATGAATGCCTCAATCAATGCCTTAGTCAAAAGCATCAGTTGAACTATTAATGAATGTAATCATTTAAGTAAATAAGAGATTAATGTTCATCAATCAACATGCATTAGTTAACTAAAGATATCCATGCAAAAGCTAATAACATAAATTGTGCATGGATGGCACTAAGAGTGAAGCAGTGATGACACTTGAGTTAGCATGTAAACTAAGTGATCAGTAGTCAGTTGAATATTGATTTTAGTTCATATTTATTTCAGGTAAATTTAACATTCAGTTCAAGTCAGTTAACATTCAGTTCAAGTAAGTTAACATTCAGTTTAAGTCAGTTAACATTTAGTTCAAGTTAACATTCAATTCAATTAAGTTAACATTCAGTTAAAGTCAGTTAACATTCTGTTCAAGTCAGTTAGCATTCATTTCAAGTCAATTGACATTAATTTCAATTCAGTTGGCATTAACTTCAAGTCAATTAACATTAAGTTCAAGTCAGTTCACTTTCAGTTCAAGATAGTGAGCATTCAGTTAAAACTAATTGAGGAAAAGGAGGGCACTAATGTTTGCATGGTTGGATTTCTAGTTAGCTCCTCCTTGTAAATGCACTATGATATGCTCTCAATGTGTTTATTGAGCCTCATATGTGCTACATTCTGCATGTTAGGTTTTTTGGTCAGTTATTACTATGTTAGGCATATGGAAAGTTCAATACAATTGCATACAATTGTTTTTGCATGGTTTCATTAGATATCTCTTATATAATACTTAGGTGATATATATTATCGATAAATATGCTTATATGTTGTAAACCATTCTTTGCAAATCTATCTATCATACTCAAAGAATTTCTAGGCTTTTCATCCTCCACTTTTGGATGGTTTTCCTAGGGTATATCTTGTTTCTTATGGTTGATTGATTTACGTGGATGATTTATTTATGAGATTCATATGTGGCTAATATAAAGATTCATATGTGGCTGATCTATGAAATTCATAAGTGTTGAAATTGTTTGATAAAATTTTCAAGTTTCAAGCATCTCCGATTTTTCTCAAACATAAACATGTGTGTAAACTTTGGATTGCACAACATAACAACACATGTTCTGAGTTATGTGCATATCCAATCCTAGATATATATTCAATAGAGCAGGCTTCACTTATATTTTACCAAAGAGGAATATAGGAAAATAGAAGACATATGAAGCAAATATTGAGTAGAACACAAGAGTAAAACACTCAAGTGGATTGATCTGGCATTGTGTTTACTGAGAAAAAACCAATACAATATATAAGCATTATTACATGCAATACCTTGGGAAAATATCATGGGATACCAAATTCCATGGGCGCAACAAACCATATGATTGAACCACAAAATGGCAGGCTTAGATTGGACCAATTCACCCATCAATCACATAAGGCCAAGTGTAAACCCTAGATTGGGCCATAGTGAGGG
>LPNX010912953.1:215524-226847 GCA_001517045.1 Pseudotsuga menziesii
TGATAGGAGAGTGAAGGCTTCTCTTCAGACTTGAAATTTGAACCAACTAGGGTTCCATGTCCAACAAAGACTTGAAGTGCTTGAGAATAAGTGACCCTAAGCAAATCATAAGGATCTTGAAGTATCAACTTCAAAAGAAGGTTGTAATATGTTCCAAGAAGGTGGAACAAGAGTCCCAAATGTGCCAATGTGATGGCTAAGGCTTCTCCATATTCAAATGAACTTGAAGAAATTCTACTGGTCATGATGTAGGAATACATAGGAAGCAAAAGAGTGTGAAGAAATGAGAGATCTTCTCTTGAATTCCAAACTTCTCCTTGACCATATTTCTAACCAATACTCTCATGTGAAGAAAACTCATCTTCTAGAGAGGGATGACTATGATCACCAACTAGAAACGAATCTTTAACATTCGTAATATAAGGCACAGAGGAGAAATACATGGAATGGAGAGATAACTCTTCAACATTATTTATGGTAGAAACTCAGATTTTATCTTCATGAAAAATAGCTTCATTGAAAAGAGAGGAATCTATAGAGGAAGAAACTAGTGTTGGATCATTTGTTGAATCTTTATCTACTTCTTCTTCATTTTGAACAACTTTATGGGAAATCAAATCCATGAAGCTATTGTAGGCACCTACAAAAAAACTTGGAAATATATTTTGGAAGCAATACTAGAACCCCATAGGCTTTGATACCATGTAAAATTTGGATTGCACAACATCACAACAAAAGTTCTGAGCCATGTGCATGTCCAATCCTATATCTAGATTCAATAGATCAGGATTCACTTAGATTTTACCAAAGAGAAAGAGAGGAAAATCAAATAAATATGAAGCAAATATTAAGTAGAACATAAGAGTAAAACACTTAAGTGGATTGATCTTCCATTGTGATTATTGAGCAAAAACCAGTACAATATATAGGCATTATTACATGAAATGACTTGGGAAAATACCATGGGATACCAAATACCATGGGCCCAACAAACCATATGATTGACTCACAAAATGGCAGGCTTAGATTGGACCAATTCACCCATCAATGACATAATGCCAAGTGTAAACCCTAGATTGATCCATAATGAGGGTCAATGAACAAGAGGGACCAAAGATGGTGTCATAATGATGTTCAATGAATCATAGGGACCAAAATTAGGTTAGGATAGTCAAATAGGTGTGAACAAATACATCAAGAGGTTTCTTGAGGTGTATAGTTGGCTAAGTAGTGGCCATTAATACACAAGTTTGGCCAAATCATTAAGAGAGTGCACTCCACCTCCTTAAATCATAGAAATGCAATAAATACATCATAAATGAAGGATAGAGGGGTGCATGGACTCCCTAAATGATGTAAAGGAGACCAAAAGTGGACAAACAAGGTTTCATGGATTTATCTCTAGTCTAATTGGTCCAAAGGTGGACAACTATGGCCCAAAACACTAGAATAGGCACTAGGAGAATAGAATCACTAGGTAGAACAACATAAAGGTCCATGGCATAGATATGATGGGAACATTGTTCTAACAAGGTGGAAGGAAAATGCCATATGAAAGTTAACAAGCATTATATTTGGTGGCAATGTGGTTATGCTAGAAGGAAAACTACCATATGAAAACTAGTAGAAGTTATCTTTGATGACAATGTTGTTATTAGAAGGGAAGGTAAGACCATTAGATTTCATTCACCATGAAATGTTTTTGTTACAAGGAAATCTAACATGTGTTAGCTTTCATTGACCTTGAAATATTGTTATGAGAAGGAAAGCTAACATGCATTAAAGTTTGTGTTGTTGTTAGAAGGAAAGGTAACATGTATAATGAAAGATAACATGTGTTATGTATCCTTTATGGTACAAGAAGAAAAAAACTACCATATTAAATCTATCACACACTAGCTTTGATGAAAATTTAATTGTGCTAGAAATAAAATTACCCCATGAAATATAACACCTGTTAGCTTTCATTCATTGCACAATATTGTTGTTAGAAGGAAATCTAACACATGTTAGCTTTTATTGATCATGCAATATTGGCATTCGAAGGAAAGCTAACATATGTTATATTTCATATTGTTGTTAGAAGGAAAGCTAACATGTGTTAGAGTTCATACACCGTGCAATGTTGTTGTTAGAAGTAAATCTAACATGTGTTAGATTTCATATTGTTGTTAGAAGGAAATATAACATGTGTTAGATTTTATATTGTTTTTAGAAGGAAAGCTAACACTAGTTAGATTCCATGTTGTTATAAAGAAAGCTAGTTAGCTTTCATACACCGTTCAATGTTGTTATTAGAAGGAAAACTAACATGCGTTAGATTTCATGTTGCTGTTAGAATGAAAGCTAACATGCATCATATTTTTTTCAAGGTACTAGAAGAAAACCTACAATATGGAAGCTAACACACATTAGTGTTTGATAACAATGTGGTTTTGCTATAAGGAAAACTACCATATGAAATCTAACACATGATATATTTGATGATAATGTCATTGTGCTGGAAGGAAAACTATCATATGAAACCTAACACCCATTAGATTTCATTCACTGTGCAATGTTGTTGTCAAAAGGAAAGCTAACACACATTATCTTTCATTGTCGTTCAATAGTATATTAGAATAAAATCTAACATGCAATAGATTTCATGTTGTTGTTAGAAGGAAAACTATAATATGAAAGCTAACACCCATTAGCTTTCATTCAATGTGCAATGTTGTTGTTAGAAGTAAACTAACACATTCGTATATTTCATTAACCATGCAATATTGTTATTAGAAGCAAATCTAACATGTATCATATTTAATGTTGTTGTTATATTCGAAATCTAACATGAGTTAGATTTCTTTGTAATGCCTCATTCTGACCTTATTCCCTAAACCTATCACTACCTATTGTGTGTGCTTATTATTGTGGAACTTCGTCACTTTGATGACACTGTGGACATGTGGATTTATTATTTTTGCGAAATTTATGTGTGTGTGTGTGTGTGATGTTAATATTATGAATTATAATCATGTTTTGATTATGTCTCTAGCATGAAAATTTAATAGATAATGGTAGGTGTATACCAATTTAAGTTATGTGTCGAGTAAATGATTATGATTCCATATGCATGGTACAAATGATTATATTGTTGTTGTTAGTATTAACAAAATATGTATGTATATGTCAATGATTGCATGATATTGTATGACATTTTGTTATGAGACTAACCAACATGTTTAGAAGAGCTAAGCGATAGTTGAGCCCTACTCACTAGAAGTACCTCGATGGTATGATTCCAATAGAGATATGGTATGAGAATGAATCATTATTTTTATTTATGATTATTGTTATTATTATGATGTGTGGGATGGTGTGGGGTTTCCAGAAACTCAACTGCCCAAATTGGTTATTTGATGACAAAACATGAGTGCAACAGTCACAACACAGTCACTATTTTGATGTAGACATAGTCCCTTGTTCCATTAAGGGGGTGGAGGCATTACCCATCGTTTATCCATGAAACCCAGAGTCATGGGAGGGTTGTGCTACGACACACTCCCCAAGGTGTGTGATGATGACTGGTGGGTTCAATCTTGGGAAACTTGGTCGATGGAATTGAAACTTCCACTTACGGTTTATAACTAGAGTTAGGTCATGTAGTTGACGCTCCAGGGTAGTCCAACAAAGGAGGATAGGATGTGGAAGTTAGTTGTGAATTATATAAAATGAAGTAGGTAGATAGGAATGTCGTGGAAGCTTTAGAAGGGAAACTGATTAACTATGTGTCGAAACCCTTTGCTTGATTCTTGTGTTGTGTTTCAATACATTATGTTGGTGTCATATATTTTTATGATATGAGGTAGTGAATAAACATTGCAAATTAATGTTAAAGCATCCGTCGACATATAGTAGATTCTATGATTATGTTTGATGTGTGGTTGAGTAATATTAGTGTACCTACACGATGCATGTAAGCACTATCTACACTTACATAACTCTTCTATGTATGTTGTATGAATTATCTATTATACCACTAAAATTGGGCATTGATGTTTTGTGATTTCTACTAGTTACATTATAATATTATCACTTATCAAGTTATGAATTGAAAAAATTGTGTCGATAAGAGTGATATCAATTAAATTTAATTGTAATTAAGGTTAGAATGTGGTAAATAAGTTTAATTGTTATCACTAATTAACCCTTATTATAAGTGATAATATTACAATGTAACTAGTCGAAATTACAAAACATCAATGCCCAATTTTAATGGTATAATAGATAATTCATACAACATACATAAAAGAGTTATGTAAGCGTAGCTAGTGCTTACATACATCGTGTAGGTACACTAATATTACTCAACCACACATCAAACATAAGTATAGAAGCTACTATATGTCGACAGATGCTTTAACACGAATTTGCAATGTTTATTCACTAACTCATATCATAATAAGCTATGACACCAACATAATACACTGAAACACAACACAAGAATCAAGCAAAGGGTTTTGACACACAATTAATCAGTTTCCATTCTAAAGCTTCCAAGACATTCGTATTTACCTACTTCATTCTATATAATTCACAACTAACTTCCACATCCTATCCTTCTCTATTGGACTACCCTGGAGCGTCAACTACATGACCTAACTTTAGTTATAACCCGTAAGTAGAATTGTCAATTCCATCGACCAAGCTTCCCCAGCAGGCACCCACTAGTCATCATCACACACCTTGGGGAGTGTGTCGTAGCAAAACCCTCCCATGACTCCGGGTTTTGTGGATAAATGGTGGGTAATGCCTCCACCCCCTTAATGGAACAAGGGACTATGTCTACATCAAACTAGTGACTGTGATGTGACTGTTGTACTCATGTTTTGTCATCAAATAACCAATTTGGGCGGTTGAGTTTCCGGAAACCCCACACCATCCCACACATCATAATAATAACCCTAGTTACATTATGACCCTTATGAGTGATATCAATTAAATTTAAGTGTAATTAGGGTTAAAATGTGGTAAATAATTCCATGAATGACCATTTAGATTAATTAAAATTAATTAGGATTAAGTGTACTTATTAATTATAGTTAATTAAAAAGTGATAATAAATAAATATTAATTATGATTAATTATAATTAAGTCTCAATTGTTGAATGTGGTAAATAGTCCTATGAATGATCACTAAAGTACTTGTGAGAGCTAACAGTAAAGTACGCTTATTAAGGTTGACATTTTCCTAGTTCCATGGAAGCCAATATCCCAATGCCATAAGGTCCATGTCTTTAGCCGTAGTCAGGTAGTATCCACGCATATGGTATATTCAATAAGTTTTTGTTTACCGAGCTCTCTCTCTAGTCTTTTTTTTTACTTCAACCAAATTTTGATATAAGCTTGCTTGTTCATACTTACTTGGGATCGATGAATTAGATCACTGGATGGATGTGTGCGAGTATTGAAATTTAGAATTTAAATAACAAAAAAAGGAAGGGCAAGATATTATGATGTTGGGTATACTAATGATGCCATAGAGGGGCAACATATTATGAATTTCATATATATATATATATATATATGAAATGAAATTAACTAGAAAACTATTGGGGAAGGAGCATACCTTTGCCAAAGTCGTTGAATACGATTATGTCGAGGTCAAGGTTGTGCAGGTGATAGTGAGCTACAAGATGAATGGAGCAAGCCGCATAGTTCCTCCCACTCTAAAACATTTGTGACCAAAATGACCCGCTGGAGTAAGGTTTACCTCTTTAACTTTTCTTTATTACTATGGCTCAAGCTGTGGGCTATCCGAGTGATTCATGCAGAGCTATTACAGACTTAGCGCGTTAGGGTTATTTAGGGTTAGTATTTGTTTATCCAATTTAGTATTTAAAATTAAATATTAATTTTATTATTTAAATAAAAACAAAATTATGTTATATATATTAAAAATAAATAAATAAAATTGTTATTTGAATTAAATTTTGTTAAACTATTTTTGTTTGTTAAATATTTAATTATTTTAAGTATTTTAATTATGTTGTTTAAATAGAATGATGCTAATTCTTTAAAGTTTTGTTAGAATTAATAAAATTTAACAATATTAATCTTATATTAATTTAAGATTAATTTGAACTTTATAATATTTAAATTTCATAGGTTAATTAAAAGTTAATTGAATAAACTACAAGGTTATGAGGCAAATCAACTTAATTCAAAATCAGGTCAATTAAGTAACATGAGAGGCTTTATACAGGGAATCACGACAAGTGTGACCCCAACGGTAGTTGTGGATGTCGGTGACTGCCTAAGCCACGAGGACGACGTGTCGCCTTACATGCGATTGGAGACATAATCGCTTACTCATGATTTATGCTGACGACTTTGATTTAGGGATGTAGTAGTTCCTTCTTACCCTTCCCTTTCAGGCATTTACCTCAGTGTCAAGTAAATCTTGTTTACGGACGAAGAAAGAAATAAACTTTCACTCAATTTGTAGGTATGAGTATGTGTTTAATAACGACCTAGATAAAACCTTATCCATGTAGTAATGACGACGTATGCCATGATATAGGATAATTATGGTAAGGATGCAAGCAGGGCATGCGATGACGCCTGAGCAGAATGTGCCGACACCATCGCCAAAGACAGTTCTCATTTCTCGCTTGAGGCAATAAGTGAGACACTCATAGGACTTCAAAGGGGAAGTGTTACACTAGAGGTAGAAGTGGAGTACCCACCGTTGAGGAAGGATGACACTGAAATACCATTGAACCTAGTGTAGAGACCTCCTCATAAGGACATCATAAGGGAACTTCAGAAAATTGGGCTTCCATATTTTTCTGGTGGTCACAGAGGGGTACGAACAAAGACATGGTTGGAAGGGATCACCAGGTGTTTATAATTGAAGGAGTACACTTCCACATCAAAATCCAAAATAACCATATTTAAGTTGAAGGAAAGTTCTTTAAACCAACGGGGAAACCAAGAAAGGAAATTGCACCTCACCCCAGACACAATTCCATGGGAGCTATTTGTGGATAAGTTTAGAGGGAAGTACTTGCCAACCTTTTACTAGGAACAACAAGCAGGATATCTTCATTCATTGGTACAAGGGAACCTATCAGTGGAGGAGTATGAGGCAAGATTCACGGAACTGGATATGTATGTCCCCTAATTGGACAACGATTAACGCTAGGTGAAGCACTTTGTCTATGGGATTAATCCTAGGATTCAGTCCCAACTATGGAAACCAACTTCATTTGTCGATGAATTCGAATATGCTTGCTATACTGAAGAGATGTTGGGTGGGAAACACTCTAGGTCATTCAATACTCTGCAGTCATGGTTCATAGGGAAGGCCCCTCGAAGCTATCCTAGGGGAGGGTATGCGAGGCATCCTCCCTACAGAAACAAGTCTACACCTAGGGATGTGGCAATAGATACATCATTGGCAACTAGTACAGTATCCCAATCTACTACAACGACTCATCAGAGTGCAATTAATTATCAGGGACCAATTTGTAGGAGAAGGAGTTCCAGGGGAAGGATCCCCTCTCATATGTCTCAACAATTTAGATCACCTCCTCCATAATAGGTTTCTTGTTGGGGTTGTGGTGGCCCACACTATCAACATGACTATCATGATTTGTGATCTAGTACAATAGATCAAGAGGGAAAGGCCTTGATGAGGAGTGGATGAAGTAAGCATCAACTCCTAGCAGCTATGAATACCAATCAGGTTGAACACCAATCCACTATGGTGGAGTCAGTACGTAAAGTCAATAATGTTAAAATCAGAATCTTGTTTGATTCCGTTGCTACAAATAGTTTTATTTCTATATATGTATTAGATAAATGTGGGCTAGCAGCCTACAAACACAGTGATCTCAACAAAGTTGAAATGGATTCAGGGGTAAAACAAGCAGTAGGACCTAGTTTCGACAAATGTATGGTAGATAATGGGGTGTTTGTCACACAAGTCAAATTGTATGTCACCTCTCGTGGGACTTATGACCTTATCATTGGTATGAATTGCTTGAGGAACACCAATCTTTCCTCCACTGTTATGACAAGAGGGTCCTTTGTTTTGATGAGAAAGGGAACGTTATTGAGATTCAGGGTATCGAACAAAAGGTGTCTCTATGTTTTATCTCAACGATGAATGTAAAAAGATGTATGAGGCAAGGATGTGAGTTATATATCATTGAAGAGGTAGGTGATGAAAAGGGATCCTCCTTAAATCAATACCCGATGTTACTTGAATTCAATGATGTCATTCCCAAGGAACTAATTGGGTTACCTCCTAAGAGAGAACTTGATTTTAAAATTGAGATTAAACCCGGTTCAAATCCAACATCGAAGAAACTGTATAGGATAATGGCCCCATAGTTTTGTGAGTTGCAAATGAAGCTAAATGAATTGTTAGACCTAGGATTCATTAGGTCAAGTATTTCACCATGGGGTGCACCAGTAATATTTTTAAGGAAGAAGGATGGTTCCTTGCATCTTTGCATAGACTGTAGATATCTGAACAGAGCCACAGTGAAAAAGAGGTACACAATGCCTCAAATTGAAGACATCTTTGATGAAATGAAAGGGGCGACAATCTTTTCAAAGATCGACCCATGATCAGGTTACCACCAACTTCAAATCAAGGAAGGTGGAATTCCTAAGACATCATTTCGAACTTGTTTTTTGGACTATGAGTTGGTGATGGTTCCATTTTGCTTGACCAATGCACTAACAATATTCACGAGCCTCATGAATAATGTATTTAGAAAATACCTAGATCGATTAGTGCAAGTATACTTTGATGATATCATTATCTATTGTAGGAATTAGGAAGAGAATGAGGAACACTTGCAAATGGTGTTGTTATGCTTAAGAGAACACAAGTTGTATGGTAAGTTGTCAAAGTGTTATTTTTATCAAAAGGAGATCCAGTATCTGGGGCATGTAATTTTCGGAGAAGGCATTTCAATGGACCTTGAAAAGATAAAGGACATAATGGATTGGCCCATGCCAGGGAATGCACATGAAATAAGGAGATTTATTGATTTAGTAGGGTATTATAGAAGTTTTGTGGAAGGATTCTCAAAATTTGCAAAACCCGTAACTACCTTGCAGCATAAGGGAAACATATATGAATGGACCAAGGAATGCGATGTCAAATTCACTAAACTGAAATAATTACTAATGAGTGCACTGATTCTACTAGTTCCATATATGGAGAAGGAGTTTAGAGTTTGCACCGATGCCTCAAGGCAGGGTTTAGGTGTTGTGTTAATGCAGGAAAGCAAAGTAATAGCTTATGCATCAAGAAAGTTAAAACCACATTAAGAGAATTACCCTACTTATGATTTAGAGTTAGTAGCAGTGATGTTATCCCTAAATATTTGGAGACATTACCTTGTTGGGCGAAGCTTTGAGATCAAATTAAATCACCAAAGCCTGAGGTATCTTTTCACTCAAAGAGTCCTAAATGTTAGGCATAGATGATGGAGTGAATTTATGAGAGAGTACGATTTTGATATTTTGTAGATCAAAGGATAGGAGAATGTAGTAGCCGATTCCTTAACAAGAAAACCCAGGATTTTCTCTCTCATACCTTTAAAGGTATATTTGAAGGAGAGAGTGTTAGGGAAGCTAGCCATAGATAGTTGGTACTTTAGCGCCACTTCATCATTCCAAAATGGGAGGAAAGTGGAACCTAAGTTCAAAGGGTGTGAACTGGAAGCCAATGGCTTTTTGCAATATCAAGGGAGAATGCATATCCACGAGGAAGGTGATATTAGAGAAACTATACTTAAGGAATCCCACATATCAGTCTATTGTGCGCATCCCGGAGTTAAAATGTATACATATATGAAATAACTCTTTTTTTGGGCAGAAATGAAGCGAGACAAGGTCAAATTAGTTGCTAGGTGCCTCAAGTGTCAGCTGGTAAAAGTTGATCATCAACACCCGACATGACTATTGCAACCACATGACATCCCTATGTCAGAGTGGGAGGTTGTTTCGATGGACATTGTGGTAGGATTTCCTCTTACCTCGCATAGGCATGATTCCATTATGGTCATCATTGATAAATTAACGAAGACTGCTCACTTATTCAAGTTAAGGAGAACTATTGTTAACAATAAAATTAACACCCTTGAGGGTGATGGTCTGAAAACATATTTTTGCCCGCAACATGAAGATCACTATTTTGGAACAACTGAGAGCTTTAATCTCTCATCTGACCACTACTTCCACATAGGAATACATGTTTGAAGACAAAGGTTGCTCTAGAGAGGCCAATTCCATGACCACTTAATGTCCAAAGGCTAGTTCCTATAGCTCATACAGTGGAAATAATACCTAATATGTGTATTAATTGTCCTGAAAATCAAGTTAAAAGCCTGAAAAAACTATGAAAAGTGGGGTTTTAATGAAAACAATAACAAATTATGAAAAATTCTCAAACATAAACATGTGTGTAAAATTTGGGTTGCACAACATAACAACAAATGTTCCAAGTCATGTGCATATCCAATCCTAGATATATATTCAATAGATCAGGCTTCACTTAGATTTTACCAAAGAGGAAGATAGGAAAATAGAAGAAATATGAAGCAACTATTAAGTAGAACACAAGAGTAAAACACTCAAGTGGATTGATCTGCCATTGTGATTACTGAGAAAAAACCAGTACAATATATAAGCATTATTACATGCAATACCTTGGGAAAATACCATCGGATACCAAATTCCATGGGTGCAACAAACCATATGATTGAACCACAAAATGGCAGGCTTAGATTGGACCAATTCACCCATCAATCACATAAGGCCAAGTGTAAACCCTAGATTGGGCCATAGTGAGGGTCAATGAACATGAGGGGCCAAAGGTGGTATCATAATGAGGTTCAATGAATCATAGGGACCAAAATTAGGTTAGGATAGTCAAATAGGTGTGAACACATCCATCAAGAGGGAACATGAGGTGAACAGTTGGCTAAGTAGTGGCCAGTAATACACTGGTTTGACCAAATCATTAAGAAGGTGCACCTCATCTCCTTAAATCATGGAAATGTAATAAATACAACATAGATGAAGCATATAGGGGTACATTAACACCATGAATGATGGAAAGGACTCCATAAGTGGACAAACAAGGTTTCATGGATTTATCTCCAGTCTAAGTGGTCCAAATGTGGACAACTATGGTCCAAAACACTATAATAGGCACTAGGAGTCCAAAATCACTAGGTAGAACAACATGAAGGTACATGGAATAGGTATGATGGGAATATTGTTCTAACCCCCCCCCCCCCCCCCCCCTCCCCCA
>LPNX010912953.1:227118-289618 GCA_001517045.1 Pseudotsuga menziesii
TAATAGGAGAGTGAAGGCTTCTCTTCAGACTTGAACTTTGAACCAACTAGGGTGCCATGTCCAACAAATACTTGAAGTGCTTGAGAATAAGTGACCCTAAGCAAATCATAAGGATATTGAAGTATCAACTTCGAAAGAATGTTGTAATATGTTCCAAGAAGGTGGAACAAGAGTCCCAAATGTGCCAATGTGATGGCTAAGGCTTCTCCATCTTCAAATGAACTTGAATAAATTCTACTAGTCATGATGTAGGAATACATAGGAAGCAAAAGAGTGTGAAGAAATGAGAGATCTTCTCTTGACTTCCAAACTTCTCCTTAACCATATTTCTAACCAATACTCTCATGTGAAGAAAACTCGTCTTTTAGAGAGGGATCACTATGATCACCAACCAGAAATGAATCTTTAACATTCGTAATAGAAGGCATAGAAGAGAAATACATGGAATGGAGAGATAACTCTTCAACATTATTTATGGTAGAAACTCATATTTTATCTTCATGAAAAATGGCTTCATGGAAAAGAGAGGAATCCACAGAGGAAGAAACTAGTGTTGGATCATTTGTTGAATCTTTATCTACTTCTTCTTCATTTTGAACAACTTTATGGGAAATCAAATCCATGAAGCTATTGTAGGCACCTACGAAAAAAACTTGGAAATATATTTTGGAAGCAATACTAGAACCCCATAGGCTTTGATACCATGTAAAATTTGGATTGCACAATATCACAACAAAAGTTCTGAGCCATGTGCATGTCCAATCCTATACCTAGATTCAATAGATCAGGCTTCACTTAGATTTTACCAAAGAGAAAGAGAGGAAAATCAAATAAATATGAAGCAAATATTAAGTAGAACATAAGAGTAAAACACTTAAGTGGATTGTTCTTCCATTGTGATTATTGAGCAAAAACCAGTACAATATATAGGCATTATAACATGAAATGACTTAGGAAAATACCATGGGATACGAAATACCATGGGCCCAACAAACCATATGATTGACTCACAAAATGGCAAGCTTAGATTGGACCAATTCACCCATCAATGACATAATGCCAAGTGTAAACCCTAGATTGATCCATAATGAGGGTCAATGAACAAGAGGGACCAAAGATGGTGTCATAATGAGGTTCAATGAATCATAGGGACCAAAATTAGGTTAGGATAGTCAAATAGGTGTGAACACATACATCAAGAGGTTTCTTGAGGTGTATAGTTGGCTAAGTAGTGGCCATTAATACACAAGTTTGACCAAATCATTAAGAGAGTGCACTCCACCCCCTTAAATCATAGAAATGCAATAAATACATCATAAATGAAGGACAAAGGGGTGCATGGACTCCCTAAATGATGGAAAGGAGACCAAAAGTGGACAAACAAGGTTTCATGGATTTATCTCTAGTCTAATTGGTCCAAATGTGGACAACTATGGCCCAAAACACTAGAATAGGCACTAGGAGGCCAGAATCACTAGGTAGAACAACATGAAGGTCCATGGCATAGATATGATGGGAATATTGTTCTAACAAGGTGGAAGGAAAATACCATATGAAAGTTAACAAGCATTATATTTGGTGGCAATGTGGTTATGCTAGAAGGAAAACTACCATATGAAAACTAGTAGAAGTTATTTTTGATGACAATGTTGTTGTTAGAAGGGAGGTAAGACCATTAGATTTCATTCACCATGAAATGTTTTTGTTACAAGGAAATCTAACATGTGTTAGCTTTCATTGAACTTGAAATATTGTTATGAGAAGGAAAGCTAACATGCATTAGAGTTTGTGTTGTTGTTAGAAGGAAAGGTAACATGTATAATGAAAGATAACATGTGTTATGTATCCTTTATGGTACAAGAAGAAAAAAACTACCATATTAAATCTATCACACACTAGCTTTGATGGAAATGTAATTGTGCTAGAAATAAAATTACCCCATGAAATATAACACCTGTTAGCTTTAATTCATCGCGCAATATTGTTGTTAGAAGGAAAGCTAACACATGTTAGATTTTATTGATCATGCAATATTGGCATTCGAAGGAAAGCTAACATATGTTATATTTCATATTGTTGTTAGAAGGAAAGCTAACATGTGTTAGAGTTTATACACCGTGCAATATTGTTGTTAGAAGTAAATCTAACATGTGTTAGATTTCATATTGTTGTTAGAAGGAAAGATAACATGTGTTAGATTTCATATTGTTGTTAGAAGGAAAGATAACATGTGTTAGATTTCATATTGTTTTTAGAAGGAAAGCTAACACTAGTTAGATTCCATGTTGTTAGAAAGAAAGCTAGTTAGCTTTCATACACCATTCAATGTTGTTATTAGAAGGAAAACTAACATGCGTATATTTCATGTTGCTGTTAGAATGAAAGCTAACATGCATTATATTTTTTTCAAGGTACTAGAAGAAAACCTACAATATGGAAGCTAACACGCATTAGAGTTTGATAACAATGTGGTTGTGCTAGAAGGAAAACTACCATATGAAATCTAACACATGATATATTTGATGATAATGTCATTGTGCTGGAAGGAAAACTATCATATGAAACCTAACACCCATTAGATTTCATTCACTGTGCAATGTTGTTGTCAAAAGGAAAGCTAACACACATTATCTTTCATTGTCGTTCAATAGTATATTAGAATAAAATCTAACATGCAATAGATTTCATGTTGTTGTTAGAAGAAAAACTATAATATGAAAGCTAACACCCATTAGCTTTCATTCAATGTGCAATGTTGTTGTTAGAAGTAAACTAACACATTCGTATATTTCATTGACCATGCAATATTGTTATTAGAAGGAAATCTAACATGTATCATATTTAATGTTGTTGTTATATTCAAAATCTAACATGAGTTAGATTTCTTTGTAATGCCTCATTTTGACCTTATTCCCTAAACCTATCACTACCTATTGTATGTTCTTATTATTGTGGAACTTCGTCACTTTGATGACACTGTGGACATGTGGATTTATTATTTTTGCGAAATTTATATGTGTGTCTGTGTGTGTGATGTTAATATTATGAATTATAATCATGTTTTGATTATGTCTCTGGCATGAAAATTTAATAGATAATGGTAGGTGTATACCAATTTAAGTTATGTGTCGAGTAAATGATTATGATTCCATATGCATGGTACAAATGATTATATTGTTGTTGTTAGTATTAACAAAATATGTATGTATATGTCAATGATTGCACGATATTGTATGACATTTTGTTATGAGACTAACCAACATGTTTAGAAGAGCTAAGCGATAGCTGAGCCCTACTCACTAGAAGTACCTCAATGGTATGATTCCAATAGAGAAATGGTATGAGAATGAATCATTATTTTTATTTATGATTATTGTTATTATTATCATGTGTGGGATGGTGTGGGGTTTCTAGAAACTCAACCACCCAAATTGGTTATTCGATGACAAAACATGAGTGCAACAGTTACAACACAATCACTATTTTGATGTGGACATAGTTCCTTGTTCCATTAAGGGGGTGGAGGCATTACCCACCATTTATCCATGAAACCCGGAGTCATGGGAGGGTTGTGCTACGACACACTCCCCAAGGTGTGTGATGATGACTAGTGGGTTCAATCTTGGGAAACTTGGTCGATGGAATTGAAACTTCCACTTACGGTTTATAACTGGAGTTAGGTCATGTAGTTGACGCTCCAGGGTAGTCCAACAAAGGAGGATAGGATGTGGAAGTTACTTGTGAATTATATAGAAAGAAGTAGGTAGATAGGAATGTCGTGGAAGCTTTAGAAGGGAAACTGATTAACTACGTGTCGAAACCCTTTGCTTGATTCTTGTGTTGTGTTTTAATATATTATGTTGGTGCCATATCTTTTTATGATATGAGTTAGTGAATAAACATTGCAAATTCATGTTAAAGCATCCGTCGACATATAGTAGCTTCTATGATTATGTTTGATGTGTGGTTGAGTAATATTAGTGTACCTACACGATGCATGTAAGCACTATCTATGCTTACATAACTCTTCTATGTATGTTGTATGAATTATCTATTATACCATTAAAAATGGGCATTGATGTTTTGTGATTTCTACTAGTTACATTATAATATTATCACTTATCAAGTTATGAATTGAAAAAATTGTGTCGATAAGAGTGATATCAATTAAATTTAATTGTAATTAAGGTTAGAATGTGGTAAATAAGTTTAATTGTTATCACTAATTAACCCTTATTATAAGTGATAATATTATAATGTAACTAGTCAAAATTACAGAACATCAATGCCCAGTTTTAATGGTATAATAGATAATTCATACAACATACATAAAAGAGTTATGTAAGCGTATCTAGTGCTTACATACATCGTGTAGGTACACTTATATTACTCAACCACACATCAAACATAAGTATAGAAGCTACTATATGTCGACAGATGCTTTAACATGAATTTGCAATGTTTGTTCACTAACTCATATCATAATAAGCTATGACACCAACATAATATACTGAAACACAACACAAGAATCAAGCAAAGGGTTTTGACACACAGTTAATCAGTTTCCATTCTAAAGCTTCCAGGACATTCTTATTTACCTACTTCGTTCTATATAATTCACAACTAACTTCCACATCCTATCCTTCTTTGTTGGACTACCCTGGAGCGTCAACTACATGACCTAACTTTAGTTATAACCCGTAAGTAGAATTGTCAATTCCATCAACCAAGCTTCCCCAGCAGGCACCCACTAGTCATCATCACACACCTTAGGGAGTGTGTCGTAGCAAAACCCTCCCATGACTCTGGGTTTTGTGGATAAACGGTGGGTAACGCCTCCACCCCCTTAATGGAACAAGGGACTATGTCTACATCAAAATAGTGACTGTGTTGTGACTGTTGTACTCATGTTTTGTCCTCAAATAACCAATTTGGGCCGTTGAGTTTCCGGAAACCCCACACCATCCCACACATCATAATAATAACCCTAGTTACATTATAACCCTTATGAGTGATATCAATTAAATTTAAGTGTAATTAGGGTTAGAATGTGGTAAATAATTCCATGAATGACCATTAAGATTAATTAAAATTAATTAGGATTAAGTGTACTTACTAATTATAGTTAATTAGAAAGTGGTAATAAATAAATATTAATTATGATTAATTATAATTAAGTCTCAATTGTTGAATGTGGTAAATAGTCCTATGAATGATCACTAAAGTTAAAAGAGTATTGATTAGTTAATAAATAAGTAATTATTGAACCTTAATTATAATTATGATTTGAGGGTGGAACATGTTAATAGTTAAAATAAATCATTGATTATTATTATTATTATGAAAAGACATTAATGTGCAGTATCAATATTTAATAAGTATATTGTTGGAAAAAATGTTAAGATTTGTCTATTGGAAGAGTTAAAGGAATGTCGGTGGAAGTATATTTTAATAAACTAATTTACCTATAAATAACCACTCAAATTGAGGTTGATAAAGAAGTAAAAAAAAGGAACTCGACATAACAGATAAAAAGTTGGCTGAATCAATAAATAAAGGGATAAGGTAGTAAAGACGGAGGAGGGAGAGTCGGTGATGAGGAGGATATAGGAGGGAAAATGGGATGTTCAAAGAGATCTTGGAATTACGAAAAACAAATCATAGGAGGCGGGGTTGTTTTGTTCGAATGGGAAGGATTTGTGCTTTTAACCCTTGTGCCCTTCTAGTTTATTATACACTTCTAGTTGCACATGATCCCTTTTAGAGCCTTTGTTGTATCAAGAGCGAAATGAATCAACTTCACTGAATCACTATGAGGGATCCCCATAAAACTGCATGCGGAATCTCCTTTAAATGCAATAGAGTAACCGAAAAAACAAGGTACTACTTGTGATGTTGGGTATACTAATGATGCCATAGAGGGGCAACATATTATGAATTTCATATATATATATATATGAAATGAAATTAACTAGAAAACTATTGGGGAAGGAGCATACCTTTGCCAAAGTCGTTGAATACGATTATGTCGAGGTCAAGGTTGTGCAGGTAATAGTGAGCCACAAGATGAATGGAGCAAGCCGCATAGTTCCTCCCACTCTAAAACATTTGTGACCAAAATGACCCGCTGGAGTAGGGTTTACCTCTTAACTTTTCTTTATTACNGGGCTATCCCAGTGATTCATGCAGAGCTACTACAGACTTAGCGCGTTAGGGTTATTTAGGGTTAGTATTTGTTTATCCAATTTAGTATTTAAAATTAAATATTAATTTTATTATTTAAATAAAAATAAAATTCTGTTAAATATATATATTAAAAATAAATAAATAAAATTGTTATTTGAATTAAATTTTGTTAAAATATTTTTGTTTGTTAAATATTTAATTATTTTAAGTATTTTAATTATGTTGTTTAAATAGAATGATGTTAATTCTTTAAAGTTTTGTTAGAATTAATAAAATTTAACAATATTAATTTTATATTAATTTAAGATTAATTTGAACTTTATAATATTTAAATTTCATAGGTTAATTAAAAGTTAATTGAATAAGTTACAAGGTTATGAGGCAAATCAACTTAATTCAAAATCAGGTCAATTAAGTAACATGAGAGGCTTTATACAGGGAATCACGACAAGTGTGACCCCAACGATAGTTGTGGATGTCGGTGACTGCCTAAGCCACGAGGACGACGTGTCGCCTTACATGCGACTGGAGACATAATCACTTACTCATGATTTATGCTGACGACTTTGATTTAGGGATGTAGTAGTTCCTTCTTACCCTTCCCTTTCAGGCATTTACCTCAGTTTCAGGTAAATCTTGTTTACGGACGAAGAAAGAAATAAACTTTCACTCAATTTGTAGGTATGAGTATGTGTTTAATAACGACCTAGACAAAACCTTAGCCATGTACTAATGACGACGTATGCCATGATATAGGATAATTATGGTAAGGATGCGAGCAGGTTGTGCGATGACGCCTGAGCAGAATGTGCCGACACCATCGCCAAAGACAGTTCTCATTTCACACTCGCTTGAGGCAATAAGTGAGACACTCAGAGGACTTCAAAGGGGAAGTGTTACACTAGAGGTAGAAGTGGAGTACCCACCGTTGAGGAAGGATGACACTGAAATACCATTGAACCTAGTGTAGAGACCTCCCCATAAGGACATCATAAGGTAACTTCAGAAAATTGGGCTTCCATATTTTTCTGGTAGTCACAGAGGGGTATGAACAAAGACATGGTTGGAAGGGATCACCAGGTGTTTAGAATTGAAGGAGTACACTTCCACATCAAAATCCAAAATAACCATATTTAAGTTGAACGAAAGTTCTTTAAACTAGTGGGGAAACCAAGAAAGGAAATTGCACCTCACCTCAGACACAATTCCATTGGAGCTATTTGTGGATAAGTTTAGAGGGAAGTACTTTCCAACCTTTTACTAGGAACAACAAGCAGGATATCTTCATTCATTGGTACAAGGGAACCTATCAGTGGAGGAGTATGAGGCAAGATTCACAGAACTGGATATGTATGTCCCCTAATTGGACAACGATTAATGCTAGGTGAAGCACTTTGCCTACGGGATTAATCCTAAGATTCAGTCCCGAGTATGAATGTGGAAACCAACTTCAGTTATCGATGAAGTCGAATATGCTTGCTATACCGAAAAGATGTTGGGTGGGAAACACTCTAGGTCATTCAATACTCTGCAGTCATGGTTCATAGGGAAGGCCCCTCGAAGCTACCCTAGGGGAGGGTATGTGAGGCATCCTCCCTACGGAAACAAGTCTATACCTAGGGCTGTGGAAATAGATACATCGGTGGCAACTAGTACAGTATCCCAATCTACTACAATGACTCATCAGAGTGTAAGTAATTATCAGGGACCAATTTGTAGGAGAAGGAGTTCTAGGGGAAGGATCCCCTCTCATAGGTCTCAACAATTTAGATCACCTCCTCCATAACAGGTTTCTTGTTGGGGTTGTGGTGGCCCACACTATCAACATGACTGTCATGATTTGTGATCTAGTACAATAGATCGAGAGGGAAAGGCCTTGATGAGGAGTGGATGAATTAAGCATCAACTCCTAGCAGCTATGACTACCAATCAGGTTGAACACCAATCCACTATGGTGGAGTTAATAGGTAAAGTCAATAATGTTAAACTCAGAATCTTGTTTGATTTCCTTGCTACAAATAGTTTTATTTCTATATATGTATTAGATAAATGTGGGTTGGCAGCCTATGAACACAGTGATTTCAACTAAGTTGAAATGGATTCAGGGGTAAAACAAGCAGTAGGACCTAGTTTCGACAAATTTATGGTAGATAATGGGGTGTTTGTCACACAAGTCAAGTTGTATGTCACCTCCCATGGGACTTATGACCTTATCAATGGTATGAATTGCTTGAGGAACACCAATATTCCCTCGACTGTTATGACAAGAGGGTCCTTTGTTTTGATGAGAAAGGGAACGTTATTGAGATTCAGGGTATCGAACAAAAGGTGTCTCTATGTTTTATCTTGACGATGAATGTAAAACAATGTATGAGGCAAGGATGTGAGTTATATATCATTGAAGAGGTAGGTGATGAAAAGGGACCCTCCTTAAATCAATACCCGATGTTACTTGAATTCAGTGATGCCATTCCCAAGGAACTACTTGGGTTACCTCCTAAGAGAGAACTTGATTTTACTATTGAGATTAAACCTGGTTCAAATCCAACATCAAAGAAACTGTATAGGATAATGGCCCCATAGTTTTGCGAGTTGCAAATGCAGCTAAATGAATTGTTAGACCTAGGATTCATTATGTCAAGTATTTCACCATGGGGTGCACCAGTAATCTTTTTAAGGAAGAAGGATGGTTCCTTGCATCTTTGCATAGACTATAGATATTTGAATAGAACCATAGTGAAAAAAAGGTACACAATGCCTCAAATTGAAGACATCTTTGATCAAATGAAAGGGGTGACAATATTTTCAAAGATTGACCTGCGATCAGGTTACCACCAACTTCAAATCAAGGAAGGTAGTATGCCTAAGACATCATTTCGAACTTGTTTTTTGGACTATGAGTTGGTGATGGTACCATTTTGCTTGACCAATGCACTAACAATATTCACGAGCCTCATGAATAATGTATTTAGAAAATATTTAAATCGGTTAGTTCAATTATACTTTGATGATATCATTATCTATTGCAGGAATTAGGAAGAGAATGAGGAACACTTGCAAATGGTGTTGTTATGCTTAAGAGAACACAATTTGTACGATAAGTTGTTAAAGTGTTATTTTTATCAAAAGGAGATCCAGTATCTGGGGCATGTAATTTTCAGAGAAGGCATTTCAATGGACCTTGAAAAGATAAAGGACATAATGGATTGGCCCATGCCATGGAATGCAAATGAAATAAGGAGATTTATTGATTTAGTAGGGTATTATAGAAGTTTTGTGGAAGGATTCTCAAAATTTGCAAAACCCATAACTACCTTGTAGCGTAAGGGAAACATATATGAATGGACCAAGGAATGCGATGTCAAATTCACTAAACTGAAAGAATTACTAATGAGTGCACCGATTCTACTGGTTCCATATATGGAGAAGGAGTTTAGAGTTTGCACAGATGCCTCAAGGCAGGGTTTAGGTGTTGTGTTAATGCGGGAAAGCAAAGTAATAGCTTATGCATCAAGAAGGTTAAAACCGTATGAAGAGAATTACCCTACTTATGATTTAGAGTTAGTAGCAGTGATGTTATCCCTAAATATTTGGAGACATTACCTTGTCGGGTGAAGCTTTGAGATCAAATTAAATCACTAAAGCCTGAGGTACCTTTTCACTCAAAGATTCATACATGTTAGGCATAGACGATGGAGTGAATTTATGAGAGAGTATGATTTTGATATTTCGTACATCAAAGGAAAGGAGAATGTAGTAGCTGATTCCTTAACAAGAAAACCAAGGATTTTCTCTCTCATACCTTTAAAGGTATATTTGAAGGAGAGAGTGTTATGGAAGCTATCCATAGATAGTTGGTACTTTAGTGCCACGTCACCATTCCAAAATGGGAGGAAAATGGAACCTAAGTTCGAAGGGTGTGAACCAGAAGCCAATGGCTTGTTGCAATATCAAGGGAGAATGCATATCCATGAGGAAGGTGATATTAGAGAAACTATACTCAAGCAATCCCACATATTAGTCTATTGTGTGCATCCCAGAGTTAAAATGTATACATATATGAAATAACTCTTTTTTTGCGCAGGAATGAAGCGAGACAAGGTCAAATTAATTGCTAGGTGCCTCAAGTGTCAGCTGGTAAAAGTTGATCATCAACACTCGACATGACTATTGCAACCACATGGCATCCCTATGTCAAAGTGGGAGGTTATTTCGATGGACATTGTGGTAGGATTTCCTCTTATCTCGCATAGGCATGATTCCATTATGGTCATCATTGATAAATTGATGAATATTTCTCACTTTATTCAAGTTAAGGAGACCTATTGTTAACAATAAAATTAACACCCTTGAGGGTGATGGTCTAAAAACATATTTTTTTTGCCTGCAACATGAAGATCATTATTTTGGAACAACTGAGAGCTTTAATATCTCAACTGACCACTACTTCCACATAGGAATATATATGTTTGAAGACAAAGGTTGCTCTAGAGAGGCCAATCCCATGACCACTTAATGTCCAAATCCTAGTTCCTATAGCTCATACAGTGGAAATAATACCTAATATGTGTATTAATTGTCCTGAAAATCAAGTTAAGAGCCTGAAAAAACTATGAAAAGTGGGGTTTTAATGAAAACAATAACAAATTATGAAAAATTTTAGTCCCACATTCATGTCTAGTAATTGGGTGCACAAATACCAATGCTATATAAGGAAGGCATATGAGGTGAATTAAAAAAGGACAAAAAGTGAGAGTTAAGGCATGCTGGAGGAATTAAAGGCTAGAAATGGATTTTCTATTACAAAGGTTTTTGGGCATCAAAGGCATGGATGGTAGAGTAGTAGGTCTAGGAAAAGGATAAGTAAGGCATCTTCAAGTATTGTAAGTATTTCTCCATTTGCATCTATTATGAATCAATTTAGTTTTCCTCCTAATTCTTGTTCAATGTATTCCCTTCAAGTTTATTTTGAGTTTGAATTGGTAGGAAACTAGATCTAGATTGAATTTCTTAAAGATGGTTTGGTGGGATAGTAGGAAGGATTTTTGTGGTAATATTTGTAGGTGTGAAGGAGATTCAAAGGGCTATAATATCAACTATCAAGGAACTCCATCGAACTTCAAGGCTATAAGAGTTATTATCCTCCCTTCCTCCCCTTATCAAACTCCATGAAATAAATTTTAATACATTAGGTTAATTGTGATAATTGGTTTGTATTTTGTCAATTAGGCTTCACCCACTTCATACAAATATGAGAGTAAGACATAGCTTTAGTTGTAGAAAATTCCAGTAATAGATTGGCGACCATATTAGGGATCTTGGGGTTTAATTCTTGATTTATTGATTTCTTGAATTTTTCCTCATTTTTGGGTAATTTTTCCGTTAGATATTTCAATTCATGCTTAATATATGTCGTTAGACACCTTAATTCATATTAGGAATTTAAAACTATCTTATATCAACCTTTACACAATCAAAATTCATGGTTTGTTTTAATTTTTTTGCACGAGATCTTAATTTTATTGATCCAAACAGGTCAAAGTTCAAATAGGCACGTATACACACCGGTTAGACATATATAGGCTGCATGAACCTCCTTAGGCACACAGTTATTCATTGAACAATCACATTTTCACACAGAGTCTAGTATTTTGGGTGTAATTTGGGATAAGATTGTCCGTTCTGAGTGATTTTTTTTTTGCAGTGGTTAGCTTAGGAATCCCTCTGCCTTATTTTAGATAATTTAATCTAATTTGATTAATATTTGAGGATTTTTTAAATATTTTAAATATTTGTATGCATCTAGCTTGAAAATGGAAAAAATATGAATCATTATTTTAGGCCTTTAATTTGGGATGAAGATAGAATTTGTAGACCCTAAGATGACAACCAAAGGTCTGTTATGACCTATTTGAAGCAATATTTAGATAATTAGGAAGGATTTTGTTTGAATTTGGGAGGCTTTGAACCTTCTTTGGAAAAACTTGAAAGATCACTTTCATTAGTATTTTTTGAATTTTTGTTTGGTTTTTCTTTTAAATATTGCTTAGATATGAGTGTATTAAGTGATATTTTTCATTTGGATCAGTTTTTTCACTATTATTGGGTGATATTTTGAGTAATTTGGTACTTTTATATCATTGTTTGCAAAGAAAATTTATTAAAGAATGAAGAACACCACATGTTTTTCAAATTCATGAACCTGAGGTCCTTTGATTTTGAAATTACATATACTTGCTAATCAAATACACACTTTGAAATCATAGTTAAGACATAATTAGAATAATCATTTAAATAAAATGCACAAAAATATCAGAAATTCGGATCTCTCACCTAAGATAAATTGAAAAAGAATTTTCCTCCAAGAACCATAAGAATATGACTTCATCAAGTAAACTTATTTTGGATGGATTAATTTTGAATTTATTGAATCAAAATTAGAGATATTTGTAGCTTTAATATTCAAGTTTCTTGTGATACATTGTGTGCGCCCTGCATATCCTCTTCAATTTCACTTTCGGGTGGTCTTGTGAATGTGAAACAATGGATCTCAAGTGTAACAGTCTAGATTTGATTTTATGCATTATTTCGAGACCTGTGTATCCTCTTCACTTGCACTTTCAGATGGTCCTGTTAATGAGAAACAAGGATCTCAAGTGTAATAAGCATCTTTGGAAATTTCAAAGCATATTATCAAGGCACGAGTATCCCCTTCATTTTTGCTTACGGGCGGTCCAGTGAATGAGAAAGTGGATCTCAAGTGTAAATGTTTGTTAGTTTTAGAATTTTGAAAGATATTTAGAATTTTACATTGATTTTCAAACCATTGATTTGGAACATTAAATTCAACATTCACAAAGAGAACATTATGTAATCGTAAAATCAAAATTGAATCACAGTCCTACATTTAATCGTCGGTTTGGGGGACTTAATAGAAATAGAAAAACCATTGAACATCCAGACATTCTCCATTTCCAATTAGTGATCATTGAAGAAAAATGAACACATCTTATGTTTTAAGCAAACTCTTGAACCCTTGCTAAAAAATTGGAAACTTATTTGAAAATAAGAAGTTAATAAAACATCACTTCTTTAGAAAACTTCTTTTTCAAATTTGTAATAATGATTCTATTTTGCAATTTCCATGTTTGAAGGATCTCAAATGACATCTTACTCTTCCATAGTATATAAGTTCATTGAAATAAAGGAGTGAGTAGTGAGCATTGTGCATTTGATACAGGTTCAACATTTTGAGTCACAAACACCACCACTTTCACCATCACCCCTCAAAACTAAGAAAAATACCCTAAAATCAACGATTAATAATAAAAAATATCAAGTTTCTTTTTTATATCACCAACGTAGATTAGGAAAGGGCCTTGGAAGAATATTGGAGAGTTAACACTTCCTCGACCACATAATTTTGAAACTAGTATTGATTAAAGAGAAATCAAATCCATTAGTAGCAAAGAGTGCATTCCAGGAAAAAAATTATAACACATGAATTAAGTACGAGGTCAATCCAAATTAGTAATGGTGGTATCCCAACTCTTGCATATTTGGTGGGATATGAGCACATTACAGTATTTCAATTAAGTGACAAGTCCTCAGGGTGACATCACTTTCTTGAGATATCTAGTCTATGTGAGATATCCTAGACTGACAACTATCCCGCCCATCCACTGATTGTGAAGTGGTAACCATATTTTATTTTCCTAGGGAATCACACAGGCTATTGTAAGTGGGTAACTCCTGCGATACCTAAGACAAATACAAGGTTGTTTCCACTGCTTGGGAGGGTGAGTAGCCAAGATCTAACACTTTCACCTTTGGTTATTGAAGAACAGTGTAATTGTTTCTCATACCTTCACTTTTTTAGTAATTGTTGAGGCATGATGTCCCTTAGGAGCTACTAGTTTTGGAAGGCTCTATAATCCATATTTTCACTAAACTCCAGTTCAATGGAAAGAAGTTTGCTTGCTGATTTTCTTAGGTATTTTTTAGATGTGTGGACACTTTGATTTTTGTTGAGTCTAGTTTCATTTAGGATTGTTTGACTGTATTTTGATATAATCTAATAAACAAATCCTTTTATCAAAATTTAGAGTGACTATTATCCCGATCCACCCATCAAGGTGGAAGTGAGGGAAGTTACCCAAGTTTGAAGGCCCCACTACATTGTGAAGGCATATACATGAACCACATCTTTGTGACTTGGAAACTAAACTACTTGTAAACCCAATCAAATGTTACTAGAGAAGAACAACATAAAACCAGTTCTCTAAATTAGTCACATCATGGATGAATCATAGATATATTTGATGATATTACTCTAGTTGAAATTGAAAAAATAGAATATCGCACAGTTGCTCATGTAAATCCACCCTTAGCACATCCTTTAAACTAGGTCATACTTATGGAAAGTGAGTCATTGGTTAATATTTTTTTTTAAATTTGGAATAATATGAAAAATATTACACTTGACCCTTTGGCTTCGTCAGGAGTTGAAGGGACCAAATCAATGCAGCCTCAAATGGTTGTGGGAGGTTATAAAAATCCTTTTGGCACACCCAATAGTTGTCTAGGTTCTACTTCTGGGGGAAACCCTTTACCATGGAATGTTAATATTCCTGGAATAAATAGTGCATCCTGGAACACAAATGCCAAATGGAATTATCCTTCACTAATGGGAGGAAATATCCTAGAGGATCATCCTCTGATTTATCCTAGCACAATTCCTAGGGGAAATCCACCTATCAACCCAATTCCGTAATGGAGTGGTTAGGTTATAGGAAGTGATCAATATTTTTGGATCCAACCTCCGCAAGGAGGAAACATACCTTGGAATTCCAATCAAAACCAACAAAAAAATCAATGGAATGGTTGGGTTCTAGGAAGTAACCAATCTTCTTGGGACCCAATGCCATCAGGAGGAAATCCACCCAATGGTCAGGTTCTAGGAAGTAACCAATATTCTTGGTACCCAACTCCATCAGCAGTCAATCCACCCAATGATCAGGCTTTAGGAAGTAACCAATATTCTTGGACTTAACTCCATTAGGAGGAAATCCACCCATTGATCATGTTTCGAGAAGTACCCAATATTATTGGGGGAAGCCTTCGCAACGGGGAAACCAATCTTGGAATTCTAACCAATTTCGAGGACCACTTTAATGGTGTGGTCAGATTCTAGGAAATAACCAATCTCATTGGATTCTAACCCTGCAAGGGGTCAATCCACCCATTCATCAATGGTGTGTTCAGATTCTAGGAAATATCCAATCTATTTGGAGTCTAACCTTGTAAGGGGGAAATCCAGCCATGAATGCCATTCCACAATGGAGTGGTGAGGTTCTACAAAGTAACTAATATTTTTGGAACCATCCTGCAAAACTTGAGTTTGATCCATCTAGGAAACCACATTGACCTCATGCCAATGGTATGATGGGTTCCGTCAACAACCTTGAGCAGATTACCCAACAAATGGGACAAATGTCTGTTCAAACTTTGCAACCTATAGCTGGGAAGGATATGTAGCAACATGATAATCCTTCTCTCACTTTTGAAATTCCTATAATTCAATCCATGGACCTTAGGGGAAAGAAGAAGAAGTACAAGGTTAAGAACAACGTTATTCCTTCCCAAACTCTTGAAATTCTCATAGTTTAATCCATGGAACTTAGAGGAAAGAAGAAGAAATATAAGAGTAAGAGAAATGCTAACCCTCAGATAGGAGATACACCCATATCTACTATAGAGGTGTCATACTAAGCTATTCAAATGGATTCAGTAGATTTTGATCAAAATATTCCCTTGATGGAGGAATATGATCCAGTTACTTGTCCCATTTTGGTTGTGAGGTTTCCCCGCTCACTTGACTCCTTGGAAGTAATTTTATCACTAGATGAAGCTATATTTGAAGTCATAAGCATTATATTGTAGCCACCTAAGGACATCTTTTGTGGGGCCACTTGGAGCATTCTAGGTTCAAATCCAACCAAGCATATGAGCATCCTTTGTATGTTCCTCGACCTTATCAAGTATATTTAGAAGAATGCATATATGTTTATATTATCCCTCTTTGAATATGCATTTGAACCTTTTGCAACCCAAAATTTACATAAGGTCAAACCTGTTGGAAATTGGTGGGTCAACCCATCATATCTGTATTTCCCACCATTCTGATGGAAGAGCCTACCGAACATGGGACACCCTAGTCAACACCCCATTTCCATTTTGCTTCCAAAGCTGAGTTATTCTCATAGGCCTAAGAGCACAATTAGTCCCATCATGACATGGAGTTTGATACCACCTGCTTCTCTTCCATACGGTTCTAACCATTTCCTGATGGGATCCATATTTTGTGTCAGTTTACATAAGCATGTGTTAAAATATTTACATGAACATTTGTTCTTACTGCATCAGTGCTTATTGCTTATGTTGCGTATCTATCTTTGTTGTCACTTTTTTCTCAAGACGCCTATAAATGACATTGATTCTATTTAGTTGACATATACATGTGAGAACTATTTGATTCAAGTAGTTGATAGACCACAATTCATGGTGATTTATAATTTTTTTGTTGTCACATGAATTGGCATCAAGTGAACCACATTTCCCCTTTCCTACTTGGCCATTGCACTATATTGGATAATCACAGTTAATTGGTTCTATTTAGCTGTTTGTCAACACATAATCCTGCTTTTGATAGCTAACCCATGGAGGGGACATCCATAAGAGTGTGCACAACTAGCTTAGTCATTGTTTGCAATATGTATCTTTTCCTTGGCCAAACCCGTGCTCTTGAAAAATAGAGTACGCCTATGCAACACTTGTTCCCTCCCATGTACCATAGGATTCTTTATTCTTTTTTGAGCTAATAAATGAAAAAGTACTAAAAAGTAAAAAAAAACATAAAAATACAAAAACGGGGAGACTCAAATCATGTCATAATGAATCTTTGAAATAGAGGCAACAATCAGTCCTAGTTTCCATTGACCATGACACATAATTTTGTATCTGATGTCAGTACACCACTTACATTTGCAGAAAGAAACTGCTAGTAATTTGAGCAGATCTATACTGATGGGTTATCCTTTCTATCATCTATGGAGCCTTTCATTTATGCATATGGAATTTACAGATTTTATGATGGTTGGTTAATCAATTATTATGTTTCTAAGTGTCCATTCTACGTTGGGTTATGTGTTTAAGGGAATTCAAACCAGTGTCGACCATTCCTCAAATATTCCTGACCAATCATGTCTTCATTTCTTGTGTCATTATACAATGTTGGATCTCGCAAATCTACCAAATTATATAATCATATTGATCTTAGTTTTGTGTCAGTTGATGTGGGATGAATTAATTCCCTCCTTCTGATGGATCTATTCCTATTGACACCAAATCCTCATTTAGGAAATGGATCTAGGAACCCCAATGAGTACCTTGGATCCTGCAGTTGTTAGTGGCAGGTTTCCTTGCAAATTACAATGGGTATACATCATTGACCTCTAATTGTTTGATTCTACAAGTGTTAGACATAAAAACACCTATTCGCACTTGTTAGTGTGTACTCAAGTACCTTGAAGTCCATCATCATTATCAGTGGGCCTCCTCGCATCTGTTAGCAGTATACATCAATGGCTGGTAATCAGATGGTGTTTTATTATGCTCGACATCAGCTCATATATTCAAATGATATAAAATCGTACTATCATTAGTTTGCATTGAACACCTTGGGAAAGATAGTTGTATTATTCATCGATGCACTTCTCGAGTTGTGCAAGATTAAAACTTCCATGTCAAAGTACCATGAAGACTTGGATATTTTGCAAGCATCAAAGTGCATGCATACATTTTTGTAAAATTTTATTTTGACATGGATCCACTATGTATTGTTCGTGGCCATGCTTGTTTACTATTTAGCATGGGTATTCCCACCTCAGGAAGATATTGTATATTTGGGTTATTTCCTTGTTTGAATTGCATGTGCTTTTAAAACTCTTGCACTCAAGATCCTACTCATTCACCATCCTACCCTCATCACTAAAGTGTATAAGTATGATAGTATCATAATAAAAGCAAAATCAATGTATTTTGGCCCTCAACATAGATTCAAACCTCACATGTTAGGGGGAATATTTTAACAATAAAATTAACACCCTTGAGATTGATGGTTTGAAAACATATTTTTTTTGCTAGAAGCATGAAGATCATAATTTTGGAACAATTGAGAGTTTTAATCTCTCATCTGACCAATGCTTCCATAGAGGAAGAAATGTTTGAATACAAAGGTTTCTCTAGAGAGTCCAAGTCCGTGACCACTTAAGGGACAAAACCCAATTCCTATAGATCATACGATGGAAAGAATATCTAACATGTGTACTAATTGTCTTGAAAATCCTGAAAATCAAGTTAAAATCCTGAAAAAACTATGAAAAGTGGGTTTTTGATGAAAATATTAAAAAAGTATGAAAATGTTTAGTCCCACATGCATGTTTAGTAATTGGGTGCACAAATACCAATTCTATATAATGAAGGAATATGAGGTGAATTAAAAAAGGACAAAGATAAAAGAAAATACATGCGGAAGAATTTGAAGGCTAGAAGGATTGTTTTCCACATCAAGCTCTTGGAGATAAATGGCATGGATGGAGAATGATGGTTTAATGAAAAGGATAAGGGATTCACCTCCATCATCGGGTTGTAAGAACTTGCTTCCTACTTTCAATATGATACAATTCTAGGTTCCCCCAAATTTTGAGATTGAATCTATGTGTTAAAACTAAATTTGAATTCAAGATTTGGTAGATAGTTTTCAAGTTTTTCATAGTTTTTCAAGTTCATAAAGGTAGATATAGAGGTAAGGAACTAGAAAGCAAGCTGCAAATGGAGGGATAAAGGCCATGGATGCTCAAGCAAGGGGATATTCTACAAGTGGCATGATTCAATAGGTTCTTTTCTTTCTTCCTTCCCTCTCTACTCTTTGAAAAAGCTTGGGAATCTTAAGAAACTTTCAAATTGTTGCATGTATTTTTGTTGACTAGGACTCACCCACATATAGTAAAGGATAGAGAATGTTGTAGACACATCCCTGCAACAATATCTGCTAACACCTATGATGTTGTAGATGTTACGTGGGTATTCATAAGTGAAATTGTTTGTCTTCATGGGTTTCCTAAGAATATTATCTTGGATAGGGATGCTCAATTCACATCTAGGTTTTGGAAAAGTTTGCTGTCGACCTTAGGAACTCAGCTAAATTTAAGCAAAACTTACCACCTGGAAATAGATGGCTAGATAGAGAGAGTGAATCGGGTGATGGAGGACATGCTTAGGAAGTATGTAATGGATTAGAAGACCGATTGGAAAAAAAATCTTACCTTTAGCATAATTTACTTACAGCAATAGTTACCATAACTCAAATGGTATGCCACCTTACCAAGCCTTATATGGGAGGCCATGTAGAACACCATTGAGTTGGGAAAGGTTAGAGGATCAGGTGATTGTAGGACCCGAGTTGATTCTGGAGATGGAAGAGTAGGTGATTTAGATCAGACAATGGTTAAATGATGCTTATGATAGGAAAGAGAGTTATGCCAATGCACATAGGGTTTATCAAAACTATAAATATGAAGATGCATTTTTCATATGAATCATGCCTAATAAGAGTACCATCAGGTTTGGGAAGGGGAGAAAGTTGTCACCTTGACTCATAGGACCCTTTGAAATTGTAATGTCCCCAAATATTCTTAAGTGACCATGGAGAATCCCTTTAGACTTGAGAACCCCACGGGTCCTAGTAGAGAAATAATTTAATTAATAAGGGTCATTCCAAAATATTAATTACCCATAGTATTTAAATTTATTAATGATTATGATATTTTAATTAATTTTATGATTAAATTATGCCAAGGTGACAAGGAGGGTACATGGGTCCAAGTGGACCATGAGTTGTAATTCGGAAATGGAAGCCTAGTGCAAATAAATAAAATGATAAAAGATAAATCAAGCCAAAAAGATAGAAATTGCAGGAAAATAAATCTGTCATAAAATATAGCAACTATCAAAAGCAGGGAAAAGCAAGGAAAAGCAAAGTAGTTTTCAAAGCAGGAAAGTGCAGAAAAAGTTGTCAGTCAGAAAGCATGAAACTTTTGGTCAAGGAGGGTGTAGTTTCCAATTTGGTTAAAGGATGCAATGCAAGGAAACTTTTCCTAAATCCTAAACTTGCTAATCTCGTTAAGGAATGAACATTCATGGGTTAGGGTTAGGGTTTGCAAGTGGATAACTTGATCAACAGGTTGATGAATTTATTAAAAAGTCAATTAGTCTATACAAGAATGTTTCCAACTCCTTTGAATAAATTTTTATCATTAATGTTTTGGAATTGAGTGAAGCATAGATTCTTGTCTGAGTGATGTGCCTCATCTACCTTGGCTGATGCAGCCCAAGCTTTCCTAGTCTCTTCTATATTCTCATCTATTCTTCAGTACAACCATAGAGAACTAAGGGGAATCCATTGAAGTCCAAGATCAAGCTCAGAGATCATCCATTCATTCTTGTAAATTGAGATCCAGTGAAGGAGACTTCACTTATTTTCTCAGGATAGTCAGATTGGTGTCGGGTGTTGGTTTAAAGCCTCAAATCTTCAGCTTTGGGCACCATTGAGGGATATCAGATCCTCCATGATATTTATGAGATTCTCATATTTTTATCATATTCTGATCTCTAATATACAATAATATTTCTTCTCATGGATTCCATAATGCCAAATTTTATGTGAGAGAGGCATTTCAATGCTCATTTAATGAGCCTTTTGTAATTTTTCTTGTACTGACAGTGATCCCATGGAAAAAATATGGATATATGAGTTTTTTGTTGTTCAATGTGGTCTGATAGACCTCTATTATTAATTATTTTCATATCTGATTAGTTACAGTGGTAAAATTTACCTTGCTTTCTTACCTATGCTCATTAGCTAGTTAAATTTGACTAGTTTTATTGTTTCCATATTCATGAGTGGTCTATGTGCTGAATTTTGATTTTATAAGTTGGTGTAGTTCATAAAATCACCAAAAAAACCCCCAAAAATAACAGAACCGGTTTTAGTTGAGGCCATATAGTGTTTGAGAGGCCTCATCTGCGTAGGCAATCTCTAGGCCAAAATTCCTAGTTTTTTCCCAAACTTACCCAAACACTTCCAAACTATCCATAACTTTTATAGACCCAAAAAATGGATGTTATAATCCTAAAAATATAATTATAATCCTCCTAAGCCTTCCTTATCCTTGGTTTCTTTGAGTTCACTATTTTAGCTCTTAGTTTGCGCTGGTTGGGACACCCAGAATCTTCGTAGTAGAATTTAGCCTGGTTGATGCTAAAACCCATAAGGTCCCAACATCCAAGTGATTAGGGATCTGAAATTTGAGTCTCTAAAATTTTCTTTTTGTTTCTCCTGCAAGCCCCAACAAAATTCCTAGTTTTACTTGTATAATTTGCCCACCTGTCAACCAATTCTTTGATTTTGTTTATCATAGCAATAGGATTAATATTTCAGATTCTATTCATATCAGGGATATTAAAATGGAATCATATCACTTTCCTCCACTCCCATGGAAAGTACTCTCTCAAGTTGAAGAAAATGGCAACCATGTCCTACTATGATGATGACTATGATGAACAATATGAAGAGTACTGCAGACAATATGAAGAAGAAACCCTCTATGTATCAAGAGTTGAGGATGGTGACTTAAATTATCCATCATATAGATAATATATCAGGTATTATTCTCTAATGGTTAATAAATAATTGGAAAATATTATAGAAGCATGTGAAAACATGCCTCACTTCTACAAGGAGTATCTAGCTTTGGGTAAGAATATTTGTCCAGACAATTATTTCAAAGAATATATTTATTTCAAGTATGGATTCTGGCCCAAGAATGTTGATGAGAATTATTTCAAGAGTAGAAAACCATCCATAGAGGAACTAAGGCGTTCCACCTCTCAAATTAAACTAGGAAAAAAAGGGACCAAAGGTGAAGATTCATCAAAGCCATCTACATGTTCAAGCATTATAAAAATGTTTGGTTTTTCTTCAAACATAGCTTCTAAAAGTTGTGATCTGAGCACTACTTAATATGAATAATTATCAAGTTTCTTGGAGGAGAATAGAAATGAAGTAGAGGCAGAGATTCGTGAGGTGGAGTGCAAATCAATGCAAGCTGGTTGCATGGGAGAAGAAAGTGAATATGAATGCAATTCCAACTTCTTTGTGGGTGATTTCTAGATCACTGCTAAGGATGTTGGTTCATATGAGGTTGGTGAGACATCTTTTGGATTAGATCCAAAAGAATATTATAATTCATATTTACTTCAAAAGAATATTATAATTCATATTTGCGGTCACCTCTTGATCCTCATAATGAAGAGAAGAAAAGGACACACCATTTGGGTGTAAACTCGATAATTTGGTGGAAGAGCAGGCCACCATAGTGTCCCTACATGAAGAGCATGCAGATGAAATGCCAAGGTATGATGTACTTTATGATTTGTGTAAACATCACATTTGATTTCAAGCTTAAGAGATATCCTCCACTTCATATCATGTAAGTGATTTTGCAAAATATTCTAAAGCTGACTAGAATGTTGAGAATGAAATTTGTGTTGTGGATCTATGCCACAAGAAAGATGGTATTATCTGTTAGCCATTGGACGGAGAAACCTTGATGGAGGATATTATTTGTGAGCTACATCATTTGAGTGGATCACTGAAGGAGGAAAAAGGGAATCTTATGACGTCCATGAACAGCTTTATTGACACCAATGCCTTGGTGACAAGATGTTGTTGGAAAGCTTATGTAGGAGAGTTGGGAGGAGAATCCTTTTTGGAAGAATTCATAGCACATAAAGAAGAAGTGGACAAGATTAAGGAGAGATGCATGAAATTAATATTAGATATAGATCATCTCCTTATGATGGCTGAAATGTACCATAGTGCACTAAAGAAGGAAGAAGACGAATCAGAAAGGCTCACTAGTAAGTTGGAGATCACTAGTAATTCATTGAATAACACACAAAGATCCCTTCAAAATTCAAAGTTGAAGACGTATCAACTTCAAAAGGAGTTGAAGGTGCCACTCCTAATTTCATGGTTAATGGAAGGAAATGTTTTGGGTATAATGGATGAATCTCATGTGGAGGATGGACATGACAAAAGTTCATATTTGCAAGTATTGGTGAAGGAAGATACCATAAAATATATGATCAAAGACTTGTCTCATTGTAGAAGTACCTTAAAGAGGATATACCATTCATATATGCAAGAAAATACATTTATTTTTCCAAGGATTGGATAAGTGAGTACATAGTGGAAATTGGGACCCAAGGTTGCACAAGTCCAGCTTGCAATTGTAAAGAATGTTTCTTGAGGCATGCTTTGGAAGAAGGACCCCATGAGCTTCCTATGTTGAAAGGATCTTCGCTTAAAAGTATGTGGCTGATTATATCCCATGTAAATAAATAAAAAAGTGCTTATTCATCCATTGAATGGGTGGATAGATGCCTCATTTAAATGGATACTTTGGGAGGAAAAATGTTTCTTTGCTTATGCAATAAAGTTTTTGTTCTACCTAACATTGCCTTGACACGGGTGTAGCAACAAAGAAATAATATGCATCCACCATACATATTCTATTATCATGCCTCCATGGATTGGGTGTACCACTATATGGCATATTTTGAATCACTCAAGAAGAAAAGTCCAACTTGCATTAATGGAAAGTTGAAGTCATCTGTGCATGCACGAAGAAAATTGGCACATGGTGAGCAACATCACAGACTTAATTTGCAGCCATTAGATACCTTCCCTACACATGCACATGAGGTGCTTTTTTATTTTCTTGTTCTTAAGGAGTTTGAGGTTAAGAAAAATGAAGACCAAACACTTGTTCATCACTATAGAGATTATGAATTTCCCTTCAAAGAGTATTGCACAGTTTTGATGGAGGCCCATGATCACACTTTCACTAAGCCAACCAATTGAGGAAGTTGTGCATCCATTATCTTGATGGATGATTATTGCATAGAGTTGGTTCACTATTATTCACTCCACACTTCTATTTTAGCCACATCATGTGTGGATGAAAATTGGGTGAAAGGATTTTTGTAGTTGGTTCCACAAGAGGAGCATGAGACTTCCACTCTTCCAGTTGATGGATTGATGGTCAAGAAATGTGGTTTGACAAGTGCATCGGTAGTAGATGAATTATTCCCACCTGGATCAATCATCGTGACATTTTTTTCATCCATTGATTGGGTGCATAGACACATGATTGAGATGTGTGCCCTAGAGGTTAAACATCTTTCTTGCATCAATGGAGATTCATCAGAAAAATTTTGTGAGCAGTGGAATGGGCATGTATGGATGCTATATGATGTGCTCGGTATACATGGAGGGACATGGGATAACCACCTATGTCTTCATAGCAGCAATGATGTGAGTTTTATAGCTAGCTTACACATGGATTCTCATATTTTGGAGAGACTCAATATGATTTGGCCCCACATTGAGGAGTTCCATGCTTGGTGGGAGAGTCTTAAAAATGTTCAGTTTGGCACGGGGAGTGATCAATTTCCATTGTGGTGTTATGATTTTCACATCCTCAATTTCATTCTCTATTATGATGAGTTTTTGTTGTTGTTACCGATGTTTGGAAGGATGCAGATAAGACCATGGGACCCTGACATTATTTGGAATGCCAACTTTCCAAAAAGCGGCAGGAGTATTTGGATCCTTGTAGAGAAGTCAGTGGGATCCAATCATTATACTCAGTTATCTTAACTGGGTTGAAAGTTTTGTTGAGGATGGGTTATTCACGGGGGTATGACTATAATCATAGTGGTGCAACAAAAACATGGTGGCCTTTGGCATTGATCTTGGATTTGATTCATTGCTTGAGAACACACAATTTTGGGAGGGGAGGACTGTAATGTCCCAAAATAATATTAATAACACCATGGAGAATTCCCCTATCCTTGAGAACCCCATGGGTCCCAGTGGATAAATAATTTAATCAATAAGGGTCATTCCAATATATTAACTACCCATAGTATTTAATTTTATTAATGATTATGATATTTTAATGAATTTTATGATTAAATTATGCCTAGGTGACAAGGAGGGAGCATGATTCCAAGTGGACCATGAGTTGGAATTTAGAAATGGAAACCTAGAGAAAATCAAGAAAATGTTAAAAGAGAACTCAAGCCAAAAAGATAGAAACTACAGGAAAATCAATCTATCATAAAAATATAGTAAGTGTCAAAAGCAGGGAAAAGAAAGGTATTTTTCAAAGTAGGAAAGTGTAGAAAAAATTGTCAATCATAAAGCAGGAAACTTTCGGTCAAGGAGGGTGCACTTTCCACTTTGGTTAAAGAATGCAAAGCAAGGAAAATTTTCCTAAATCCTAAACTTACTAATCTTCTCAAGGAAGGCACATTCATGGGTTAGGGTTAGGGTTTGCAGGTGGATAACTTGCTCAACAGGTGGATGACTTGGTCAACAAGTCACTCAATCTATAAAATAATGCTTCCAAATCCTTTGAACAAATTTTGATCATTAATTTTTTGACATTGAGTGAAGCATAACTTCTTGTTTGCCATGATGTGCCTCAACTACCTTGGGTGATGCGCCCCAAGCTTTCCTAGTCTCTTCTATCTTCTCATCTATTCTTCAGTGCAACCACAAAGAGCCAAGGAGAAGCAATTGAAGACCAATATTAATCTCGAATATCAGCCATTCAGCCATGGAAATCAATATCCAGTGAATGATACTTCACTTATGCTCTTAGGATTGTGAGATTGGTGCCGAGTGTTGGTTTAAAGCCTCAAATATTCAGTTTTGGGAACCATTGAGGGAGATCAGATCCTCCAATATCTTTTTGAGATTATCATATTATTCTCATATTTTTTATCTCTAATATATAGTAATATTTCTTCTCATGGATGTTGTAATGCCAAATTTTCTGTGAGAGAGGCATTTCAATGCTCAATTAATGAGCCTTTTGTAAGTTTTCATGTATTGAAAATTATTCCATGGATAAAATAATGATATATGAGTTTTATGTTGTTCAATGTGGTATGCTAGACCTATTTTATTAATTATTTTCATATCTCATTAGTTATAGTAGTAAAAATTATTTTTCTTGCTTACCTATGCTCATCAGCTAGTTAAACTTGACCAGTTTTACTGTTTCCAATGCCATGAGTGTTCTATGTGCTCAATTTTCATTATATAAGTTGATTTAGGTCATACACTTAGCATAAAATCCAACAAAACTCACATGACCATATTTGGTTGAGTCTGCATAGAGTTTGAGAGGCCTCCTTTATGTAGACAATATCCAGGCCAAAATTTTTGGGTTTTTCCCAAACTTACCCAAACACTTCTGGATTGTCCAGAACTCTTCTAGACCTAAAAAATGGATGTTAGAAGCATGAACATATAATTATAAACCTTCTAATTCTCCCTTATACTTGGTTTCTTGTAGTTTATTTTTTTAGATCTTAGTTTGCCCTGGTTGGGACAGTCAGAAGCCTAGTAGTAGACTTTAGCCCGACTGATGCTCAAACCATAAAAAGGCACAACATCCAGGTTCTTATGGATATGAAATTTCAATATCTAAAATTATCTTTTGGTTTCTCTTGCAATCCCCAACAAAATTCCTAGTTTTACTTGTAAATTTTCCCATCTGTCAACTAGTTCTTTTTTTATTTATCATAGAAGTAAGATTAATATTTCAGATCCAATCCAGATCAAGGATATTACTGAAATTGTACAAAAAATTGTACCCGTTGCGTATCATCTTGCACTGCCACCCCATTTGCATAAAACTCATAATGTATTTCATGTTTCTCTTTTTCAACATTATATAGAAGATGAGTCTCATAAACTAAATTGGAAGGAACTACAGGTTTCAGACTAGGGGACCATCATGGTCAAACCATTACATATATTGGACCATAGGGTTAGACAAATCAGACATCATTTGGTGGAATGGCTTAAGGTCTATTAGGACAAGTATAGCCTAGTTTTTTCTACCAAGGAGGACACAAAGACCATGCGTCTTGATTTTCCCACAATATTTTTTATTATAACTTCGGGACGAAGTTTCTCGAAGGGTGGGTGTATGTAATGCCCCGTTTTTACCTTATTCCCTAAAAAATGTTAGTTTTTCTATGTCGTATTAGCGTAATTAGGATCTTTGTCTAAAAGAATAACAAGTACAATAAGATGCATAAGATATAACAAATACACAAGACACAAAGGTTTTCACCGGGGAAACCATAAAGGAGAAAACCCCACAAACTTCCTCAGAATATTACAGTCACAAAGAGTAGTTATAAGGTGATCAAACCTAGTAATAAGAAGTCTCCAACAACTATATATCTCTCCTCCCTTCTCTCTCTCTCTCTCTCTCTCTCTCTCTCTCTCTCTCTCTCTCTCTCTCTCTCACTTATGTGAACTTANTATAAATGAGGAGGGCACCTCCCTATTTATACCCTTCAAGTGATTGACATATTACATGACTGGGTTGACCTGTTACCCTAACAGGGATGAATTCTTCTAGAGAGACTCCAAATACACATTACATGATGTTATACATGGGTCTATTGCCTCGAATTACAATGGAGGTTTCACCTCAAGGTCTAGACACAATAAAGACATCTTGCAAGGAGGAAAACACATCTCCAATGGGGGTAAAACAACATAAAATGATAATATACATCATAATATCTTCCGAAGTTACAAATATATCAACACTCCCTCTTAAATAAGAAGATATTCTCTCTCTTCCATAATCATCAACACATCTGTTCAAGGCTTCATCGCTGAGTCATCATCATGAAGTCATAGAGTCATCATCATAGCTGCTTCCATCATCATCTTCTTGCCGATCATTGAATGATACTATCTTTCATTGGAAGTTTCTATAGAGACAACCCTTTTTCATGTTGGGTGTAGGCCTAGTCCTCATCCAGGTCTTCATCACATCTTGAGCAAGCCATCACATAGGAATTACCCAGGACCTTCTTTACATTTCCACGACAATAACTCGTGTCTCCTACCTTTATCTTGTCATATCCAAATCATCTCTTTTGTCTTGAACAAAACAAAAAAAAACATAACAAAGTACATAGAGCACATCCCAGATGCATACCACCTACATTCTATCAGCATAGGAGTAAGCCAAGATATTTTCACGTCATCAAGACAACTTGTAGCTTATACTATGCAAGAATTTCCTAAGAGAACACTTAGTGCATTACGTATCTACACATTCAACCTATGTTCTACTGGTAAAGGAGAACTGCTTAGGTTCACCTCACGTGCTTCGTGACATTATCATATCAACATGGGAACTCACAAATATATAGATATATATGTAAGAACTGATTGCAACCAAACAACCTGCTATACTGGGACTTTTAAGTTCTAGGTCAACCTCAAGGACTTATTAAATTGAACAACCTGTGTGCATGATCTTTTCCATTTAGACAACCTTCAGGGTGTATTATATATGAGTAACCTGCATACCACGCTAGGGCTCCATTTACACTTGGACAACCCACAAGACTTATTACATTCGAGTAACCTACGTACCATGCCAAGGCTCATATTTACACTTGAATAACCTATCTCAGGATTGATTACATCCAAGGATAACTTGCGAGCTTCACCAGGAATAATTACATCCAAGGACAACCTAAAAGATTGATTATGTTCGAGCATCCTGCTTCACTAATATTTTTCCCACTCAGACAACCTGTCTCATTTCCCATGTGATATATTATTCATCCACGTCTTCTGGTCTCTTGTTATTTATAGCATAGAAAAATATCAAGAATGATTACATCCAAGGATAACTTGCGAGCTTCGCTAGGCCTTATTACATCCAAGGAGAACCTATAGGACAAATTATGTCTGAGCAACCTACGATATTCGCTAGGATTTTATGCTGAGACAACATGTCTGTCCAGCTATGCTAGAACAAATCACTTCCTCTTTCAAGGGGTCTCGTTTTGGTTCACACCAAGTCTTTCTCGTAAGTACTCGAGCTTTACTTTGGCTAGAGGCTTCGTCAACACATTGGCTATATGCTTGTCCGTTTCCACGTACTGGAGCTTCACTGCTACTCTCTGCACCATATCCCTAATATAGTGGAACTTGATCTCTATGTGCTTTGACTTGTCATGGAACATACGGTTCTCCAACAACTTTACACAACTTTGATTGTTGCAGAAGATACAAGTCACATCCAATTGGAGATCAAATAAGTCAGACAATAGCTTTCACAGCCACACTGCCTCTCAACTAGCTCAGTAAGCAACAACATACTCTGCCTCATTTATAATTAGCTCAACGCATGATTGTTTGTTAGTCTTTGAACTAGAAGTGCCAATGAGCATGTAATATGCTAGGTTTTGGAATTCATAACTCTCTCTAATTTACTGGTGGCAAATTGGAGCCGTAGGAAGCGAGTTTTAATCTCAGGATTCTGGGCAAGGGGGTGGATCTCTTGTATACTGCAAAGTTTCAAGGTTCCTTAGGCTGGGTGGTGCATGGCTTTTAGCTTCCAATTTTCATAGTGGAACCAATATGTTTTCTACTAAATTATACCCTTGTTTTGTTTATAATTATGTTATAATTATATGTTGTAACAAATAGCATGTTATATTTATCAAGAAAGGAAATAACACAACATATTTTACTCATTTGTTTACAGAGTATTCATATAATTTGTAGAATGATTAAATCAGTCAAACCAGGAATTATTAGCATTCCTGTGTAAATAAAGATAGATAGAAGCCGAGTTAAGTTTATATAGTTATGATAAGAGTCGCTCTCTCAAATTGTAAACCAAAACCCTAGTTAGCAACATGATACTTCTATTATAGAGTTAAACAATAAATAAAGAATGCAAGCCTTAATTAAAAGGAAAATAAATCCTAGTAATGGAAACATAAAAGTGTATGTACACATGAATGACAACTAGTAAGCAAGTCTAATTAATTTATGCCAGAAGCCAAGAACAATATCAGTATATCATAGATCTATGTTTAGTCTCAATAACCTTACAAACACAAATTCTTGATGGAATAAATCATACTTCAAGAAAATCGTTTACGATAAGGGTTTTACCAAAACAACGAAACAGGGGAAAAGTTGTAAGGTAAACTTGAAGTTTGCACTTTGCCTTTATATCCATTATAACATAAGAGAAATTTAAAAACCCTAACAATAACGAAGCAAGTTACAACCTTCAGACCTAGGAACAAATTTAGGTAGGGTAAACAACTCTATAACCCCAGCTATCGAGTTCCACAACTGCAATGTCCAATTGAACCCAACCAATTCTCATATAACTCACTTCTTTTATGAACATTGGCTGCATCAATGAGCCCTTTGTAATTCCCTCCATATATTTGCTTACATACAAGATTGAGAAGCAAACATGGACTTATAGTTATAAACACAAGCAGTGAACCAACCAGGAAACTGTCGTTTGTCCGCAATGGAACCTGCAATGGTAAAGGAATGAATTAGTAGGTAACTAATGCAGATGTTTAAATAAATCAAAAACTTGTGAAGGACATTTCAACTGTACGTAGATGTTTTAGGATTTGCACGATGTCAAAACCCAAATCCTTTGTTGGATTACTGCTGAGGAAGCAAGGTTCAGATGCGGCCACCGATACTTGAAAATATATGTTAATTTTGATACTAGATCAAGTCCAGTTAGAAGTTGACTGTAAAGGGTTGTAATATCGATGATTGCAAGAAATTTTCAACTGAACCAGAGCTAGATCCTTTCACTTCTCAATGGAAGTGGAGCAACCCTATTTTCGAATCCCATGCCATCGATACTAAGCAGAACCCATCTTTGTCCTTTAGCTCGGGAGTTGATAAAAAACAATAAAAAGGGAATGCAAAACCCCAACACTGTTCGAATAGATTTATTATCACCAACTGTAGTGCATTGTATGCCTCATGACTCGTGAAATGACTTAGGAACCTTAACAAGCAAATTAATTGCATGACATTACCTTGGCTTCACAATTTTGGTTATTAAAACTAGGTTGCAACCTACGTTCATGTTTGTTTCCTTAGGACACCTTTATCATATGGATAAATTACTTCACAATGGTCAATGACAAAGGGTTGGAATAATATAGACCTTTTCCTTAGTAGAAACATTAATATTCGGGAGGTTCCAAACCTGATTATACCTGCGTTGATAATTTTGAAAGGAGGGATGGTTAGCTTAACAACCAAGTAAGTCGCCAATTAGCTTCCCAGTCATAACTGTAAACCACATTGTACCGAAAAAAATAACAACGTCATCGAACAATGTCAACCTTCGAAACTAAATAACTTCGGATTTAGGTTCTTTTGCCTTGGGCTAGGTTGTAGATGTATCTTAAATAGAGTATAAATAGTCAAATGGATGTAGTTTGGGTGGTTGGGAGGAATGAATGTTACCCTCCCCACCCAGGTTTTACTCTTGTAAGTGACATGTTGCTCTTGTGGAGCCCTTTGTAATAAATGTTGTGATTGATGAGCTGACCATACCTTGATTCAGTTTGAATATCAGGTATTGGAACCTTGATTCAGTTTGAATATCAGGTATTGGAATTTTCTGTGGAGTAGCTCTCTAACAAATGGTGAACCACATTTAAAAAAAAATAGAGTATAAATACAACTAAAAAATTACTATGAATTGTTACAAAGGTCTTTTACACCATTTTTGAATTTTAATATACAATTTAAACTATAATTATAAATAACGTGTATTTTTTTAGTATTCCATTATAATTAATTAAAAATATATATATAAAATCAAATAAATTATTTATTTTTCATAATATTGTATTTTAATAAAATATATAATATGTATTTTACATATAATGGGTTTATATTTACAACTTCATTTTTGTTATTTAATACTTGCTATATTGGTAAGAAATTTGCATTTTTTTTTACAAGGTTAATTTAACTTCAAAACTAAAATACTGTGTAAATTATTTAAATAATGAAATACAAACAATTTTACAATAAACATTATATACAATATTTTTATTTATTTATAAAATCAATTTTATTATTAAAATTAAAATTTTAAAATTTATATAATATGATATAAAATTCATAGAATATAAAAATATAAAGTTTATGTATTTGTTGTGTTATGTTGTCTACAAGATGAAACACATATCTATAGGATAATAAGTTATATTTGAATGTAGTTGGATATTTTAAGAAATTAGTGATATTTATAAGTTAAATATTTTATTGTTTTTACAAAATGTTTTACTTATTTATTGATAATGTCATTATGTATTTAAATATGTATAATTTAAGCAATGTATATTTTGTATGTAATCCGAATTTGTATTTATATTGACTTGTATATAATATGGTTAATAACGCCAAATCATTAAAATAAAATAGATAATGGTTGATAACGTGTTTTTATTTCAATAAAATGAAATATTTCTATTTTTTATAATGTTTTTTTTAATTTCTCTCGATTAGTTGATATATATCATGAATGTGTATTTTTGTTTGTATTTGTATTATTTTAAAATAATAGTTTTATTAACGATAATATTAACTTGAATATAATATGATTAATAATAACAATTAATAACCTTAGATGGGGTGAAACACAAGCTAATCACATGGACCAACAGTTGCAAGGGACACATGGCAATTGCACCAGGATCGACGCGGAGGGAGGAACACATGTGCATTGTTTAAGGCAGGAATTAAATGCCCAGGGTGGTGAGATTCCATCCAACCTCATGGGAAGTTGGGATTTCTAATGACTTATACGGTCGCAGAGCCAAAGAGTCATGACGCCTAAGACGTATTCAATGCACAATTATCAGTTGTACATGTTGGCTCAGATCTTAATGAAGTCGACCAGAAGCAATATAGAGCCCATCGAACTCAAGATTATTAGCTCGATCATTTCCCTGGTGTTGTTAGTATTCTCCTATGTCAACCACAAAGGCGAACAACGAGGAAAAATTCCAAGACAACGAGGCACTCTGAGGAGAGGCATCTCTAATCGAGGGGCAGCCAGGAAGAAGGTTAACTTGGGTGCAACAAATGGCTATGCGTCATAGGTCTCCATGCTGGTAAGGTGCATGATTGACGACTGTAAGTATTGCGCCGTCTCTGAGCATCTAGCTTCAAGGATAAATGGTGGAAAAATCAACCACTATTGGATGATCAAGAACACGATGGAGATGCTTATGGAGAATTTGACAAATAAATGGAGTGGTGCAAGAGATATGGTGCACATCATAAGGACCTGCCTCAATCAGATCGAAGAGCATTTGAATAACCTGGAAGCTAAATTCAGTTGGCGACACTATACCATTTCTCACAATAACAAAGAGATGGTTGGTGGAAGGAACATGGAGAAGCATGGCACAGGTCGTGAGACGTCCACAGTAGCATGTCACACACCTATATTTTCCACACACAAAAAAATCACGATATATATACACTTTTTCACCAAGTGAATAACGTAGCATGTAATAAATACTGCAACATGAATACTTTGTTGTTTATTGGTATAGTGACTTATAATGTTTTCATTACTGATTTTTACAGGTTATAAACTTATGAGGATGTTTGCATATGGTTAACGACATTCCGTCGTCACACTTGAAGGTGATGTACTTGACACTTTTTATATTTATCTTTATTATATGTTTTGCTAAGGGTTTCTTACCCCTTAGGCTAAGTCTTGTCCCTATCCTTCATGCCCTAACTCACAAAATATGGTGTTGGCTGCATAAATTATGAAGAAGCAAGGTTTGGGAGACTACGGTGTTAAACACCATAGTCTTTATCCCATTACAAAGGCATGAAATATTGTTAGGTTTCGATTCATGGTATACACCATGGTCCTTTCCACAAGGTGTATAAATAAAGTTATATGTGCTTATTTTACTTGTTAACAAGGTTGGGAACTATGGGGTTTATACCATAGTCGAGGGTGATCCAAGGCAATACCATTGTTGATATGGTATAATATAAGATTTAGCCCTGCGATAAATTTAGAGGTACAAGGTTACGATTCGATGGTACTTTGGTTTGACTTTTGCATTAAATATTGGCCATGGTTGCAAGTTGACATTGCAACTAGGAATTTCAAAGTATGCATGAGATTTAATCTCAGCCCTCCACTTGTATTACACGCAGGAAAGGGTTTTTATAGGGTTTTATTGTGGTTTTTGGAATGTCTGAGCGTTTCATTTTCATTGTTGTTTTGGTTAGTAAGGTTTTAGCATGAAGCTCTTCCTTCCATGGCTATGCTGTATAGTTTCTTGGGTTCAATATTTTATCAGTAGTTAATGGAATTTGTGGTTGCTTTCAAGGTGTGTTGGAGGTTTTCTCGGTGTTAATGGTTGCTAAATTTCACGGCTTTTCTAGTTACTACGAATCAAAACCAGAAAAATGTTCTACGGCCTTTCAAAAGACTTAACTAGGCAATCTCACCGAAACTCAACTTGATTTTGTATTAGTTTAAACATTTCCTTTCAAACTCTCAAACCCGTAAACTGACTGGGATTCTCTTTGTTTTTAACTGCAGGTATTGGAGGGATAAGGGCATCTAGGAGGAGCCGACCCCTGGCCCTCTCTGCATTTGAATAAGGTAATGTAAAATTTAACTTCAACCATTTTCTTTCACAATTCTTATTTATTTATTTAAGATGTTATTAGTCCTGTGTAACACCCCGGTTTCGACCCCTATTGCATTATAAATGTATATGATGTAAATATCGTTATTAAATCACGACGAAGAACTAAAGGACAAGGCCCCACCACGGATTTAGCATTTGTATGTATCGGAAGTTAAAATCAATACCTATGGTTATTGTACTAGCTAGGCACAATATATTTTGGACATCATGTAAATATGCCATTTAATAAAAAATACCCACAACTAGATATGCCAATGCAACAAAAGAGATGGGGACATGATTTCACAAGGAATAGGGAGGAAAATTATTCAAACCCTTAAGCCAATAGGGTAAAGAAAAATGTCAATGGGAGAGCCCATAAAGCAGTTAAATACCCATTTTGTCTTTTGTGCCCAATCATTTATTTCTTCCAGAAATTGGTTGAGGTAGTTAATTCCTTGGGATTGGAAGAGTATGGAAGTCAAAATTCGAATTGGGGCAAGCCAACATTTTTTGGAAATTGTGTTTTTGACTTATGGGGCAAGAAAAATCCAAGAAATGCATTCCCATCCCATTATTCACCCATATGTTCCTTCTCCTCACATAGTTGGAGCTTGTTGTGCTTTCTCCCTCACGTTTTCTATAATTACCTCCATTTCTCCATGGCTGGGAATTCATTTTTTTATTTATGAGTGAATGTGTAGCAGAGATCCACGATTTGGGGGTTTTAAGAGGCCATTTTTGTCTCCCTCACATAGCTGAAGCTTCATGTGTGTTTCCCTTAATGTTTTCTACAGTTTTCTTCATTTTCTTCATGGCTGGGAATTCATTTTTGGTGTTACACAATGAATTGGAGAAGAGAATCATGTTTTTGGGTGTTTGATGAGGTCATTTTGCTCCCATAATTCCCATAGGATTTTTCTGAATTCAGATTCATGTTCTGGGTGTGAATGGAGGTCGTGTTTTCTCCTGTAATGTCCATGATCGTTTCCTGAAATCAGATCTACTATCCCAGGGTTTTTTCTCCATTTACCATTTTTTATTTTGGTTCCTAGTACGTTTTTGTCCATACCCAACACTTGTTTTTTTTGTTTTGTAAATCCGTGCTTTGTTTTGAATCATTAGGAATGGAAGAGGCCAGAATTGGCTTGATAAACCTAGTAAAGAGATGAACCTCACAAAGAGATCAAGAGGGGCTGGTTATTATTCTATGCACACCCTGAAGAGCACTAGAAGGGAAGATATGGCATGAGGGACTATGCAGCAGTGAAAGGGATACTTCCTTGTGTAGGGTGTGTAGGTATTGTGGATTCCAAGTCAAATCTTGTGTAGGTGTCCATAGCTTTGTGGTTGAGCTCACTAGCTTAGCAATTCTCCTTTCCACTGCCTTAGCAGCGTGATAAACCCAACTGTGTTTGGCTTAGCTAAGTTTTGATGTGTATTTGGCTATGTGTGAGCCTGTTGTTCCCTAGTTCCTTGTGGAAAGGATGCCTAGATCAGGGGTGGTATTAGTACTGAGAGATTGATGAGAACAATGGCCTATGGTTGGGCGGAATGTTGCAATGACATAGCTAGTTGTGGGACAACTTCTTTTAAAGATAAGTACTTCTTGTGTATTTAAGTTTTGGAACTGTATTTGTTTTAAATTATCATGAACATGTTGAATGCTTGAATGCATTTTTCTTCTGTTGTATTTTAATGAAATACACATCTGCATATGTATTTTATTTCAATGCATTTTATTATTATGTTCATGGGTCTAGATTGCCCGGTTTGATAGTTAGAGAAGCAGTGTAGTTGCATCATCTTCGTCGAGTAGAGGGGAGGGGACATGATAGTGTGGTATCAGAGAACTGGTTGCAGCTTTGGGCGTAAATGGACCAAGATGAATAGTTGGCAGAGGTAAGATTACCCCCTGGTCAACAGATAAAGACACAAAAAATTTCAAAAAAATCCAAGTGTTTTTGAAGTTTCTGCGTCGGCTGAGTTTTTCGAGTTGAGTTGATATATGTCGGCTGAGTTGGTTGAGTCGAGCCGATAAATATCGTAGCGACCATGCCAACATGAAAGGTTAATTTTAGCCGATAAATAAGGAAGAGAGATTTTTTTTGAAAATTTTCTAAGTGTTGAAAAATTGCATGTCGACAAAACTTGGTGAGTTTTGCCGATATGTCGGCTGAGTTGGATGAGTTTCACTGACACATGTCCGCAGAACTTGGTGAGTTTCGCTGATGACAGAGAAAAGTCAGAAAAATTTTCAAAATTTTTCTAAGTATGGACATATTAGATGAACTTGATGAGTTTCTCCGATGCGTGTCGGGCGAACTCGATGAGTTTCATCGATAAAGGAAGAAAGAATAAAAATTTTCAAAATTTTTCTAAGTGTTGAAATTTCATGTCGGCAAGAAAAGATGAGTTTCTTCGATGCATCTCGAGTGACCTCGGTGAGTTTATCCAATGCATGTTAGGCGAACTCGGTGAGTTTCGCTAATGTGTATCAGGCAGACTCGATGAATTTCGCCGACGAAGGAAAGAAGAAAAATTTTCAAATTTTTTTCTAAAGTGTTGAAAATTTTCCCTGTCGACAGAAAAAATAGGTGTTTTTCCGATACATTAGATGAAATCAGCGAGTTTTGCTGCTACGTCGGAAGGAAACGACGAGTTTTGCTGATGCGTCACAAGCAAAAGAGGAGTTTTGCCAATTGGAAGAAAAGGGTGAGTTTTTTCGACTCGTCGAAAGGAAAAGGTGAGTTGCATCGACATGTCGAAATAAAAACCTGAGTTTCATTGAGCGAAAGAAAAAAAAATCGCTGAAACAAAGAAATTCAACAGTTTTTCAGTGGGATTTACAGGTGTCAGAAAGATGAAAAATGACAGTGAATTTATGCGCTAGATTGCGTGAAATCGAAAGATTTACAAAAAAGAAATGAGGGCGCTACCCTCAACCGACCCTGCAGTCCATAATGGGGCAAGCCCCCTTGACCCCCTTCGTCCCCCTGATACAGTCGTTGTTTATGAAAAGAAAAGTATGTGTTTTGATAAGTTGTCAATATATTATTTTTCCAAATTAAGGTAAGTAAGTTATAAAATTCTGAGAATATTATAAATTTATAATTTAACAATTGTGTTTATGAACACATTTTGCAGAATCATAGTTACATCAAAGACATCATTCCACATAGTGCAGATTTGAAAAGTTGGTTTCTGGCTTAGCCATGAGAACCTACAACATGGATGATGCACATAATCCCTTTGAGCACGAGGAAGATGCCATGGGTGAAAAAATCCGTGTTGGAAATGATGAGATAGAGTCTAATGGGAGAATATTTCAAGATACTCCCCCAGATTTTGCAGCCACCATGAGAAGCCTAAGGGTGGAGATGAAAAGCTACAGAGAATACAATGAAAGAATGATTAAGGCTTAGGAAGAGAAGAATCTACTGAATGTAGCCATGTTGCAGAGTTTGACATACATCCATAAACGAATGAACTCTAAGCATCGAGCAGTTAATCCAGACGGAAGCAGGAGCAATGCTAAAAGAAGAAAAATACCTTCTAGTGGATCATCTCACCCTAAAGGATCCATTGAGGATTCAAGCTCTTCATATCACAAAAGTAAGAGGAAGAGGTGTTACCAAAACGTCTCATGTGCTGAATTCAAGAAGGCTAAGCTTCTTACGTTTGATGGTGAGATAAAGAAAGGTCAAGAAGCCGAATCTTGGCTTCTTGGGATGAGAAAATATTTTCAAGTCCAAGACTACTCTGGAAATATGAAGGCTAGGGTAGCCATCTTCAATTTGACTGGAAGAGCATCCATATGGTGGGAGCACTTTAGGAAAGTGAAAAAGAATAATGAAAGTAATATTGTGTGGAAATAGTTCTAGAAGTATTTCAAGAAGAGGAATTTCTCTGACAGGTACTATGATGATAAGATAAAAGAGTTTCATGAGCTGAGATTGGGACAATTGACCATGGAAGAATATGAAAACAAATTCTTGGAGCTGTTGAGGTATGTCAGGTACATCAAGGATGATAAAGTGAAAATCCAACGTTTTCTGAGTGGGCTACCTCATTCATACAGAGACACAATTGAGTTTGATGAGACTAGAACTCTAGAAGAGGCTATCAGGAAGGATAAGTATTTTCATGATCAGAATAAAGGAAAACCTGATAACCATAAGGAATGGAAGGACAAGAATAATGAAAAGTTTGACCAAAGGAATAAAGGTTTCAAGCCTTCTAACTTCAAGAATCAACAGAAGCAGCCATCACAAGTTGTGAGTAAGCCATCTATATTGATGGGAGAAAATCCAAGAGATCCACAACATAACAGAATACCACTCCAATGCTAGAGATGTGGAGGACCCCATACGTGTAGGAACTATCCTCATGAGGAGGGGTATGTAAGGCCATCTTACAACGTCCAAGAAGTTGAAATTGTGGATCAAGTGGCAAGGGCCCTCCCTAGGATTTATGCAGCGTAAGAAGATCTCCAGGAAGATCATCAATCAACTATGGTTGAGGTTGCAGGTAGGATTGTTGAGCAATCTGTTTCTATTTTGATTGACCCTGGATCTACTCACAGTTATATTACTCCTAGAGTTGTTGATATTTGTTCTTTTAAGAAGTTAAAGCATAACAAATCATGGTTAGTTCAGCTAGCCATCGGGACTAAGAGAAAGGTTAGTGAAGTGGTAGAGAAACGCTGATTAGAGATGGATGGGTTAGTCACTTATGCAGATCTAAATGTTCTAACCCTTGGTTCCTATGATATTCTCATTGGAATGGATTACTTAGAAGTTCACATAGTAAACATTGATTGTTACAATAAGAATTTTGAGTGCATGGATGAAGAAGGCAACTTAAGGGTTGTAAGAGGCATTCCAAAGGTGATTTTTGTCAGGCATATTTCAGCAATGCAGCTGAAGAAGTTATGTAGGAAAGGTTGCAGAGTGTATGCGGCTCATGTCTTGGAGGAAACATAGAATGAAACTCCTAGGTTGGAGGACTTTCATGTGTTGCAGGAATTCAAGTATGTGTTTCCTGATGACATTCCATAGATTCCTCCAAATAGGGATATTGACTTCACAACTGAACTTGTACCAGGATTAGCACCAATGTCTAAGACACCCTACCGGATGAGTACACTAGAAATGCTAGAGCTGAAAATGCAGCTGCAAGAGTTGTTGGAGAAAAAGTATATCAGGACAAGTGTGTCCCCTTCGGAAGCACCAGTTCTGTTTGTGAAAAAAAAAGATGGTACACTTAGGTTGTGTATTGATTACATACAGTTGAACAAATTCACTATTAAGAATAAATACCCTTTACCCCGAATTGATGACCTTTTTATCAAATGAGAGGAGCAAAGGCATTTTCCGAGATTGACTTGAGGTCTGGTCACCATCAGGTAAGAATCAAGGATGAAGATATTCATAAGATATACTTTAGAACAAGGTATGGACATTATGAATTTGTAGTGGTACCATTTGGTCTCACAAATGCACCAACTACATTTATGTGCCTTATGAATAGTGTTTTTAGCAGGTATCTGGACAATTTTGTTCTTTTTTTCCTTGATGACATTTTTATTTATTCTAAGAATGAGGAAGAGCATGAAGAACATTTGAGACTGACTTTGAAATTTCTCAGAGAGTATAAGCTGTATGAAAATTTGAGCAAGTGTGAATTCTATAAAGATAGGATTCACTATTTGGGTCACATTATCTTAGAAGAAGGAATATTTGTAAACCCTGAGAAGATTGACGCCATTATGAATTGGCCTACTCTAAGAAATGTGACATATGTAAGATATTTTATGGGACTTGTAGGATACTATAGGAGATTCATTGAAGGATTATCCAAGGTTGCACATCTAGTCACTTCTTTGCAAAAGAAGGGAATAAAATTTGAATGGACACGAAGATGTGAAGAAAGATTTCAACGGTTGAAGAATATTCTTATGAGTGTACCAATTTTGAAAATTGCAAACCAAAAAAAGATTTTGTGGTGTGTATTGATGCATGTAATCAAGGACTTGGAGGAGTTCTTATGCAAGACAACCACGTTGTATTCTATGAGTCAAGAAAGTTAAAGGAGCATGAGAAAAAATATGCTACTCATGATCTAGAACTTGCAGCCATAGTACATGCTCTGAAGATGTGGAGGAATTACCTAATGGGAAAATTTTTTGAGTTAAGGACATACCACTATTGTCTAAAATATTTGTTTAATAAGCCAACTCTAATTGATAGGAAAGCTAGATGGCTGGAGTTTTTATGTGAGTTTGATTTTGAAATCAGACACATAAAAGGAAAATAAAACAAAGTGGCTGATGCACTCAGCAGGAAGGTGCAGGAAATGCATGTGGCATCTCTTAGTATTTGCTAAATAGATTTGAAGTAACAGATTGTTAATCATAATATTGAAGATGAAATGCATGTTCAGGTCAAGGACAAGTTACAGTAGCAAAGCCTTGAAAAGAAGTATGAGGGATATAGATTGGAAGAAGATGGACTTCTTACCTATAATAACATAATTTATATTCCATATGTAGCAGAATTGAGGAGAATTGTTATGGATGAAATCCATCAAGCTCCACATTCTGGTCACCGAGGATATCAGAAGACAATTGCTACAGCCAGAAAGCAGTATTTTTGGCTAGGAATGAAAAAAGACATGAATGAATATATTTCAGGATGCATGAAATGTTAGGAGGTGAAGGTTGAGCATCAACACACATCAGGTTTGTTGTAGGCTTCCCTAGTCCTAGAATGAAAATGGGAAGTTATTTGCATGGATTTTATTACAGGATTGCCAATGACTTGGAGACAACATGATTCCATCATTGTTGTGGTGGACAAGTTGACAAAGGAAACACATTTTATATCGGTTAAGTCCACACATAAGACTGATGACATTGCAAAAATATTCATGAAGGATATTTTCAGATTGCATGGATTTCCTAAGGAAATAATCTCTGATAGAGATGCCAAGTTCACTTCCAATTTTTGGAAGGGTTTGTTTGCATATTTGGGTACAAAGCTGAACTTCAACACTTCCTACCATCCTTAGACTAATGGGAAGACATAAAGAGTGGATCAGATGCTTGAAGACATGCTTCACATGTATGTGATGGACAAACCAACCAAGTGGGAAGATTATTTACACTCGGTAGAATTTGCATATAACAATGGACAACAAGCATCCTTGGGGATGAGTCCATATGAAGCTTTGTATGGCAGGAGGTGTAGGACACTAGTGACTTGGGATAATCCAGTGAACATGATTGTTCTTGGTCCATAATTGCTCAAGGAAATGGAGTAATAGGTTGCAATGATCATGTAGAATCTGAAAGCATCCCAGGACAGACAAAAGAGCTATGTTTATAAGCATAGAGTGCAGATAGAGTTCAATGTTGGGGATCATGTTTACCTCGGAGTGAGGGAAAGTAAGAGTTCCTTGAAGCTTGAAAGTTGTGCCAAGATGTCACCTATATATTGTGGGTCATTTGAAGTGCTTGAAAGGATAGGTCCAGTTGCATATAGACTTGCATTTCCTTCTAGCACTAGAGATCATAACGTTTTTCATGTTTTTTTACTTAAGAAATATGTACATGATCCTAACCATGTGATTGATTGGGATGTGATCTAGGTGGAACCCGAGGGAGAGTTCCAAAACAAGCCATTGCACATCCTCTACAGGAAGGTCACAATGCTCCGGAATCGAGCCATAGGATAGGTAAAGTTGCAATGGGATCACTACAGTCTTGAAGAGGCTACGTGGGAGCTGGAGGATTCCATGCGATTGGAACATCCATTTTTGTTCAATTTTGTAGAGCACTGAGGCAGTGCCAGTGTAGCATTTTTGTTCAATTTTGTAGAGCACTGAGGACAGTGCTGTTGTAAGGCAGAGGGGAATGTAACACCCCAGTTTTGACCCTTATTGCATTAAAAATGTATATGATGTAAATATCGTTATTAAATCATAGTGAGGAGCTAAAGGCCAAGGCCCCACCATGGATGTAGCATTTGTATGTATCAGCAGTTAAAATTGATACCTATGGTTATTGTGATAGCTAGGAACAATAGATTTTGGACATCATGTAAATATGCCATTTAATAAAAAATACCCACAACTAGATATGCTAATGCAATAAAAGAGATGGGGGCATGATTTCACAAGGAATAGGGAGGGAAATTAGTCAAACCCTTGAGCTAATAGGGTAAAGAAAAATGTCAATGGGAGATCCCATAAAATTGTCAACTATCCATTTTGTTCTTTTGTGCCCAATCATTTATTTCTTCCAGAAATTGGCTGAGGTAGTTAATGCCATGGGATTGGAAGAGTATGGAAGTCAAAATTATTGGGGAAAGTCATCATTTTTGGAAATCGTGTTTTTGAATTATGGGGAAAGAAACTTCAAGCAATGCATGCCCATCCCATTATTCACCCATATGTTCCTTCTCCTCATGTAGTTGGAGCTTGTTGTGCTTTCTCCCTCACATTTTCTGTAATTACCTCCATTTCTCCATCAATGGGAGTTCATTTTTGTTTTGCTGAGTGAATGTGCAACATAGATTCACGATTTGGGGGTTTTAAAAGGTCATTTTTTTCTCTCTCAAGTAGCTAAAGCTACCTATGCATTTCCCTTCACGTTTTCTGCAGTTTTCTTCATTTTCTCCATGGCTAGGAATTCATTTTTGCTGTTACACAACGAATTGGAGAAGAGACTCACAATTTTGAGTGTTTCCAGAGGCTGTTTCGCTCCCGTATTTTCCATACGATTTTTATGAATTCAGATTCACGTTTTGGGTGTGAATGGAGGTCAGTTTTTCTCCTGTAATGTCCATGATCGTTTCCTGAAATCGGATCTACTATCCCAGTGTGTTTTCCCCCTTTACCATTTTTTTTATTTTGGCTCCTAGGACGTTTTTGTCCATACCCAACACTTGTGTTTTGTTTTTCTGTAAATATTTTCTTTGGTATGAATCGTTAGGAGTGGAAGAGGCCAGAATTGGCTTTATAAACCTAGTGAAGAGAGGAACCTCACAGAGAGATCAAGATCGGATGGTAATTCTTCTATGCACACCCTGATGAGCACTAGAAGGGAAGGTATGGTCTGAGGTATTGTGTAGCAGTGAAAGGGATACTTCCTTGTGTTGGGTGTGTAGGGATTGTGGATGCCAAGCCATATCCTGTGTAGGTGTCCATAGCTCTATGGTTGATCTCACTAGCTTAGTAATTCTCCTTTCCACTTCCTTAGTAGTCTGATAAACCCAACTTTGTTTGGCTTGGATGAGTTTTGATATGTATTTGGCTATGTGTGATCCTGTTGTTCCCTAGTTCCTTGTAGAAATCATGCCCAGCTCAAGGATGGAAATGGTGATGAGAGATTGATGAGAACACTGGCCTATGGTTGGGTGGAACATTGCAATGACATAGCTAGTTGTGGGACAACTTGTTTTAAAGATAAGTATTTATTGTGTATTTAAGTTCTGCAACTGTATTTGTTTTAGATTATCATGAACATGTTGAATGCTTGAATGTGTTGAATGTATTTTTCTTCCGCTGTATTTTAATGAAATATACATCTGCATATGTATTTTATTTCAATGCATTTTATTATTATGTTCATGGGGCTAGATTGCCCGGTTTGATGGACAGAGCAGCAGTGTAGTCACATCCTCTCCATTGAGTAGAGGGGAGGGGACATGACATCCTAACTTTATTGCTGGTGATTTGCAGGCTATGGGACGCCAGCAATGGTGACAATGTGGTCACCTCCTCCCATGCCTGTTACATTATATATTTAAGGTGAATATGACAAAATTTTACTCTGTTCAACATTTTGAAAATCACTCTTGCTTATCCAACAACTAACCTTATTTGGTTGTCTGGTTTTGCAGGTGGTTCCTTGTGTGGATGCTGCCCATCTGCACCATTCGTTTGTTTATCCATAAGGTGGTTGGTTCCGAGGCCATGTAGGAACCTAGATTTCACCTCATTTACAAGATAAGTCTAATTGTAAATTTTTTGTTTAACTTTTATGGGTTTTCATTCCACCGGAAAGAGCGCTTCACAACCTCTCTATTCCATCATTGTCTTAAATATTTTTATAAGTGTAATATTTTATAGGAATGTGGATTCCATATTCGATGGTCTTACAACCCCTCTGGTTTGAGCATTGATGTAAACTATTTTACATGTTAAGGTTTTGGGAAACACTGGATGCCATCTTCGATGGACTTATAGCCACTTGGTTTTAAATCCTGTATGTTTAATTTGATATTTAAATGATTAATACAACCTCCCCTATGGGTCTATACCAATATGTTGTTTGAGTTTTAGCAGTTAATAATAACTCTTGTTATGAATTGTGTTTATACAATGGATGCCATTTTACAATGGTTTTATTGCCACGTATTGGATAGTTTAATGTTTTCACTATTTATGATGTATCTATGAGCTTGATTTAGAATCTGTAGCGTTGATTTGTTTTAAATAAAAGTATAAGCCTTAGATATCTGTAAGATGAGGCTGTGAAAATACAATCTAGATTCGTGAGCTATCGTGATGGTTATAGTAGATCTAAAATATTTAGTTTATAATAAACTTGACTTTGGTCGTGCATTGTTAGTTAATGGATACAGTAAATTGGATTTGGATATTTATTTTATTGTATTTTATAATGGTTACTTCGATCTTGTTAATCGCAATATGTATTGGGGTTTTGAGATGAGATAACATTGATATGATTTTAGCTTGGATTTACAAAAGCCTCTCGGCTCTTATTCTGTTCATTTAAGACATTCCTAAAAATAGTTTATAGTCTTTTCGATTTACAGGTTGTGCGAATGAATACTCTGTAGTGTTATTAGTTTTGGTTTGTTTTAGCATTTTCTCTACGAGCTTGTTATATTAACTATTGAAAGTTCCTTCCATAATTTGTAAAGTAAATTAACTAGGTTTTAACTGGAAAATAGTATGAATCTAGAACATTTAACGAAATCTAAGATAGTCGTTCGTTTCGATTTACTAGTTGTATTAACATTATTACATTATATGAATTCTCTGATTCTGGTATGGATGCCCAAACTGAGATTCATTAATAATTCTTAAGTTCATGAATATATGAATACTAAATAAAATCAGTTTATTTACACACATACATTAAATAAGAAATATATTAAATAGATGCATAGGAGGAAGGATGTTTGAAACAGATGCATAGTACTATTACTGTAAAAAGAAATAAATACAATTCCTTATTAACTTGAAATGTTACTTTAAACTAACTTAGGAATATAAGAAGTAGAATAGGGAACCTAAAACCACTTCCGAGAAAACATAAATTAAATAGCCGTTCATCCCAACCAACTCCTAAAGCAGCCAAATCTCACTTGCTCCAGAAACCCTGAGCCTATTTCCTGAACCATAAGAGAAAAATCCACTTAATGCGCCATATCTTGCATTAACAGATCAATTCCCCGTCCGCTGTTAGCATTCTGTTTTCTAAATGGACACACTACTATATAGTATTTTTCCTAGGACTTGATCATTTATGAGCCTCCTACTCTTTAGCACTACACAAGGAGTTGTGACCTGATTTTGGGGAAGATTCCTCCTGCATCTTGAGTTCTCACTTGACAACTTTAGCCACTTTTATTTTCCCCTTATGGGTCATCAAACACTCTTTCAACAACTATTTTAGTTATGATTCTCTCCAGTATTTTTAATTAATAAATACAAATAATCCATTACATTATTTTTTACTTTTTTGTCAAAAATATTCAAAAATAATTATAAGAATTTATTTAAATTTCAGGTATTACAAAACAAAAAGATCCATCACCCCCACACAGGAACACTAGGACAACACCCCGATAACCATGCCTATGATAGATAGCTTCTAATACATGAAATGAGTCATTGAGGACCCCAACAATGTCATAGAAGAACAACCTCTTCTGGAGCTGCAACTGACCTGTTGATGTATTTGTAACTTCGGAATGTATTCACCTATGTATTTTATGTCTTGTACCCCGATGTTTATTCCGGGATGTGTCTATAATATAATTGAGTCATGTCATGCCCCGATGTTCCGATCAGGAGGATCTATAATGTAAACAAGTCATGTCAAGTCATTGTGGGTAACCCTCCTATTGATCAAGGGTTAAAGTCCCCGCAGTTCCGGGGCACTAGGGTTATTAGACTCACCTAGTGAAGTCGTCCCTAGTTGGGTTTAGTCAAGTCAAGAATTAGTATAAATAGAGAGCTAGCCTCTCTATTTATCACACACTCACTCACACTCAGTTGTAGCACATAGCTGAGGAAGAAGAAGACACTAGGGCTAGGAAGAAAGAGGTTGTTGTTGTCGGGAGATCATCTTACTGTTTTGGGGTTTTACTTTTGGTGCTGATGCTATCTCTGAGGAAGTTGTGGGTTTTTCTCCATTTATGGTTTCCTCGAGGAAAAACATTGTGTTCATTGTTTCTTGTGTTTGATTGCTGTGCTTGTTATTCTCTTAGTTAAAGATCTTAATAATGCTAGCTTAATGTTAAAAATCTAACATGCTATCAGAGCTAACCCGAGAAAAAGACACTGTGCAGCTGTGGGAACTAGGGCTTCCTACTTTGTGGATATTCCTCCATAGATTTTCAGAAAAAGAAGGTTGGATTAACTCTCCTCCTTAGGGTGCATCTTTTTGTTGAAGAAAAATCCAATTCTGAGGTTTTTCAGTTTTGGACCCGACACTGCTGCCGAAAATTAGGGCTTTCCACAGAAGTGGAATTTTTCAGTGAGCCCAGGCCTGGATTGATATCCTCCCCAAAATAGAATTTAGGGATCAAATTCGACATAAATACGGAAAAAAAAAGCTAATCTGCTCCTGAAATAGCACTGCAGGATTTCAGCTCCAAATCCAGATCCGATATCTTGACCTGGTAATATCTAAATCTTTTGTATTTCCATTTGAGGTTCTCAGTTAAGATGTCTCATCATACCAAGCTTGATGAAAAGCTTGAGGGAGCTGATAAATTCTGAGCCTGGAAGTATAGGATGTCCCTGGTCTTGGAAGAAAATGAGTTGGACTCCTACATTCATGAGGAGGTTCCAGTTCCAGAAGGAGATGAGGCTAAGGCCTTACATAAGAAGAAGTTGGTTATGGAAAAGAGGATTATTGCTGATTCAATCAAGGATCACCTCATACCATAGGTGTCATCCCTTAAGACACCTAAAGCTACGTTTGATGCCCTAACCAAATTGTTTCAAGGGAAGAACATAAACCAGAAGATGACTTTGAGAAACCAGCTAAAGAATGTAAAGATCCAGAATGCAGAAACCATCCAGTCTTACTTTACAAGGGTCTCTCAAATCAAGGAACAACTGGAAGTAGTAGATGAAGAAGTAGAAAATGCAGAGATTGTATTGACCACCTTGAATGGTCTCCCTAGATCATGGGACTCCTCTGTTCAAGGGATCTGTGCCAGAAAGAAGTTAGTCAAGTTCAGCAGACTATGGGAAGAATGCTCTCAAGAAGAAGCTCAGATAGTAGCTCAAGAAGAAAAGATGGGAAGTGAAGATCAATCTCTCACAGTACAATCCAAGAAGTCTAGATCTAGCCACCATTGAAGTAAGTACTCTCATCAAAGAAATAACTCTAGAAATCCTAGAGATTTGTCTAAGTATATTTGCTATACATGTGATGAAAGAGGACATTTTGCTAGAGACTATCCTAAAAATAAAATTAGCTCTTACAAGAAGAAGGGAAACAAGAGAAGACATCATGTTCATGCTGTAGAGGATGATGAACCTTCCACGAAGAGAAACAGACAAGTCAATAATGATTCTTCAAGTTATGAAGAATATGTTCTGATTTTCGCTCTCACGGGAACTATCACACATGGCAGCAATGATTGGATTATAGACAGTGGTGCTTCCAATCACATGATAGGATTCAAGGAATCCTTTGTGAAATTATCTGAACATGAATCACCTCACAAGGTGAAACTTGGATATGACCACCAGTATCCAATAAAAGGTAGTGGGGAATCCTTCTATAAGCTAGAATATGGAAAGTCTATGACAATGAAGGAAGTATTGTTTGTACCAGGTCTAAAGAAGAATCTCCTCTCCATATTTGCATTAGATGCAAAAGGAATGAGGGTTACATTTATAGATGGTCAAGTCATCATGTGGCCAAAAGGAAAGACCATTGATGATGTAGTAGTGATTGGGGAACAAGAAGGAGGCTTATACAAATTGAAGGGCCATCCAGAACAAGCTTTAGTTCATGACTCAGTAGAACGAAATGAGCTTTGGCATAGAAAGCTTACACATGTGCATTACAGAGTACTACCACTTGCAAGCAAAGCTATTGAAGGTCTCCTAGAAATGCAGACAAAACATGAAGGTGTATGCAAAGGATGTGCGAAAGGGAAGAACACAAAGAAGACATTTCCAAGTAGCGAAAGCAAAGCAAAAGGAATCTTGGAAATCATCTATTCTGATGTGTGTGGTCCTATGTCATCCAGTTCACTAAGTGGGTATGCATACTATATTTCTTTTATTGATGATTTTTCTAGAAATGCATGGATATACTTTATGAAGAACAAAGATGAAGTATTCAACAAGTTCAAGGAATTCAAAGTCTTGATCGAGAACCACATTGAAAAGAATATCAATACCTTTCGATCAGATAATGGTGGAGAATTCACTTCGAATGAATTCAAAGAGATATGTAAAGACTCAGGGATTAAGAGGGAGTTGTACGCTCATAATCCTCAACAAAATGGGATTGTAGAAAGGAAGAATAGAACTATCATGGAAGCTACAAGAGCAATGCTTCATGATCAAGATCTTCCTATGCATATTTGGGCAGAAGCTACCAGAACAATGGTGTATGTACAAAACCGTACTCCACACAGAATACTCGAGAACAAGACTCCTGAAGAAGTCTTCTCTGGAAAGAAACTAGAAGTCAGCCATCTCAGAATATTCAGCTGTCCAGTGTACATTGACATTCCAAAAGAGAAGAGGACAAAATTAGATCCTTCAGGAAAGAAGGGTATATTTGTGGGATACTTTGAAAGCTCGAAGGCTTACAGAATATACTTCCCAGGGTTCAAGAAGATTGACATTAGCAGAGATGTAACATTTGACGAAGATTCAGCCTACATCAAATCCAAGAAGAAACTAACTGAAGAACTTGAAGAAATAAGAGAACCTAGAATTCATGATACAATCATGAACGGAGAAATTCAAGAAGAAGATCGAGAACTTGAAGAACCTCAAGAACCTGTAGATCCACCTCTAGAGAAGAATCCTCATAAGAGGAAACTTGCTTGGTCACGTGAAATTATCCAAGGTGCAGAAAGATATGGAGCTTCAGAAGAAACACCCAGAGGAAGAAAGAGAACTAGATCATGTTCTAGTTACGTAGCATTACTATGTGACATTATTGATAAAGAATCTTCCAACTATGAAGAAGTGACAGAACGGAAAGAGTGGAAGGATGCTATGATCAAAGAGTATCAATCAATCATGAAGAATGATGTTTGGGATGTTGTCCCAAGACCAGAAGGGAAGTCCATTGTAACTTCCAAATGGATCTACAAGATCAAGCATGCTGCAGATGGCAGCATCGAGAAACATAAAGTAAGATTTGTGGCTCGTGGTTTCTCCTAGAAAGAAGAATAGATTATGAAGAAACCTTTGCACTTGTAGCCAGATACACTTCCATTAGATCAGTACTTGCTCTGGCTACAGTGATGAAATGGAAGATACACTAGATGGATGTCAAGATTGTCTTCTTAAATGGTGTAGTGGAAGAGGAAGTGTATGTGGAACAACCACTCGGTTTTGAGACACATGACAGAGAGTCTCATGTGTGCAGATTGAAGAAAGCCCTGTACGGTTTGAAACAGTTACCCAAGACATGGTATGGTAGAATTGATGGTTTCCTATCTAGTTTGGGCTTTACCAAGAGTAAAGAAGATTCTAACCTTTACTACAAGGTTGAAGATGGCAATCTAGTGATACCCCTACTATATGTGGATGATCTATTTGTAACAGGTATGGATGGGTTGATTGCTGATACAAAGAGAAAACTTGCTGCCGAGTTTGAAATGAAAGACTTGGGAATGATGCACTATTTCTTAGGCATGGAGGTGTGGCAGAATACGGATAGGATCTTCCTTGGAAAAGGGAAGTATGCAATAGAGATCCTGAAGAGTTTCGGGATGATGGACTACAAGGCCATAACCACACCTATGGCATCAAACCTGAAGCTATTGAGTGATGCTTCATCAGAAGCGGTTGATGCTGTGATGTATCGTCAAATGATTGGGTCCTGGACGTATCTGACAAACACGAGACTAGATATTTGCTTTGCTGTGAACACCTTGGGCTAGTTCTTGACAGATCTGAGACATGTTCACTTGATTGCTGCAAAGCATATTTTGAGGTACCTGAAGGGTACAGTTGACTATGGGCTCAAGTGCGAGGAAAATCGAAAGATTAACCTAGAGGGTTATGTTGATTTAGATTGGGCAGGTAGTGCCATCAATAGGAAGAGCACTTTAGGATGCTACTTCAATATGGGATCATGTGTGATCTCTTGGTTTAGCAGGAAGCAATCCTGTGTGGCACTAAGTACAGCTAAAGCAGAGTATGTTGCAGCTTGTTCAGCTAGTTGTGAGGCAGTATGGATGAGGAAGCTACTGTATGATTTATTTGATCTCCAGATGGATGCTACTTGTATATATTATGACAACCAAAGTTGTGTGAAGTTTTCAGAGAATCCTGTGTTCCATGACAAGTCGAAGCATATCGAGTATCACTATATCAGGGATATGGTGCAAAGAGGAGCAGTGAAGCTCCAGTATGTTGCGACTGAAGAACAGATAGCTGATGTATTGACGAAGCCATTGGCTAGAGTGAAGTTTGAGTACTTCAGGGAGAAGCTTGGTGTTCTTCAGATTGAGGTTCCCTCCAAGGGGAAATGATGAGACTGAGAGCCATTCTGGCATAGTGAGAGGATTAGGTTCCTTCCATGGTCAGATGTAAGGGCTGAGCCATTCTGTCATGGTGAGAGGATTTGGTTCCTTCCATGTCAGATATGAGTGCTAAGCCATTTTGATGTGACTGTAGGATTGGTCCTTACATGATCAGATGTAAGGGATAAATGCCATTCTTGGAATGGAGGCACCTGGTCAGTTACCAAGAAAACTCAGTCTGGGACTGAGGGCCACTATGATATGACTATAGGATGTAGTCTTACATGATCAGATGTGAACGCATGGCCATTCTGATGTGATTGAAGGAGGTGTTCCCACTTGATCAGATATAAGGGCTGATGCCATTCTTTAGGAGAATGGAGGCCCCTGGTCAGTTACCAGGAATCCTCAGTCTGGGACTAAGGGCCCTTCCGATGTGGTGCTTTCGAGCATGGTCAGATGTAAGTGCAGAGCCTTTTCGATGTGGTTCTTTCAAGCATGGTCGAATGTAAGTGCCGAGCCTTTTCGATGTGGTGCTTTCGATCATGGTCGACTATAAGTGATGAGGCCTTCTGATGCGGTGTTTTCGAACATGGTTGGATGTAAGTGCAGAGCCTTTTCGATGCAGTGTGTTTGCACATGGTCGGATATAAGTGCTGAGCCATTCCAGTGCGATGTGTTTACACATGGTCAGATGTGAGTGCTGGGCATTTCTAACAAGATGAGGTCAGATGTGAGTGTTGGGAATGCCTTTCTGACAAGATGAGGTCAGATGTAAGAGCTGGGCGGGCCATTTTGACTTAGGGTCAGATATAAGCACTGATGAAGACCTACATGAAGGGTAGGCCTACAACCAACATGAAAAATGGCTGGCTCTGTAGAACTTCCTGTGACGAGAAGAATTGAGAGATAACACCGATGATGATGATGATGATCTAGACTTGATGATGATCCAGATCAAGTGATGATCTAGATGTGATGATGATCTAGACTTGATGATGATCCAGATGTGATGATGATACAGTGATGATGATCCAGCAGTGATGATCCAGATCCTGTGATGAAGAAGACTTGAAGAAGAAGATGAATTGAATATGACAAAGACTTGAAGACGAAGAAGACTTGAAGATGAAGACAACTTGAAGATAAACACAACTTGAAGATGACGATGCCGAGATGATCCAGTCGATACAAAAAAGAAGACCAGTGCTGAAAATTGTGTCGAAAGAATACCTTCCTAGTTAAGAGGGAGTGTTGATGTATTTATAACTTCAGAATGTATTCACCTATGTATATTATGTCTTGTACCTCAATGTTTATTTTGGGATGTGTCTGTAATGTAATTGATTCATGTCATGCCTCGATGTTTCGATCAGGAGGATCTATAATGTAAACAAGTCATGTTAAGTCATTGTGGGTAACCCTCCTATTGATCAAGGGTTAAAGTCCCTACAGTTCCGGGGCACTAAAGTTATTAGACTCACCTAGTGAAGTTGGCCCTAGTTGGGTTTAGTCAAGTCGGGAATTAGTATAAATAGAGAGCTAGCCTCTCTATTTATCACACGCTCACTCAGACTCAGTTGTAGCACATAGCTGAGGAAGAAGAAGACACTGGGGCTAGGAAGAAAGAGGTTGTTGCTGTCAAGAGATCATCTTATTGTTGTGGGGTTTTACTTTTGGTGATGATTCTATCTTTGAGGAAGTTGCGGGATTTTCTTCATTTATGGTTTCCCCGAGGAAAAACACTGTGTTCATTGTTTTTTGTGTTTGATTGTTGTGCTTGTTATTCTCTCAGTTAAAGATCCTAATAATGCTAGCTTAATGTTAAAAATCTAACATGACCAACCAAACAAACCAAGCATGTGATGATGAATATGGACCTTGTCCCATTCTGTAGGAAGCACTGGAAGCAACAGATGGGGAAGCTACCTCCTAAACTCCCCACCACCATTCCTGGTTCTCTCTACGACTCTCAGTTTTCTTCATCTCTTTGATATACAATTTTTTTGTTTTCATTTCAATTCATAATCTTAATTACATTTTATGTAATATGTCGGTTGAGGGGTATAGCTCTAGGAGGGGTTGTTTGTTATTTTTGAAAAAAACAAATAGAAGCCTCAAGTTTTTTGAAAGACTGCGCAAGTGGCCAAATAGGCTCAAGCCACAGTAGCATGATTTTGGTGCTCTGTACTTTGTTTGGTTTTACCTCTTTTAATATGAAATTTACTGAAACTTAAAAAAAATACTAACAATTAATAAAACAAATCAATTTATTTTGTTTTCTAGGTTATTTTTTATTGCAATAAAATGAATGATATATTTTTATTTCAATAAATTTAATGGTTTTTTGCGAATTGTGTATTTTTTTAATATTTTTATTTGTTAAGCAATATATTTAGCTAATTAGAAAATAGAGAAAATGGTAATCAGTAATTGAGATGAGAAGCTATAAATGTAAGATCACGAGGCATTTAAATAAGTTGTACAATTCAAATACTTTGTATGTTTTAATAAATTATATATGTTTTGAATTTAATATAGTATGATTAAGTCTCAAGTGTAAACACATGTCACATTAATGGTGAGAGGTTGGAGGGGCAAGGGTGGAAATAGGTGGCGGCAGATGATATGGGATGCAAATGTCACCAATCCACGACATGAATGCATATACTCATATTGAGAACAGGCGTGACTAAGCTGCTTGCAGAGTGGCTTCAGCCTTCACTCCCCCATCACTGATGGTTCCTGTAGTGAAAATTGCAGGCTTCATGGCTCGTTTTAGCCGATAAGGAAGGCGTGACGAGAGGAGGAACACATTTCCCTGGGAAGTTGGCGAGGATGATGAACTCTCTCCTCTTGTGTAGTGATCTTAGTGAAGCAAAACAAAGAATGCCAATCACGTCGCTTTGAACTCACAGATAGGGATTGATGTGCGGAGGTCATCATTGTTTATCATCTCCCCTCGTATTTTCTCACGACTATCGTTGAGGATGGCACCATCCATTCCATTTTTTAAGACATTGCTGAGGTCAACGTCACTGATACTATTGGAGCACCGGATATTGGGGTTAAGGAGGAATAGAACATGGTGGAAGATAAGGGCCACGACGATATAACGATGCCACACAGGGACAATTGAATGATGTCAAAGCGGAGGCCAAGTCCAACATACCCATGTCGTAGTTCTGCACCAGCAAAATTGTCAAGTAGACTTTATATAGTACTCCTAATGTCTTTTTTTGGATCTTGTCTTTGGTTAGGTTTTTGCTACAAAGATGAGTCTTTTTTAAGCCTCTTTGGTTTCGGCTTTGATCTTAATGCACATTATCATAGATCTGATTGGTAATTGTTGTTCCAACTCATTGAGAGTGCTTTTGTTTGCACTTCTATCCCCTTCATGATACTCATAAAGGTCACCTACATTAAATTTATACGATATGTCAAACTTTTCAGGAAGTTCTAGCCGGTATGTATTATTAGAAATCTTTTTCAAAATACAACATGGATTGATCTTCTTGTACTTGAGTTTATTATAAGTACCGTTAGGAAATCATTCCTTCCTCCAGTGATCAATGACCATCTCACCCTCTCTAAATACCCTCTGTCTTCTATGTTGATCTGTTCTTTGTTTGTAATTTTCATTCTTGATCTGCAATATCTTCTTGACTTGTTCCTGCAGATGATATATACTATCAACAAAATTATTTTCGTCGGCACTCTTTTGGTTGTCCAAATATGGAAATACAACCAAATATACCACATCTTTTGGTGATCTTCCATAAACAATTTGAAATGGACTATTTTCAGTAGTTATGTTCACAAAATTGTTGTACATAAATTCAGCTTGGACTAATGCCAAATCCCATTGACTAGGATTATCTCACTCAAATTCTCAACAAAATTTTTAGACTCATGTTCACTACTTTGGTATATTCGTACTTTTGAGGATTACATGTCAAACTGTATAACAAATATGAGCTTAATTTCTTCTAGAGTGTATTCTAAAACTATCAAAGAAACCTTGTATCTATATCTGAAGTAATGCTTCATGGTAATCCAAGTATTTTGACTGCCTCTTTGAAAAACAACAAAGCTACTTCACTAGAATCAATAGTCTTCTTGCATGCTACGAAGTGTTCCATCTTAGAAAATCTATCTACAACTACCATGATTGATGCTTTCAGTGTTTAATCAATGTCCATAAGACAAATTCCATACTTATGTCTTCACATGGTCGTTCAAGAACTGAAAATGGAGTATAGAGCCCTGTGTTTTAACTTTTACCTTTGGCTAGTTGACAGATCCTACAAAATCCAACTAATTTTCAAACATCTTTGTGAATGTTGAGCCAAAAGTATCTCTCCTTTACCAACATCGTAGTTTTATCATAGCCAAAAATTCCCTCCTAAACCACCACTATGCAACTCTTTAATATGATTCATTCGTATGCAACTTATCGGAATACACAATTGTTGGTTTTAAAAAAAAAAATCCTCTCAACTATGGTATTCTAGATATGGTTTTTGGTCTAGACCCCAAGGATCTTTACATGCCTTCCAAGCTTATGAGAAATATGCATGTCCTGTCTTTAGACAATTCAAACACACCACTTCTATCAACATGGTCAGTGAGTAACACTTTCCTCCAACTCAATGCATCAACGACCTTATTGGAATTCTCGGACTTGTGTTTCAAGATAGAAGAATAACTTTGTGATAATTCTACCCACTTAGTATTATTTTGATTCAACTTACCTTGGTTGTTAATAAACTGCAAAGCTTTGTGATTCGTGAACAAGACAAGAATTCTACCCACTTAGTATGTTTTTGATTCAACTTACCTTGGTTGTTAATATATTGCAAAGATTTGTGATCTGTGAGCAAGAAAAAATATTTCAACAATAGATAATGTCACCATTTCTTCAAGGTTTGCACAATAACATAGAATTCCTGATCGTAAATAAAATATTTCTTCTTGGCCTTGTTCAACTTTTCGCTGAAAAAAACAATGGGTTTTCCTTCTTTGCTAAAAACTACTCCAATTGCTACTCCATTTGCATCATAATCAACCTAAAAGACTTTCCTAAAGTATGGTAATGCTAATATTGGTTGTGTTGTTACTCTCCTCTTTAATTCCTCAAATGATTTTTTTTTATAGTTATCCACTGAAACCCACCCTTCTTAATACATTCTTTAAGAGGCACACATATCTAACTAGAGTTTCGAATGAACTTTCGATAAAATCCTGACAATTTGTGGAAGCTCCTCACATTGAACGTGCATATGGGTGTTGGTCGTTCGAAAATATCCTTCACTCTCTTGGGATACATTTTCAGTACTTCATTCAAAATCACAAAACCTAGGTATACCAATTCTCGTTGCATAAATGTACATTTCTTAAAGGTTATGAGCAACTTCTCTTGCAAACGCTGCAACACTACTCTCACACGATCAATATGTTCAGATTTAATTTTGGTAAATATCAATATGTCATCCAAATACAGAAACATGAACTTACCCAAAAATGGTTTCAAGAATTCATTCGTCAATGTCATGAATGTGTTGGGTCTATCAGTTAATATGAACGATATCACTAACCATCCTGTTATAGCATGATTTTCCACACCTGATACATCATGCTTGGATGACCTATCCTTGTCCCTATGTAGAGTCCTTTTACCCCTTTTTTTTATCACTATGACCCTAATTCTCCAGTGTAAACCCTTAGAAGACATGTTTATATATATGCAGGTCACAAGTCTACAACCCGTGTATACTCATCTTGCACCATTGTCACCTGTGTACATCGAGAAATTTGCTAAAAAACAAAAAAAAATTGGAGTCTTCCCCCACTAGGTAATGAAGGACTTGTCCCTTGGACTTCCATGTGTCAGGAAATGCTCCACTTCGACCCTTCACTTCCTATTGAAGGGATATATATTGAGCTATTATGAAGCATTAGAGGAGGACAACTTTGAGAGAAAATATACTATAGCGAAATTGTGACCCATTCTTATGTACTTGACTTTGCATCCCTTGGTCCTTGAAGTAGCCATTACTGCTATTTCCCAATATCGCCTTGATATTTGTGATCTTGCCTTTCTATGGAGGATTGAAGCGGTGGAGGCCCAGGTGGAGGGACTCAGTTTCTTGATTTCGACGAGGTGCCGATAGAGTTTGTCATCTTTATCTCTATTCATATTAATATAAATACATGTTTCTCATCCATTTCATGTGTAATTATGAATATTTTCTATCCATGGATGTAATTACTTTGATTATGTATTGGAATATATCATGCTATATTAGGAAAATATATAAATGGTGGATTGGGCCGCAACTAGTAAAAGAGATTTAAAATTTTCACCTTAACTCTATGGTAGCCAGACCGCAAACCGGATAGGTTCCCCATATCCAACAGTAAACGATCTATTTAGGAACGATTATTGGGGAGAACCCCTACTGTCGGTACTTGGGATTTTTCCAGGCATCAACATTTCCTTACCTAGGTATCATAGGGGGTTCTTGTATAGATTATTTTTCTAGTGTCCTAGCTAGGTAGGGGTCAGAAAATACAATCACTATATGCGTTGAAGCTGAGGGTCACTATAATTGGTTACACACCTCCGATTGTAGTGTATGGGAGTCTCAGGCCTATCCTAGGAGAGACATACCTACTGCATTCAAGATCTCACTTATCCTCCCTCTTTGCTTGTTTACATATAACTTAGTTTTCTTAGGGGTGTGCTCTTTGTGCGTTAGGTTGATTTATGGATGATAATTAGTTGAGTATTTTTTCTTTTGAGTCATTGTGGATCGATTTTCGACAGCTCGTCATTTTCGACGCTTAGTGGGATTATCTCCTTGGAACCCCACTCCTCCTCCTCGAAAGAGGAATAGAATTTTTAGGAAACCTTTAGTACACTTTGATTCACACATGGTTCTCGTTATGAGTACTGCATATGAGAACCCAGTGTTCCCTCCATCTCCCTAATCTAGAATGGGGGTAGGAACCATATTGATACCCAAAACTCTGGTTTGTGCCGACCCTTTGCGAGTTGGTACTTCCCATACTACACAAACCCAATTGTAATATTTTACATTTACTTATAGGAGGTTTTCCTCGAAGAGTTTGGGTACTGAGACTCATCCCACTCCCTCTAGCACAGGTCCGTTTACATTTGACATGCTAGATTTCACTACATCTATCCCATCATCTGCTACCAGTTCCGGTGCGGATCTTGTTGTTATACATGAAGGAACTAGTTCTCCTTTCCTTTCTCATCAGTTTGGGAGTGGTCATATTTCACTCTCCGCTCCATTTGTGGGGTGATTTTCTCTCCCTTTATCTGGTCTTGACACTATGGTTCACTCCCTTGGGGGTGATAGTGGATGTGGGAATGTGGGAATGTTGGGGCCACTTCTTACATTCCATCTTATGTTCCTTAATCCACCATTTCCATTCCTTCAAATTCCTTTCTCATGTCCATCCTCCTTATGTCTCGCATGGTTCCTTGGGAAGTAGTGCTCCGTATAACTCCATTGTCTCTGCATCAACCAATCCTATCGTGTTCGGAGGCCATATACCTCCTTATATGTTTTGGGGTTAACCAACCTATCAATATTATAATTATGGTTATATGGAACCTCCTTCTCAATGAATACCTAACCATCAAGTCCTTGTGCACCCTTATATGAGGCATATGGGAGGAGGTCATTATCTGACCAATGACCGGTCAAGGCTATGGCATTTATCACAATCAACCCTATGTGAACCAACCTATCTAGGGGACATGGAATACTATAGCATAAACTAGGATCCCATTTTTGGCTACTTTAAACCTACCTGGCCTTTCTAAGTTGACCAACGATCCAATGTGGCCAGTTGTTCCCTCTAAACTTTCTTCGGACATTCCAAAGTTTGAAGGTAAGAATGGTGAGGAACCTGGAGAGCATGTTACTACTTTCCACTTATGGTGCTCTTATAAATCATTGAACCATGACTCTGTTTGATTATGACTATTTCAACGCACCCTTGCGGTTCCTATCACGAAATGGTATATAGATCTACCCGGGGAACCTATCGGATGTTTAATGACTTAGACTAAACCTTTTTGAACCGCTTTCAATTTTCAGTATGTTACGATGTCAAAACCAAGCTCTTGTCGATGTTTCGGAAGGATAAATCCACACATATTTCTGATCATATTCAAGAGTGGGATCGACGAAAGAGGTTGATTAAGGTCAACATTTCACTCACGTTTTTATTGGAATGGTTCCTCAAATATTTACTGCCTTATATCGCAAAATATGTTTTGACATCCAGAGTCTGTAATGAAGAACAAACAATATTTAGAGCTCAACAGTTGGATTTGATTTATGCTCACTATGGGATTATCTATGAGATTATCCCTAATGTGCAACGGTAGAAATTCGATCCTAAGTTCAAAACTAGGCCACATGGTGATAGTATTGGTGGCTCTGCAAGTTCCAAGGTCGTAGACCAGGTTACACATAAAATTTGAAATTTGTCTATTAATCAGTGTGACTGAACATGATCCTTCCTTGTCCACTCCCACCTAGTTGATGGATTTACACTTAGTGAAGTCATCGGATCAGAAGGGAAACCAAAAACTCGGAAGAAATACAAGAAAGGGAAGAAATAATAAACGGGGTGGGAATAGGAAGGAGAATCAAAATGATGAAAATAATATGGATAATGCTGGGGGGAACAAGAAGCCTAAATGAAAGGTTAAATTTCCTTGCAATATTTATGAGGGAGAGCATCTGACTTACTTGTGCCCTTGTATTGAGGATGCCTCGAAGTACGTCGCACAGAGCCTAGATGTGTTGACTAACCCCTTACCTTATAATCAAAACATGTCTTCGAGGACCATTAACACAGTAAGCAGTTCTGGTGGGTATCAAAACCCATTGGACACTGAAGGTGGCCATGGTTGCATCAACATGATGTTTGCCGCTAATGTTGTGACTTGCTTGAAATATTATGGTTCATCACAACCCAACCTAGGGAAAGAGCCTGCATCGCTTGAAATTTCGTTGTAGATTGATAAGCTTGAAACAATACCTCACATACGTAAGGGAGTCCTCAAGTGTTCGAGACACAATCCTAATTCCTGATCCACCCAACATTGTTCTATCGTTGAATATTTGGGCCAAACTCCTTGTGCAATGTCACCTATGGAAGTTCATCAAACTTGTCCTTCACAACAAAGAGCCTTATTGTTTTCTCTGGGCGTAGTTGATCCTAGTGCCTCCACAATAGTCATATTTGAAACCCACAAGGTCTAGCCTCACTTTCCTTACCATGTGGCCTTTCTATTCCATGTGGATTTTCTCAACAACACCATTAAACGTACATTTATTGATGAAGGAGCTACGACCTTTGTGATTTCTCTGGCTTGTTGGAAAGGCCTTGGCTGACCCACATTGTTGAAATTAGTAACCATGTTGACTTCCTTTGTTGGATGATCATTTCAGTTGCATTGAATTATTCCTTCTCTTCAGGAGGGAATACAGTGCCGATCGAGGTTGAGGTGGTTGATGCACCCCTTGAATACATCTTTTACTGGGTCATAATTGGATTTACGCTATGAAAGAAATCGTATCATCGGTATTTCATGTAGTATGCTTACATTTAGCAGAGCGTATTGTGACGATCAACTAGATGTATTTTGATAATTCTAGTTCCTCTACATAATCACGATTGACTATCCCAGTTATTGATAATTCTCAGGCAACAACTGAGAATGTTGGTTTTGGAATGTATCCATTCTTAATGGGAAATTTTAATATTTCAGCACCAATTCTACCTATTATCTCTAAGCCTAGTAGTAATTCATCACCTATTAGTTCGGTCCCATTTCATAAAGTGTATTTGGATGACCCATGGACTCTTCCTTCTCCGAGCACTTTGGATGAAGATGCTAGACCTACTAGGATGAGAACTCCATTATCTGTAGCAGAGGTTGCGTTCAAGTTTCACTTGATCCTTCTATAGACCCTGGTCCTTCCACTTTGTGGATGTAGGAGGAGGATCTCTTTACATTTCCTACTTGGGCGGTTGTGTCTCCATGCTCACATGATTACCTTGATGAGGTTTTTCCTTTAGATGAAGTGATTCTCAAGGCCATGAATGGTCCATAACAACCTTAGGAGGAGTTTCATCATCGCTCTTACTTTCCCCTGAAGCTTGAGTAGGTTGAGCATGATGACTTTAGGACAACCTTATGCGAGAGTGTTGGTCACCCTGTGGTTCCATTAGGAACTCATGGTATATATTCCGAAGGGAACATGATGAACTTATCTCCTACAATTCTGATCAACATATCTTGGATTTCTGGAAAATCAAGAATGTGTAAATTGGTGCAGACTCTTCTCCTAATGAATTCAGTAGATACAACAAGCTTTTTAAAGAGTTTCGTGACGTATTTTCTTGGTAATATGAATAAATTCTAGGAATTGACCCTCGCATTGTCTAACATGAGATCAAAACATAACTTAATGCTAAACATGTTCGGCAATGCCTACGTGAAA